>LPNX010660972.1:61313-173236 GCA_001517045.1 Pseudotsuga menziesii
CCTCTCTTCCTCCCTTCCTCTTTCTAACCCCTTATCCACTCTCTCTAACTCCCCAAATCATCCAACTACCTCTAACTTCCACCCATTGTATCTAATACCCAGCCCCCTTGCCCTCCCTCTCTCTCTCTCACACACAAACACACAAACACCCAAAAACATCCACACACATCCACAGGCCACCCCATATGACTAATACCCCCCTCTCCTCTCTCTCTCTCTCTCTCTCTCTCTCTCTCTCTCTCTCTGTGTGTGTGTGTGTGTGTGTGTGTGTGTGTGTGTGTGTCTTCCCCCTCTTATCATCCAACTACACCTAACCCCAAACCCCCATCCTCTCCCTCTATGTCACACACATATAAATCCCTTACACTTATAAAACAATATAGTAATGTTAAAGATAGGGGGCATGCTAAGGGGATAAGACTTATGGATTTCTTGTTAATTCCCCCTAAACATTGAAAGATATTTTAGCCATGGAACTACCGTATTAAATGCTCCTTAATGTTATTCGAGCATAGTGCGTATGCATTGTATATGGTAAAAATGCGCATGCTTTCTTGTTAATAATATCACGTGCACATTATTTCTCAGTATAAACAACAACAACTCCTAATCAAGAAACACTCTATAATATTTCAAGCATGTTTCACAGTCTACGTACAATTTCAGGTTGTAGATAATGCATTCATTATCTTCTTCACTAGATTATCACACAAAATTTTGATTTTTAAATTAACCATCTCCATCACAAGTTTCTAAGAATTTCTTGGAGAATGGTATACATTGAGGAGCAAGAAAGAAAGAAATAATTGAATAAGAAATAAACCACAATTGGGGAATCTTCCATTCAGGATAACCATAGAGCATCTCCACCATTGTTTTTCTTGCAATTGAGGAATTAGAAAAGGCAACATTAGATTGGTCATTGTGGTGGAGTATGTATACCCAATTGAGCAAGAAATAAACCAAGCTTGGGGAATAACCCATTAAGAAGCATCTCTACCATTGTTTTTATTTCAATTGAGGAGCTAGAGAAGGAAACATTCCTCCCAATGTTCCCCCTAACTTGAGTATCTAGACACAATTGAGAAAGAAATAAACCGATCTTGGGGAGTCTCCCATTTGGGAGCACCATAGATAATCTATACCATTTTTTTTCTTGCAATTGATGAGTTAGAAAAGGGAACATTCCTCCAAATATTCCCTGTAACTTTATTATCTAAACACAATTGAGCAAGAAAAAACGAAGATTGGGGAGTATCCCATTGAGAAGCACCATAAAGCATATCCACCATTTTTTTCTTGCATTTTAGGAGCATCAAAGTAAATATTTCACTGGTCATTATGGTTGAGTATATATACACAATTGTAAAAGAAAGAAGCCAAGATTGGGTAATCTCCCATTGAGGAGCACCATATATCATTGATCATTGTGGTGATGGGAAATTCATGCAATCGAGTAAGAAAACCAACAAGGAATACAATATCCAATGAAATCCTTGAATAAATTAGAGAAAAGAAAAGAAATGACATGACCAATCGAAGACACTCTATGGACACTTAAACAATTTTGGTTGTAGAGGATTCCATAGTTCTTCCTACCAATACACAACAAGAAAGACAAGTTTATTCACTCGAGGGGCCTTTGGTCTCCATAGTAGTTGAAGAACGAGCACCACATTGTATTGATTAAGGAGTAAAATGTAGGTGCACATCAAGGCCACCCGAAACCTTTGCAGATTTACATGGATGTGGGTATACAAGTGATGAAGTAAGAGATTCGTTGAATGCCAACCATATGCTTGAAGAAGAAAATGTTGTTCAGACCACCCAGGAGGATTTCCAATTTGCACCATCTGACCGAAAGAAAGAGACGAAAAGACAAGAAGCTCATGTTCAAATTCCAGACCGAATGAGTGATATGGTACAAGGTACAATTCCAACCTCCCTACCTCTATTAGCAACTTCACATCAAAGAACTCCAAAATGTATACATGTCGATAAAAGTTTCATTGGTTCGCTTGAAGGTGCATATCAACATAATGAACATAATGAACTTAGCTTGGGCCCAAGATCCTTCAATAAATGCAAAACATGGTATCTTAAAATAAAAACAACTCATAACACATGTTGTTGTCAATATCACATTGACTATGATTATTATTATGACACGTATATACATATATTGCATGTATTGCATAACACTCTTGGGTAGGAATTCTCAAATACATTACCACCGACATCATCTAAAGACCTTATTTATAGCATTTTGTGTATAATGATAGAAGGTTGCACATTTTATCAAAGGCCTTGCATAGATGGGACATGCCCAAGGTGTGGTGGAATGGATTTTTTTGACAAATGCATAAATGTGACCTATGAGCATGTACTTGGGAGACATGAAGTGAACTTCCATTCATTGAAATATGTCATGTATGATATCGGTGGAGGGAATGAAAGAAAAAAATACAATTGGTCACCTCTCAGGTTAGTAATGAGTTCCTGAATACTATTTTTTTCTTCATGTCTTGATACTTCATATATGTAACAACATATTTATCTGTACATCTTTATTGTTGATCTACCAGGTATGGGTTTGCAACTTCATGGAGGAATTCTTTGAAAGACACAACAATATGTAAAGCATGTACATGTGTCTCATTGGAAAGATGAGCAGTTTATAATGTGTAGGGATACATTTCCTATTGGAACTATCTTATTAGTGGTCAATTTTGCAGAAAATTACACTCTTCAACCACAAAAAGAAATTTGGAGTCAATGTTATCACTCAAACCAATTCAACAAAATGGTCCATATAAACTATAGACATGGGTAAGATAGTACTGAAGAGAAAATGGCTATATTTAAGGAGTATAAATTTTACAAAAGTGATGACATGTGTCATGACTTGGATTTTGTACAACATAGCTTTCAATTTTTCTATAATCACTTGAAGGATAACAATATAAAGATGGAACAACACTGGATTTGATCTGATGGTTGTGAAGGGAAATTCAAAAATGAATGTGTCCTCCAATGGTTGTGTATTCTCCACAAGAGGCACAAGGTGATGCATATTTGTAAGTAATTTGTTGCCGAACATGAAAAAGGGGAACATCATGGAGCATGTGCATGCATCAAGACTGTATTAAGTAGGAAAGAAATGAAATTCACAACTATTTCGCTCATCCGAGATGAAAAGACCATTGTTTCATGGTATTCTTCAATAATGGAGAAGGGAGATAGAAGGAAAAAAGAATAATCATCTCAAAAATAACATTTACATAGATATTTTTGGGAGGTGATCGATGTATATTAATCACACCTATATGAGTGCAAGATATTCCAAGGAACTCATGCATTCCATTCAGTTAGAACGTCGAACAATGGTATAGTTGAAATGTAAACAAGGAAACTCTCTTTTTTTTGTTATCCATGTAAGAGTGGTGAATGGTTCAATTGTGAATCCATAGATTGGGTTGATAGTTGGTATTGTGCAGTATCATTCCCCATTGGTCAACAAATAATTGCATAATAATCCTAGTTGGAGGAGGACCAGTTGATATTTCACCTGAATATGACCACATATCAGATCCTGTACAACCAAGTTTGACTGTTATCTTGATAACTTTGAAATGTTTAACAACTAGTTGTGTTTAGTTAGATGGATCCTAGGTGCGCACTTTATTTTATGCAGGCACGTTGCTTGGATGGGAAGCAGACCCTCATTGTCTCATTAAGCGACACTGAGGGAAATTGTTTTCCAATGGGTTCAATGTTTATCAAAAGAGAATATTTGACATAGGTTCCCCATGTACAAAAGAAAAAAGGTTATGTATTTGAATATTATAGACCAGGTCAAATTGTATGCAAATATACAAACTTAGTTATGGACACAAACCTCTAGCTACAAACAATGCCAAGCAAGAACTCATCAAAGTCATGATATTTTTTCCTTGCTCTGAGCACGAGAGGATAAAGGGTATTTTTTCTATTATAGGTTATCCCGATGGTCTAGTTGAATGAACATAAGTAGGTAGTCAGGTATGTGGTAGTCAAGTATTTTGGTTTCATGGTCTCATTAATTATTTATAGCTTGATATATTGATAAATTGCATAGACTTCTACAACTTGATAAATTTCACAATATTCATCGTGGATTTGTTGTATTATATTCATACTTACATGAATAGTTCCATATATCCCTAGATCATTATCTAGAATTTTATCTAGGATATGTTTATGTTGATGTATTTGTAACTTAGAAATGTATTCATCTATGTATATTATGCCTTGTACCTCGATGTTTATTCAAGGATGTGTCTGTAATGTAATTAACTCATGATTTCATGCCCCAATGTTCCGATCGGGAGGATCTATAATGTAAAGAAGTCATTTCAAGTCATTGTGGATAACCCTCCTATTGTCTAAGGGTTAAATTCCCCGCAATTCTAGAGCACTAGGGTTATTAGACTCACCTAGTGAAATCGGCCCTAGAAGGGTTTTAGTCATGCCAAAAAGAAGTATAAAAAGAGAGGCGACCTCTCTATTTATTACATATCTCATACACACTCAAGTGTAGTGCATAGTTTAGGAAGGAGAAGACACTGGGGCTAGATAGAAAAAAGGTTACCACTATCAGGAGATCATCTTACTATTTTGGGATTTTCTATTTTGGCGTTGATTCTATCTCTAAGGAAGTTACGGGGTTTTCTCCGTTTATGGTTTCCCCAAGAAAAAACATTGTGTTCATTGTCTCTTGTGTTCGATTTTTGTTATTTTTATTATCTCAGTTAAAGATCCTAATAATGCTAGCTTAATGTTAAAAATCTAACATGGTATCAGAGCTAACCTGAGAAGAAGACACTGTCCAACTACGCGAACTAGGGATTCCTACTTTGTGGACCTTCCTCCATATATTTTCAGAAAAAGTAAGGTGGAATAACTCTCCTCCTTAGGGTGCATCTTTCTGTCGAAGCAGAATCCAATTCTGAGGTTTTTCAGTTTTGGACCCAACATTACTGCCGGAAATTAGGGATTTTCACAAAAGAGGAATTTTTTAGTGAGCCCAAGCTTGGATTGGTCTCCTCCCCAAAATAGAAGTTAGGGATAAATTTCAAAGAATTTGGTTGGACAGAACTCCAAAAAAGAAAAACACTAATTTGCTCCTGAACCAGCACTGCAGGATTTCAGCTCCAAATCCAAATCCGACATCTTGACCTGGTAAGATCTAAATATTTTGTATTTCCATTTGAGGTTCTCAGTTAATATGTCTCATCATACCAAGCTTGATGAAAAGCTTGAGGGAGCTAATAAATTCCGAGCCTAGAAGTATAGGATCTCCTTGGTCCTATAAAAGAATGAGTTAGACTCCTACATCAATGAGGAGGTTCCAGTTCTAGAGGGAGATGAGGATAAGGCCTTACATAAGAAGAAGTTGGTTATGGAAAAAAGGATGATTGCTAATTCTATCAAGGATCACCTTATACCACAAGTGTCCTCCCTCAAGACACCTAAAGCTATGTTTGATGCCCTAACCAAATTGTTCGAAGGGAAGAACATAAACCGGAAGATGAATCTGAGGAATTAGCTTAAGAATGTGAAGATCTAGAATGCAGAGATGATACAGTCTTACTTCACAAGGGTTTCTCAGATCAAGGAACAATTGGAAGCAATAAATGAAGAAGTGGAGAATGCAGATATTGTGATGACCACCTTGAATGGTCTCCCTAGGACATGGGACTCCTTCATTCAAGGGATCTGTGCTAGGAAGAAGTTAGTTAAGTTCAGTAGAATATGGGAATAATGTTCTCAAGAAGAAGCTTGAATAGCAGCTCGAGAAGAGAAGTTGGGAAGTGAATATCAAGCTCTCATAGTGCAATCCAAGAAACCCAGATCCATCCATCACAAAAGTAAGTACTTTAATCGAAGCAATAACTCTAGAAATCCTAGAGATAAGTCTAAGTTCATTTTCTATACATGTGATGAAAGAGGACACTTTTCTAGACATTGTCCTAAGAACAAAAGTATCTCTCACAAGAAGAAGGGAAACAAGAGAATATATAATGCTCATACTGCAAAGGATGATGAACCTTCGTCAAAGAGAACCAGATATGAAAGTGAAGATTCTTCAAGTGAGGAAGAATATGTTTTGATTTCTGCTTTCACGGGAAACATTAATCATGGAAGGAATGATTGGCTTATAGATAGTGGGGCTTCCAAACATATGACTGGATTCAAGGAATCCTTTGTGAAACTTTCAATACATGAATTACCCCACAAGGTGAAGCTAGGAGATGACTACCAGTATCCAATAAAAGGTAGTGGGGAATCCTCCTATAAACTAGACTCTGGAAATTCTATGACAATGAAGGAAGTATTGTTTATTCCAGTACTCAAGAAGAACCTTCTCTCCATATCTGCATTAGATGCAAAAGGAATGAGGGTTGCATGCATAGATGGTCAAGTCATCATGTGGCCAAAAGGAAAGCCTATTGATGATGCAATAGTGATTGGTGAAAAAGAAGGAGGTTTGTACAAATTGAAGGGCCATCTAGAACAAGCCTTGGTCCATGACACGGTAGAGAAAAATGAAATTTGGCATAGAATGCTTGCACATGTGCATTACAGAGCACTACCTCTTGCAAGCAAATTTGTTGATGGTCTTCCAGAAATACAAGCAAAAAATGATGGGGTCTGCAAAGGATGTGTGATAGGAAAGAACACAAAGAAGACATTTCCAAGTAGTGAAAGCAAAGAAAAGGGAATCTTGGAAATCATCCACTCTGATGTATGTAGTCTTATGTCATCAAGCTCACTAAGCTAGTATGTATAATAAGTCTCTTTCATTGATGACTTTTCTAGGAAGACATGGGTTTACTTCGTGAAGAACAAAGAGGAAGTATTTAGTAAGTTCAAGGAATTCAAAGACTTGATCGAGAATCACACTGAAAAGAAGATCAAGACCTTTCGATCAGATAATGGCAAAGAATTCACTTCGAATGAATTCAAAGAGCTATGTAAATAATCAAGGATTAAGAGGGAGTTTTTCACTCCTTATAATCCACAACAGAATGGGATTGCAGAAAGGAAGAATAGAACTATCATGGAAGCTACAAGAGCAATGCTTCATGATCAAGATCTTCCTATGCATCTTTGGGTAGAAGCTGCTAGAACAGCAGTGTATGTACATAGCCGTACTCCACACAGAGAACTTGAGAACAAGAATCCTAAAGAAGTCTTCTCTAGCGAGAAACCATAAGTTAGCCATCTTAGAATATTCGGCTATCTTGTGTACATACACATTCCAAAAGAGAAGAGAACAAAATTAGATCCTTCAAGAAACAAGGGTATATTTGTGGGATACTATGAAAGCTCGAAGGATTACAGAATATATTTCCTAAGATACAAGAAGATTTACATCAGCATGGATGTGACATTTGATGAAGACACAGCTTACAACAAATCTAGAAAGAGACATGGTGAAGAACCTGAAGAAGCATAAGCACCCAGAATTCATGATACAACCATGAATGAAGAAACTCAAGAAGAAGATCGAGAATTGGAAGAACCACAAAGACCTGTAGATCCACCTCGGGAGAAGAATCCTCACAAGAGGAAACCTACTTGGGTAATAGAAATTATCCAAGGTGCAAAAATATATGGGGCTCCAGAAGAGAATCATAGAGAAAGAAAGAGAACCAGATCTTGCTCTGGGTATGTAGCTTTACTATGTGATTTTATTGATAAAGAACCTTTCAGTTATGAAGAAGTGGAAAAACGTAAATAATGGAAGGATATATGATCGAAGAGTATCAATCAATCATGAAGAATGATGTTTGGGATGCTATCCCAAGACCAGAAGGGAAGTCAGTTGTAACATCCAAATGGATCCACAAGATCAAGCATGTTGCAGACTGTAGCATTGAAAAATATAAGGCAAGATTTGTGGCTCATGGTTTCTCACAAAAGGAAGGAATAGATTATGAAGAAACCTTTGCACCTACAGTCAGATACGCTTCCATCAAATCAGTACTTTCTCTAGCTACAGTGATGAAATGGAAGATAGACCAGATGGACGTCAAGACTGCTTTCTTGAATGGTGTAGTGGAAGAGAAAGTGTATGTAGAACAACCACTCGGTTTTGAGACACATGTCAGGGACTCTCATGTGTGCAGATTGAAGAAATCCTTGTACGGTTTGAAACAAGCACCCAAGACATGGTGCGACAGAATTGAAAGCTTTCTATATAGTTTGGGCTTTACCAAGAGTAAAGCAGATTCCAACCTTTACTACAAGGTTGAAGATGGAAACCCAGTGATGCTCCTACTATATGTAAATGATTTGTTTGTGACATGTATGGATGGTTTGATTGCTGATATGAAGAGAAATATTGCTGCCGAGTTCAAAATGAAGGACTTGGGTATGATGCATTATTTTCTAGGCATGGAGGTGTGGCAAAGTGTGGATGGAATATCCCTTGGACAAGGGAAGTATGTAGTAGAGATCTTGAATATTTTTGGGATGATGGACTACAAAGCCATGGAAACACCTATGGCATCGAACCTGAAGCTATTGAACGATGCTTCATGAGATTCGATTTATGCTACAATGTATCTTCAGATGATTGGGTTGTTAATGTACCCGACGAACATGAGACCAAACATTTGATTTGTTGTGAACACCTTGAGCCACTTCTTGATAGATCCAATAAATGTTCACTTGATTGCTGCAAAGCATATTCTGAGGTACCTGAGGGGTACAGTTTACTATGGGCTCATGTATGAGTCAAATCAAAATATTAACCTAGAGGGTTATGTTGATTCAGATTTTGTAGGAAGTGCCATCGATAGGAAGAGCACTTCAGGGTGTTTCTTTAGTATGGGATAAAGTGTGATCTCTTGGTTTAGTAGGAAGCAATCCTGTGTAGCACTGAGTACAGCTGAAGCAAAGTATGTCGTGACCTGTTTAGCTAGTTGTGAGGTAGTATGGCTAAGGAAGCTACTGTCTAATTTATTTGATCCCCAGTTGGATGCTACTTGTATATATTGCGACAACTATAGTTTTTTGAAGTTGTCAGAGAACTCGTCGTTCCATGACAAGTCGAAGCATATCAAGATCAAGTATCACTATATCAGGGATATGGTGCAGAGGGGAGCAGTGAAGCTCCAGTATGTTGCGACGGACGATCAGATAGCTGATGTATTGATGATCTAGATTGAGATTGGTGGCCACCCACCTATTCCATTGGTTCAAAAAAATTGTCCATTGTGGCAGTTTCCTACTTATTTCTCTACGATTTTTCGGGTCCTAAACTTCTAGAGCCGTTTTGAGGCCCTAAACGACATTTTTTGGTGATTCAGGGGCCAAATGGTAGCCATTGGAATCCATTTAGCAACATGCATTTAGACAACCAAAAGATATAAATCTTATATATACCTTTCCAACAAGCTATCAAATGCCCAAAATGGAGATCGTATGCAAAAGTTATGACCCCGGGAAGTTGACTGTTCAACTTACCACCTTGGGGCCGCAAACTTTATGACGGTTCATCTTCTAGGGTTATGTTTTGGAATTTTTGGGTTCTCACCCTCATTATTATTATAAATAGGCCCCTTTCACCTCATTTTGTATTCATCTTGGCATGGATTAGTGTAGCAACCACATCTCTTCTCAGAGATAGCTACCACCATTCTAGCAATTGTATTACAGTCTGTTCTATTTTTGCCATTTAATAGAATATGTGTTTACTGTATCTCTATTATATTTTCAAAATGTCTGTGATTATGATTTTGTATATGTTCTTTTATTTCATCCACGTATAAATCCAGATTAGTGGTATCAGAGCAATCTGCTCTTTGATTGTTTCTCGGTGCATGTACCCGACGAGGTCCGAGTATAGAGAGTTTGGTCTCAAACTAGTTTCACTTGATCATTCTCGTCGTCCCAAACAACCTCCCATGGTGGAAGAAAATGGAGATGACGGAGTAGGATATATTATCAAATTGTTGCTCAAGGAAGCCCTCGAGCGACAGAGAAACGAGATGATGGATAGTTTCGCCCAAATCCTTCTACGAATGCTGGCAGTGACAAGTGCATCTTCAACGAGCAGCCGGTTCGCAGATGCGACTCCCTTCAAGGTATAAGTTAACTTTGATATTCCTTTATTTGAAGGAAAAATTGATGCAGATGCCCTATATAATTGGTTGAATGTTCTAGAAAGGTATTTCTTTGTCCACAATTTTTTTTATAAGGAAAAGATCACCTTTGTGCTCCTTAAGGTAGACTTCCCCCATGTCCAAAATTGGTGGGGTACTTATTATGAGAAAAACTCATCAGACGAGTCTAGAATGTTTGAAACAAATCCCACTTAGGCCTCTTTCATAGATGTCATTAGGGAATAGTATTACCCTGTGGGAAACTATGATGACCAGTACACAAAATGGACCATTCTGCATCAAGAAAGGGACTAGATGGTGTCAGAGTACACCAACAACTTTCATACCTTACACACAAAGTTTGGTATCAAGGACTTTGAACGGCACCTAATTTTGAAATATCGTAGTGGTCTACATTGGTACATCCGAACTGAGATGGACTTCCTCGACATCTCTTCACTTGGATCTTCCTATCGGTATGCTGTCAAAATCGAGGAGAGATTTCAACAAAAAAACAAGTGAGACTCTAGACCCACGAATCCACCACAGAAGCAAGGCAAGGGAAACCCTGGCCCACAGAACACAGCAAAAGGAAACGACAACTAGCCCCCTCCACAAGCAAAAGAAAGGGAATGGAAATACAAAGAAGGACACTGGTAAGTGGTGCAAATTTCATAAAATACCTTGGCACAACACTAATGAAATTCGTTCAAAGAAGTCATTAGTGGCTGAGATCAAATATTCAAAATCAGATCCTGATTCTGATTCTTAACCCAATGCCACAGCCAAATACAATGGGAGGCAGATCATTGATGCAAACCCCACTACAACTATTGCTACCGCATAGATTCAACTAGAGTATCCTAAAGAGTTAGAGACAGAGGAGCGCCTCTTCCACTCATAGATGTGGGTGAAGGTTATCCCACTACATTTCGTTGTTGACAATGGCAGCTAAAAGAACCTGATCTCAGCAGAAGTCCTCAAGATATTGGAGCTTCTGACAACACCACACGCGCAACCCTACAACATCGGTTGGCTAAGCCAAGTACGAGGTATCCACATTACTCAACAATGCCTCCTACCATATGGCATCAAGCCTTTCAAAGACAAGGTACTGTGTGATGTGGCCCCACTTGAAGTATGTGATGTTCTTTTAGGACAACCATATATGTGGAAGCGTTATGCTGTATATGAGTCACGACCTCGCAACGTCAATGTTACTTTGGGAGGAAAACTCTATCAAATACTAGAGACCATTGCACCTAACAAATTCTTGCAAGGTAGGAAGATAAGCTCCCACATACAAAAATTATTCATCTTCACAATTGTGTCTAAAGGAGAACATAAGATCATAGAGACCTCCACACCCTCTGGACAAGGTTTCTCTGCTCATCAGACACAAGAAGAAGATAGAGTCATAGTTTCCTCATCTATCGAAGTACCTCTACAATGCAAGGCCATTCATTCAAGGTTCTACTGTAGAAACAAATCATCCACACAATAATGACAACCCTCTCAGGATGCCAAAGAAAAGCAACCTCTTCACTTCAGCAAATGTCGCACCAGGAGATCAACTCAACACACAATTTGCGATATGATATGGGATTCGATGCAACGAAGACCATTGCTTCCTAAGGAGGGAGGATTGATCCAAATAGAGATCAGTGGCCACCCACCTACTCCACTATCTCAAAACAATTTTCCATTGTGTCAGTTTCCTAGTTATTTTTCTACGGTTTTTTGGGTCCTAAACTTCTGGAGCCATTTTGAGGCCATAAATGACATTTTTTGGTTATTTAGGGGCCAAATTGTTGCGATTGGCATGCATTTGGCTGACCAAAATCTGTAAATCTTAGATATACCTTTCCAATGAGCTATTGAATTCCCAAATCGAAGATCCTATGCAAAAGTTATGACCACAGGAGGTTGAATGTTCAACTTACCACCTTGGGGCCGCAAACTTTATGACAGTTCATCTTCTAGGGTTACGTTTTGGAATTTTTGGGTTATCACCCTCATTATTATTATAAATAGGCCCCTTTGGCCTCATTTTGTATTATGATTGGCACGGATGAGTGTAGCAACCACATCTCTTCTCAGAGATAGCTACCACCATTCTAGCAATTGTATTATAGTCTGTTCTATTTCTGCCATTTAATAGAATATGTGTTTACTATATCTCTGTTATCTTTGCAAAATGTCTATGATTATGATTTTGTATATGTTCTTTCATTTCATTCACACATAAATCTGGATCAGTTGACGAAGCCATTGGCTATGGTGAAGTTTGAGTACTTGAGGGAGAAGCTTGGTGTTCTCCAGATCAAGGTTCCCTCCAAAGGGAAGTGATGAGTCCGTGAGCCATTCTGACATGGGAGAGGATTAAATTCCTTCCATGGTCAGATGTAAGGCTAAGCCATTCTATCATGGTGAGAGGATTTAGGTTCCTTTCATGTCAAATATGAGTGTTGAGCCATTCTGATGCAACTGTAGGATTGGTTCCTACATGATCAGATATAAGGGCTATTGCCATTCTGGGAATGGAGGTGCTTGGTCAGTTACTAGGAAAAATCAGTCTAGGAATGAGAAGCCATTTTGATGTGAGAGAGGGATTTGTTCCCACTTGATCAGATGTAAGGTATGAACCATTATGTCATGGCTAAAGGATTAGGTTCCTCCCATGTCAGACGTGAGTGTTGGCCATTCTAACGAGTAGGTCAGATGTAAGGGCAACTGCCATTCTTTGGGAGAATGGAGGCACCTAGTCAGTTATCAGGTAGCTCAGTATGGGACTTGGGGCCATTCTGATGTGATGGTAGGATTAGTTCCTACATGATTAGATGTCAGTGCATGCCCTTTCGATGTGATGTGTTTACACATGGTCGAATGTAAGTGCAGATCCTTTTTGACAAGATGAGTTCGGATATAAGTGTTGAGCCATTATAGTGCGATGTGTTTACACATGGTCAGATGTGAGTGATGTGCCTTTCTCACAAGATGGGGTCAGATGTAAGTGCAGAGCCTTTTCGATGCAATGTTCTTGCACATGCTCAGATATAAGTATTGAGCCATTCTGGCGCGATGTGTTTACACATGGTCAGATGTGAGTGCTAGGCCTTTCTGACAAGATGAGGTCAAATGTGAGTGTTGGGCATGCCTTTTTGACAATATGAGGTCAGATGTAAGAGCTGGGCAGGCCATTCTAACTTAAGTGTCAGATATAAGCGCTGATGAAGACCTACATGAAGGGTATTCCTATAGGCTTGAATATGTAGAACTTCCTGTGACAAGAAGAATCAAGATAGCACCATTCTAAGATAGCATGTGATGATGATCTAGAATTGATGATGATCCATATATGATCATGATCTAGCAGTGATGATCCAGTAGTCATGATGATCCTGATCTTATGATGAAGAAGTCTTGAAGTACAAGATGACTTGAAGATGAAGAAGACGAAGAAGACAAAGAAGATGAAGAAGGTGAAGAAGACTTGAAGGCTAAGAAGACTTGAAGATGAAGATGACGAGATGATCCAGTCGATACAGAGAAGAAGACCTATGCTAAAAATTGTGTCGAAAGAATACCTTCCTAGTTAAGAGGGAGTGTTGATGTATTTGTAACTTCGGAATGTATTCATCTATGTATCTTATGTGTTGTACCCCCATTTTTATTTTAGGATGTGTCTCTAATGTAATTGAGTCATGATGGCATGCCCTGATGTTCCGATCGGGTGGATCTATTATGTAAATAGGGCATTTCAATTCATTGTAGGTAACCCTCCTATTGTCTAAGAGTTAAAGTCCCTGCAGTTCCGGGGCACTAGGGTTATTAGACTCACCTAGTGAAGTTGACCCTAGTTGGGTTTTAGTCATGTCGGGAAGCAGTATAAATAGAGAAGTGACATCTCTATTTATCACACATCTCATACACACTCAAATGTAGCGCATAGTTGAGGAATGAGAAGACACTAGGGATAGATAGAAAGAAGGTTACTGCTGTCGAGGGATCATCTTACTGTTTTGGGATTTTCTATTTTGGTGTTGATTCTATCTCTGAGGAAGTTGTGGGGTTTTCTCCATTTATGGTTTCCCTGAGGAAAAACATTATGTTCATTGTCTCTAGTGTTTGATTGTTGTGCTTGTTATTCTCTCAGTTAAAGATCCTAATAATGCTAGCTTAATGTTAAAAATATAACAGTCTATTGCATCTTCCTTGAATCTCAAAGTTAGTCCTATAAGAAAATTATTCAACAGCCTAAGGTTTCATGAAACTTTCTAATGCAAGTGTTAAAATAAGGTGTAAAAATATTCCCATGATTAATAACCCTATCCAATCCTAGCCTAGAAATCCTATATTACAAACCCTATAGCCAATCCTACTAACCCTAGTTTGTACCATGAACCCTAGTTTGAACTCTAAACCCTAGAAACCCTAGTTCATAGCCTAGAGACTAGTTTGTGTCAACTTTGTGATCCACTCAAGGTGAAATACTGTATCCCCTTGTGTTATTGAACCATACTAATTGTAGCCTATGATGAAGAGTAATTTTTAACATTATAAAATGAAGAAAGAGAAAAGTATCCACATTACATACTAAATTAAAAGAAACCAATACTAACATACTACATGAAGATCATAATACATACTACATACTACATCAATAGCATCCATTGCATGACATACTACATCAAGAGCCAATCCTAGTAACCCTATTTTGTACCGTAAACCCTAGTTTGATATCTAAACCCTAAAAACCCTAGTTTATGTTAAAAATACTAGAAAACATAGTTTGTAAACACTAAATATCATCTATATATCACTAGTACCATTTATTTGATGTCATCATTGACCAATATATCGTATCAAACATTCAAACCTTAGAATCAAGGAAGCCACTAGTTTTTTAATAAAAGGAGATTGAAATCATAAGAATGATGGTAATCACATCAATTGAGATGAAAGGTAATCACATCGATTTGAAGGAAGGGTAGTCATTTCTATATGGATTAAGATTTATCTATTTTAATTTAGATAATGTAATTCCAAGTGTTGGGCCTTGGATCTTGAATTCGGTCCTATAAGGACATTAGTCAACACCCTAATTTTTTGTTGGGCACCCTATATGCAAGTTAATTGAAGCCAACATATAGAGTGTTCAATATAAATTGTCAACGCAGGGAAGTCTTTTATTTTGAAGATAATGTGCACTATATATGCTTAAACACTAAGTAGCCGATACTGTAAATGAATTATCCTACCTTCCTGTCCAGCTCAACTCTTCCCATGATTAACTTAATGTAATTTACCTTCTTAAGAATGCAAAACCAGAAATACCTTCTTACAATCCTTAATCTAGAAATAAGAGATTCAGGAAAAAAACATCTAGATTTACTTTTGTAAGTTAAATCGTAAATTACCAAGCCATCTGAAGATCCATTATAACTATCTCAATCCAACTTGATCTAAAATTTAGAAATGCAGAAATTGAACTTCAACAATTATAACTACAAATGGACTTAATTAGGAAAACTCACAAAAGACAACAATTGAAAGAGACTAGGGATGAGCTCGGCTATTACATCTATCACACAATTGCATAAAGAAAATTAGTCTACACAATTCACTGTCACACCACTCTATTGCAGCTCACAAGGAATGCAGTTACTGATCGATTGAAGAAACACACAATAAATTATTACTGTTGTAGCTGTTATAAAAGAATGAATATACTATAAAATATAAACCACATGACATAGAAATAAATACCTAATTAACTCGACAATATCTGTAGGAAGGTGGGCCCAACCTTCGAACAAAGACACTGGAAATTAACACAAGTTGAACACTGAGATCAGAAGAATCCCGCTCCTTGTATTAAATGATGAAATAAAGATATAGTCTCTATTACAGCTTATACAATAAAATCAATTAAATTCCAACCCTTGCCTTGGGATAGTTTCCAATATTTATACATTCACAATTGTAACTTCTACCCACTGATATTGGGCAGCCATGAAGATCTCTGATATTCAGGCTTCCCCATTTACGATACGCTGTTACGGATGTGGGCAAGATAGAAACGTAAAATATAGGAATATTTTTACTCGAGCCAACAATGATATAACAGGATCAATCTAGAATATGCTCCATTGGTTGCAGCTACCCTCGAGCAGTGGCATGTTGTTGCATGCGAGTCTGTTGCAACCACCCTTGTACAACTTGCGTGGAATAGTAACCTTTGACTACATCCTTTGTATAGAGATGGAATAGGTGGCAATCAACTCAACAATGAATTTCCATCTCTTTCTTGACTCGTTCAGCTTGCTACACCTATATCCTTTACATCTTGAATTATCTTTATAAAATCACCATATGTTGTCATAATCCAAGATATAGAGCCCTGGTTACAACAATCATAAGTATTAATAGGATAAGACAATAATTAACCGTACCTATATGGATCAAGGGATCAAGTGAAGGAAAAGATATGTTTGGTGCATATAATGGAGTAAGATAAGGAAAAAGGGGGTAGGTAAATGTGGTCAAAAAGGGGTCATTTCTTGGCCCAACATCTCCCCCCAACTGTCCTATTGCATGTCCCTATGCAACAGCCTCCATTAGTATGAATATGAATCTGGCATTGTGCTTCGTTCATGGAGAGAGGAAAAGTTATATCAGAATTCAGGTGATCCTTGTTTTTCCAAAAATCCATTATAGACAACCCAATATCTCCAAACACTTCTTCTCCTCTTCCTTTGTCAATGAGAAGTATTTCTTGTATGGTTTTGTTGGCCACCAAATGAGATGGAATTTGAATTTGAGTCCCAGCCAATTAAATCCACATTCCTTCATGCATCCCACATATCCCTCAACCCTTGAAAGTGCATGTTTAAAATTCCTATAACAGTAGGGATCTCTATTCCTCAAGGTTGAAGAAGCATCATGCCATCTATGATAGCTACCTTCCAAAGCCAATTGTCGATGCTTGGAAATCTGGCTGAAACAGGTAGAGATAACCTTTTCTTGAAGTTCCATCATCTGCTGAGTTTTGATGGGACATGTGAGCCTACACTACTGATGAGCAAGGAGAAGACGATGGGTTTGAGGTTCACTTTGAACCCAAAGGTTAGAGTGGGACTCATTATGATAAAAAGTTTGGAAGGATCTTTCCCACTGAACATGATTACTAACAAAGGATGAAAAAGCGCTCAATTGAACATCACCTAAGAAAGGGAAAGGATTCGAATGGAAGTCTAAGGGACAAGCCAACTCATGTAAATAAAATCACAAAGCAAGTTCTGCTCAACAAAATCACTTTCTAGAAATGTTTCCAGAAATTTAGCTGAGGTTGTTATTTCAAAAGGTCTCCCTTCTTTTACAGCCTTTAGTTTAAACCAAATGAACTATTCAAATAAAAACATAGGGTAAGAGGAAGATGGTGCTATGGTACCTAACAGTTCCCTGGAGAGAGTGCATAGCTGGAGTTTTTTCACCTACATGGATTTGAAATTTTTTAGCTCCTTCAGTTCTTTTTGTATCTCTTCCCAACGAATTTTCTAGAACATTAGTATCTCTTCCCAACAAAATTTCTAGAACATTAGCTCCTTCATTTCTTATTCCCATGTTTCCTTCAACTCCCTAATGGTCTTCCTATGTTCAGCCAGGGGAACCATTCATTCTTGATACCTCTCCATCTAAATCTTCCACTTCCTCACTTATATTCTTAGGAGTGAGAGCTCTTGGGTCAGCCTCTGGATCCCTTCATCTTCAGCATGATCTTCATTATCAAAATCGAGATTGACAAAATTTTGTGCAAGTGGAGTCCATACCTTGCCATCTGATGCTTTAGCTTGATCATTTTGCACTGTCAGTATAGGTAATATTGCAATAAATTGTAGGGATGATGGTTCTTATGTAACAACATCCCCTCTTTGGAGTTCTCCTACAATAACCTCAACTTGTATAGGTGCCTCTGAAACAAATTCTGTGGATGTTGGTTCTTGTGTAACAACACCCTCTTCTAGGAATTCTCTTGCAGCAACCTCAACTGGTATAGGTGCCTTTGAAACAACTTCTGGGGATGCTGGTTCTTGTGTAAAAGCACCCTCTTCTTGGAATTATCTCCAACAACTTCAACTAGTATAGGTTCCTCTAAAACAACTTTTGGGGATGTTGGTTCTTGTGTAACAACATCCTCTCCTCGGAGTTCTCCTACAGCAACCTCAACTTGTATAGGTGCCTCTAAAACAACTTCTGGGGATGTTGTTTCTTATGTAACAACACCCTCTTCTTGGAATTATCCTCCAGAAACATCAGCAGCCAATTGTGAAGGTGTTGGTTCTTGTGTGACAACCTCTTCCTAAATTTCAATCTCCACATCTGCCTGATTGTTAGCTACAACTTTGACAGGGAGATGCAAGGCTACTGGTTCTTGTGTATTAGAGCCCCGCCCTTCTATTTTTTCATGTTCCTGGGGTTATTCTTGAGTTACTTCCATGTCTTCTGCAATATGAAGCTTCTATTCAATAATTTCAGTGTCCCCTAAGGACTGTGATTGCATTTTTTCCTCCTCTCCTAGATCCATATCAACAAGTATGTCCACCTCGGGATTGAACTCTTCTTGCTGCATGACAATCTCAGCAGAAATTTCTGGGGATGTTGGTTCTAGTATGACAACATCTTGGTCAAATTCATCATCATACTACTATTGAGGTTCCATTTCTATTCATTCTGTATCCTGAGATGGTTCAAGAGTCACAGCATAGACTTCTTCGTTAAAATTGGGAATATTTTCATTCTTTGGTTCATCTACCCCAATTTGGGTGGCAACTTGAACAAGAATGTTCGAGGATGTTGGTTCTTGTGTATCAACACCCTGTCTGTCTACTGCTTCCATTTGCTGAGGTTTCTCTTGGGGAGCTTCACTTTCCTTCCAATTAGATTGTCCCAAGAGCACTTATGTTTCCTCTACTGGTTGTGACTGTAATTTTTCATTTTCCCCCTTTTATGTACCAGGGATCATTTATGTTTCCATTTCTTCTGCATCACTCACTTCCAGCTTAGGTGCTTCTTTTCCTTGTTCTTCCATCGCTGCTAATACGGGTTGTTGTGTCACAAAGGAATGGACTATGACTTTGTATCTTGACTGATTAAAGATTTCCCCACACACAAGGTAGGCCATTCTCTCTTCCTCCTCACCATCCTCAGAAGGAGGTGATCCTTTTAATCGGTCTACAGCCTCAACTAGTGTGTGCAGCTTCCTTTCTACCTACTTCCTGCATGCCTCCTTCAATTTTTATAGTTCTCTTCGAAGTGTTTGTACTTCTTCCTTCAGTAGACCATTTTCATGCAAAATTCCCTCGATTTGAAGTTCCTCTCGAACCAGTTCCTGTGGGGCATCATTTTGTTTGGGTCTCAAAATGGGGAATTCAATATGTGCTTCTAGGTTTTCCCATATTTCCCATGTTGTTTCAGCTGCTGTAACCAACCTGGTTCTTTTTCTTCTTATCAGCAGTGGGGCATGCACCTCCTCTTTTGATCTTCTTCTTTTCTTTTGTGGTGTAGGAATCTCTAGATTTGAAGCTGATGTTGAAGAGATGTCTCTTATATCAACATCCTCCCTTTCTTCTTCAATCAAAGTTCCCCCCCATTCAAGGGAAGATTCAATGGTAAATACCTCTACATTTTCTTCTGTTATCGTGGCTCTAACATCCTCAGCTTTAGTTGTTGTAGCATCCAATACTGCTCCAGCTTCAGCCTCTGCTGTCAGAGCTCCCACATTATTTAATCTTGCCATAGGGTTTTCTCTTACATTCTCCTCCAATTTCTCTACTTCGTCATCTGACTGATCATTCGATCCAATCTCATCTTCCCCCAAAACTAAATTGGAGGGACTCTGGTCCTCCTGTCACTCCTCATCTCCCCCCAATTGTACATTTGCATGCTCCTCTTAGATTTGAATAGCCCCAAAGAGTATAGGTACTTCTACTTCTTCTTCTATTGGAACTCCAGTCAAAAGGGAGGGTTCCTAGTTTATTTGAGTTTGACCTGTGAATTGCTCCCAAGTTTGGCTCCTTTGATATAAGGCCCTTAAGATTATTAATTTGATTAGGACATAATGGGTAAGGGAGGAGTTTTCATGCTTGGTTGTTTTGACAAACCCTGCCATATGGTGCAGGTCCTTAAATAGATAAAATGGAATATTCAGTAAGGCTCGATGGCGTAGATGAGACAGTAGAGGAAATTTAGAATAATAAACAGTCTGATACCTACCTTCACAGGTGATATAATTTTTGAGGAATACTTCTACTTGATCCCATGTCCGAGGTAGTGATTGTAAAGATATCCCTTGCCTTGACTGATGAATTTTTTCTCCCTCTATCAAAAAATCCTGTACTACGGCAACATTGGGAGTTCTTCGGCCGAACCAAGCCCTTCCTACCTAAGGAAGAGTAGTGAATTCAGCCACTATCGATTCAGAGACTTCTATATGTAACCCCCTAACCTCTGAGTGAGTTTATATAAGATTTAAAGCAAATTATAGAGCTATCTCTCGATGGAACCCATTCAGGTATTGGAAAAATTCAATCCAGACCGCAGCTTCAAAAATAGCAAAAACTTCAGCATTTTGTCTCAGTTCTTGCATATTTGGAGGTTCATTCCAATATATGATACCCATGTTTGTTTTCCTTCTGAATTCTTTAGCAACCCAACAAATTGTAGGTCCTAATAATGGAGGTTAAAGCATAGAGTATGTGTGAACAGCTCAGAGTGTAGTTGGGTAAATTCGAAAAGTTAAGAGCATGGAATTCTTGGTAAAATTTATCCCAAATTAGGAAAGGATGGTTGTTATAGGATAAGATTAAATGGCCATTAATTCATGCAAGTGGACAGTTAACGATATGCGGGTGGACCAAAACCATCTTTTCAATCCTGCCAGAAACATAATGAAAGCTGTGAAGTAAGTCAGAATTGCTGGTAGCGAGAATTTTGGCTAGATATGGAGGATTCGCGAACACAAATTTGTAAAAAGTTCTTCCAATATTGGGGGAGTCGCAGTCGTGAGCCATAGAAAAATCATCCAGTTTGGTGAAATTGCAGCTGCCGAAAAAGGTAAAAATGGACAAAATTCAAATAGAGTCTCAGCTGCCGGATAAGGTAAAAATGGATGATATTTCTTGGAATTGTAGCTGTGTGGAACAGGAAAAAGGAGTTATTTTACATTGTTGCAGCTGCAGATAAATGAAAAAATAAGAAAGGTTTTACGGTTTTGCAACTGCATAGAATGGGAAAAGGGCGTTATTTTAAGGTGTTGCAGGTGCAGATAAATAGAAAAATAGGAAAGGTTTTACGGTGTTGCAGCTACATAGAATGGGAAAGGGCATTATTTTACAGTGTTGTAGCTGCAGAGAAATAGAAAAAAATAGGCAAGGTTTTACGTTGTTGTAGCTGCACAGAACAGAAAAAGATCATTATTTTACGGTGTTGCAGCTGACGATAAATAGAAAAATAGGAAATTTTTATAGGAATCGTAGTTGCGACTGACTATTCATTGTTTATTTTTTTCTTCAAGGAGTTTCCTTCTTAAGCAGGAAGTTACAAAAGGCTTACCTCGATCGTTAGGCCTGATCATGACCATTTCTCCTCAAGTACATCCCTGCACATATTCTTAAAAAAAATGGATCAAGCACAAAGGAAAAATAAATAAATAAAAATAAAAACATTAATTTATTTATGTACAAAAATATGTGTAGGAATAACAGCAATTGTCTAAAGATTGACAGGGGTAGAGAAAGATTCCTTCCATTTCTCTAACTGGTAATCCAAATTAGCTACAATCTGTGAACTGAATGTGTCCTTTGAAATGTGCTTATGTTATAGTCGCAGCCTATGACCATTAGCAAATAATGGTGCATGATTCTCATCAATGGTAACTAGGCGGACTGTACCATTTTCAAATACTCTGTCTACCAGGTATGGTCCCAACCATCTTGTACATAACTTACCCTTGAACTCCCTTTTGAATCTCCAATCGTATAATAATGCCCAATCTCCTTTGCAAAAGACTTTCTTTTTATGAATCGATCGTGCCAGTTGGATCTTTGTTGCTGAATTAATACTATATGATCCACAATAGCTAAACGTTTCTCATCAAGTTCATTCAATTGATTCAATCTACTCTTTTGGGCTTCAGTCACATCTAAGTTTACCTCCATACCTATCTTCAAGGTCTTGATTTTGAATTCAATAGGGAAGACAACACTTTTTCCATACACCAAGTCATAAGGAGAGAAACCTGTAGTATTGCACCAAGTAGTACGATATGATTGCAATTATTTTTGAAGTCTATCAGCCCAATCTCTACATTGGATCCTGACTATTTTGGTAAGGATAGCTTCAATAACTTTGTTAGTGCTTTCCACCGGGCCATTGGCCTGGGGATGGTATGGTAAATCTATCTGGTGCTGGATATGGTACTTCTGTAGAAAAGATTCAAATTTATGTGATAGAAACTGAGGTCCTCCATCAGTAACCACTTCCTTGGGTACTCCAAAATGAGTAAATATTTCACCATACAGGAAATTGATTACAGCCTAGTCATTGGCTTTCACCAAAGCCAAAACTTCTACCCATTTCGTCATGTAGTCGATACAAACTAAGATGTAGGCTTTCTGCCTGGAATGAAGGTTGATAGGGCCAACAAAATCTAAGTCCCATCTATCAAAAGGTTCAACCACCAACTATGGTTGAAGAGGCATTTGATTCAATCTATTAGGTTGGCCCATCCTCTGGCAGTTGTCACAAGACTAGACATATTTTTTGCATCCCTGAAAAGTTTCAGCCAATAGTAGACCATTCTTAGCACCTTATGACCTATTCTCCTATCGAAAAAATGTCCCCCACATGGCTCATATTGGTAGGCCTTCAGAATATGGAATATTTCATCTTCTCTTACACATCTTCGGATCTCAAGATCAGGGCCTGTGTAGAAGAGATGACCACCTATCCAACAATACCTGGCACTTTGTTGAATGATTTTCCTCTTCTCTCTTTTTTACAAATGTGCCAGAACCTTCCCTGCAGCCAAGTAGTTAGCGACATCTACATACCAAGGGGAACAAGTTGAAACTGAAAATAAGTATTCATCTGGAAAAGAGTCCTCAACAGGGAGATTATCATCATTGTTAGAAAAACAAGATAAGAAATAAGCAACAACATTTTCTTTTCTAGGTATGTCTGTAATAGTAATATCAAATTCCTGTAATAATAACATCCATCTAGTTACCCTAGCATTTGTAACAGGTTTATTCATTAGATACTTGATGGCTGAGTGGTCAGTGTGAACAAAGGTGGGATATCCAGTGATGTAGTGTCTAAATTTGTTAATGGAGCAGACAATGGCTAAAAAATATTTCTCTGTAACAGTATAATTAAGCTCACCAGGGGCCAAGTTTTTGTTAATGTAATAGACTGCATAAGGTGCTTGACCATCCTGTTGTCCAAAAACGGCTCCAATGGAAATGTTAGAGGCATCTGAAGAAATGTGAAAAGGAAGGGACCAATTGGGCCCCCTTAATATGGGAGTTATAGATAGCTTCTCCTTAATATTAACAAATGTTGTATGGCATGCATCATTCCAATTAAATTGCACATCCTTCATTAACAAAGAAAACAAAGGAGAAGCAAGTTTGGAAAAGTTTTCTATAAATCTTATGTAATAATTAGCATGCCCTAAGAAATTACGTACCTCTTTCTGAGTTCCAGGAGTGGGTATATTTTCAATTACCCTAATTTTAGAGGGGTCTACCTATATTCCATCAGCAAAGATAAAGTTCCCCAGCACTACCCCTTAACTCATCATCATATGGCACTTTTCAGTGCTAAAAGATAGTTGGGTCTGCTCGCAGCGTGTTAAAACATTTTCCAAATTTTTTAGTGCTTCTTCAAATTCCTTTCCATAAAGAGTAAAATCATCCATGAAAATTTACATACTATCATTAACCAATTCCAAAAACATGTCAATCATAGCTCTCTGAAATGTGGCTGGTGCATTGCATAAGCCAAAGGGAAGCACCATGTATGCAAAAGTGCCCCAGGGACAAGTGAGGGTAATTTTATCCTGGTCTTCAGGAGCAATATAGATTTGATTGTACCCACTAAACCCATAAAGAAAGGAGAAGAAATTCTTCTCAGATAAGGTATCAATTTCCTGGTCAATGAAAGGGAGGGGAAAGTGATCTTTCTGTGTTGCCTTGTTCAGCTCCCTATAGTCCACACAGACTCTCCATTTACCATTCTTCTTGGGTACTATCAAGAGTGGAGACACCCACTCAATGTATGATATGGGATATATATATCCTTCTTCCAAGAGTTTTTGAATTTATTCCTTCACGATGTCCCTAAGATTAGGGTTCATCCTTCGTTGGGGCTGGCACACAGGCTAGGAGTCACTTTCGATATAAATGTGGTGGGTGCACAGATTAGAAGGGATTCCCTTCATGTCTGTGTACTCCCAGGAAAATTTTGCCTTATGTTTTTTTAAGAGAGTGATTAGGCATTCCTGTTCATCCAAAGAAATACTAGGATTGATATTCAAGGTTTTTCTAGGCTTTATCTCGAGAGGAACACTTTTCAAATTTTTCAACACTAGAACTATATGAGTATCACTAACTAATGTCTCCTTTGTGATATTTTCTTGTTCTTCTTCACCTAGAGTACCATTCAGGATCTGATAAATTTGTTTCTTGCAGAAGTGGGTTCACTTATGAAATTATTAATAGCATCGTCTTTAGTTTCATCTTTAAAAGTCAAAGCCTTCCTTATCACTAATAGTGACTGAACTCCCTCCTCTTCCTCTAGCTCCATCCATAATGGAGTTTTAGCTTCTAGAATCAGCCGAGATGGAGGATAGAGAGTGAGTTTCTTTATCTTGGTTCCATTTGATATGGCCATAGACCTATACCAATAGCTGATGCAAGCATCAGCTGTAGCTAAAGAGGGCCTTCCCGAGATCAGTGGGTGTCCTCCTAGCTACGACTTGGGTTGTAAAACCAAGAAGTCGGATAGATATTCCCACAAATAAACTGAGATAATGAGGTCATTCAATATTCCCTCGGGTTTAATAGTGGATCTATCTACAAGTCCTAAAACAGTAGGATTTGGCCTGAGATTAGTGAGCCCGAGTTTCCTTACAGTTTCAATGGTCATGACGTTAATTGTTGCACCTAAATATACCAGTACATTGGGTATATACGTGCTCCTGATCTGTACGGTGATATTGGGATTCCCAGGATCATCGTATTTTGCCAAGAGTGTTTTACCCATTATTAATTCAGATAGTTTCCCTATGACATGAATAGTGGGAGAATCCCTTGGTTTTCTTCCTGGTTTTCTTGTACACATATCTCGAATGGTTATGGCATAGATAGGGACATTGTGAAGGGCCTATAGGAGTGGAATTTTGACATAGAGGTTTTTTAACTCTCCTAAGAGGTTAAATTGAGGTTGTCCCACTGCTTTTGGTAGTATTAGTCTTTCAAGGTATGGTGGTTCACTAACCAATTGTGTAGGATTTGTGTCGATAGATGTTTCTTCTTGTCTTTCAGTCGGTATCTTGGTACGATTTTCAGTGTCCCCAATAATGGGGATTGTTGCATTGGATAAGTACTATTGGTTCATCCTTTCTTTAGACACAAAGGATGGAACATCCTCAATGGCCAAAGCCTCCACTACCCTCCCTGATCGTAAGCCGATGTCGTTACAGGGAACTGGACTAATGGAGTAAGTGATCATGTTGGCAGTCTAAAATTGATGGACTACTTTATTATTTGGGTTGGTGTTAGGTTGAGCAGGTAGCTACGATCGTATAGGAATATTGGGGGGAACATTATTCTGGAGTTGTAGCTACGACTGCTAATAAGGCTGAGGGTATTGTTGAGGAGGATACGGTTGGTGAGGAAACGGTTGATGTGGAAACTGTTGAGGAGGTTGGTTATGGGGAAAATGGATCCCTGGATGGAATTTCCTCCATCCATGAGACCAAGAATTATGTTGATTTGGTGATTGTGTCCAAGAGTTCTAGGAGTTAAAATTTTGCATTGGAGGTTGAGAAGGATATCATTAATGGTTGGAATAAGATGAAGGGAATTGTGTATTCATGTGATGCATATTATTCCAATTATTCATGTTATTCAAAAATGAAAATGAGTCTGGAGTCATACCTTGATTTTGAGGCTGCCAAGGCTTTTTCTATGCAATAAAGTAGGTTGGTTCCACATCTGGAGTTGATGCCTGCAGAAATTCCTTCACTTGAGATAGGGAAGGACATTCCTTTGTATCATGGTTCAGCTCGTAGAGCTAACTATTACGAAGATAAATTTCTATGGCTTGGGGTACCACAACAGACAGCTTGACTCCAGAAATTAAATGTCTAACACTAAAGGATCAGACCTCGTACCTTATTCCAGATGGTTGAAGTAGATCCCCATTGAGATTTCCAATCTTCAGCTTGAATTGATAGATTACTTCCTCAACAACAAGTAAACAATACAATCATTCTATATATCATGGTGTTAGATCTATTCTAGCATATATAATCAATAATGTACAAGAATTTGACATAATCCCATTGATAAAATATTCATTCAAACACACATTATTGGACAGGAAAAGATATTTCTATTAATATAAATCAGAGATTACAAGATACAACCTCTGACAACACGTCTGTGAACCGAAGAAGCTAAATCCCCCACCTGGGCCTCCACCACCTCAATCCTCCATCTCTTGATAGCAAGCTCATAAGAAAAAGGAAAGCTTGGGAAGAACACACTAGTTCTCCAAGGGACAAAGGGATGCAGACTCAAGCATAAGTTCTGGCAACAATGGACTATAGTTTCTTTGCTCTCAATTCTCTCTTATGCCTTCAATGTACCAAGGGGTTCCTTATATAGCTTTCAAAGGGATAATGAAAGGTCGAATCCGAGCGATCTCAAGGAATAGGGAAGGTTAGGAGTCAAATGAGTTGGATCCATGTCAAGGAAAACTTGAAAAGGATTTGGATTATGCACACATCCCGATGTACGTGGTTTTAGTGGTCAAACCCACATATATACGTGATTATAGGTTTAAAAGTTGTGTGTATCATTTTTCATATGTTTTTAGGGATGATCAAGGAAACATCAAAGGACAAAAAATGGTCCATGGGGTCCAAGGAGTCTGCAGTGGGACAGGGGAAGGCCATACAAAGTGTGATTCACCTAGAGTGGTGAAATCATATATAATAGATGCCCCCTAATGTTTGAGGTCAGAGGGGTTATACGATGGCCGAAATATATTATAATTCCATCCCAAAAGTGGAGTGATGAAGGATCCCAAATGGAAGTCTAGCCACCCAATCAGCATAGTACAATAATACAACTCTGCATATAACTGCAAGTAGATATAGCAGTCCCAGATACATAAGAGTACAATGGCCATGAATAGGCATGATACATGATATCACATATGTGGTCATAGCCACGTACAATATACATAGATCAGAATCTCCATGATGAAGATATACAAAGGACCATGATATAACATATCAAGATCTCCATAATGGCTGGAAATATCTGACATATACTCGAATCAAGTCATGACAGCTGAAATCTGATCAACACTAGCATGATCAAGGAGGTAGCATATAAGAGATGCCACCAATCTGGAAAGTCTTCTACACAAACTGCTATGAGTACATGTCCTACTATGTGAATAGAGGTGTTGAGGTCGAACATAGTAGTCCATCATCTGATTACCGGTCATTAATGTATACCGTTAACATACGCAAGATCACCCACCGATAATGAAAATGGGAATCAAGGTACTAGAGTGAAAACTAACAAGTGTGAATAAATGTGTTGAGGTCGAACACTTGAGAGGATCCATCGATCAAGGGACATTGATGTATTCCCAAGAACTGTTGATGGTGAGAGAACCTGCCACTGATGACTGCAAGTCTCAAGGCACTCAAAATGA
This sequence comes from Pseudotsuga menziesii, assembly GCA_001517045.1. Classification (NCBI taxonomy): domain Eukaryota; kingdom Viridiplantae; phylum Streptophyta; class Pinopsida; order Pinales; family Pinaceae; genus Pseudotsuga; species Pseudotsuga menziesii. The sequence goes on from LPNX010660972.1 coordinate 89,486, forward strand.
CTCTAGATTCCAATCCTAGAATAAATGATTTGAAGTCGATGGGATGAAATCCGATGGAAGGAGGGCATTAAGGAATCCCCCATCATCCAACACGAGGTACTCAACAAAGCTGTATAATGTGGAAGGACTCGATCATAAGGTGCATGAACTAGTAACTGTACCGGGAATGTTCGACATGCAAAGTCAAGACAACTGAGGAATGGCCGACTCAGGCTTCAACTTCCTTCGAACAAGAGAATAACAGTGTATGGTGACTGAATGAAGGTAGCATAGACTCGATATACAAACAGGGACATGTTTGTATCATAGGAGGAATCAATAGAGGCTCCATAGGGACTGCAAGCTTAACCAGTCGATGGAGATAAACTAAGATAAACGAGTACAGCTCCTAAATTCAAACTATAACCCAACCAATGGATGTGATATACAATGCTCTATTTGAAGGAAACACGACTCGACAGCTGCCACAGATAACATCTTTCCTTATCCGGCTTTTTGGTTTTTTAATTTTTTTGGATTTTTTTAGTTATTTAAAAATCTTGAAAAAAGAATAAAGCTTTATAGTTACAAACTAGGAGGAGACGAGTGTCATAAGGGAAAACAAACTAGTTCTAAGTAGTGGAACATACATATGCTCAATGCAAGGATACATGTGTAAGATATCGACACTTGAGGGAAAATCCCCTCCCGGTAAAAAGGAAATCAAGCTGAAAAGGATATAAAAAATGGCTTTACATGGCTAGGCATGAGACAAGCTCGGGCTATATGGCTGAAACGCAATGTCAGGGGAGCCGGTATAAAGCTCAATAAGGCAGGAAAAGCTCATGATAATGCATTCACAACTTGACATGAGGGAGTCCTGAGGGAAATAGGCCAGCAAAAGATCAAGAGGAGTATGAGGCTCTTGTGAAATGTCATGGAAGTACTATACAACGAAATCCCACACCCTAAAGGAGAAAACGTCAGCATGGGCACCAAATGCAAATAAGGCGCTAACTAGGGTACCCATGTATGGTAAAGCTCTACCACTTATATCATACCACTTCTAAGGCAGCAAGAAGGTTCTGTGACATAATAGAGTGGGTTCGTACCTGAGGTCATGATGAGATGGTCATAAGGTTATGCATAATGCAAATGGTGATGAAACCTAACCTATATGCCAATTTAGACATGATACTTGAGATCGGCACAAACGGGTCAATCCAATGGCTGAAACTGCACTGAAAAAGGTCTTCTACATCACGAATTATGTCAAAAACGGTCCAAAATGGTTAGAAAATGTCGAAACTATAGGAAAGGGGGTAAACATTTTCAAATATTTGAAAATTTTCTATAAATAGTAAAAAATTCAAAATATTATAAATCATTTGAAACTTTTACCCATTTGAGCTCTGATTTTCAACAGCGAATTCCAGGAGATCCAGCCGACAGAATTCACTACTGTTTCTTCCAAGTATTTACTCATGCTCTCCTCTTGCATTTTGATACAATTTTTATGAATTTTCATGGTCAAATAAGGTTTTTGGGCCAACCCAAAATGAGCGCTGCGGCCCATGCGAAAATCGAGGTTTTTCCACATATAGGGCTGGATATACGCAGAAAATGGACTCAAACCCACGTACATACGTGGCTGTTTTCAAAACAGTCGTATATGAGGCCGTGCATATGGTTTTTTCAATAAACTAATGGGAAAATTTGCAATTTGTTGTGCAGGATGGTCCTAGAGTGGAGAAGGTGTGAGCATGGTGAAGTAGAGGAAGTAGTAAGGGCCGACTTAATGGCTCAACAAGATCTATGTGCATGCGGACTCTACAAGTTTTGGTGTCTTGGTGGTTTGAGGGTCAAACCAAGACTGTTACAGATGCTGATAGATTATTGGGATCCAGACTCAGAGTCCTTCCATATCGATGGGATGTCCCTCGCCATAGAGGTGGAGGACATATACTTTATGACTGGACTTTCTAGACAAGGGGAAGTGGTGAACCTTCGTTCTCGTGGTGGGCGAGGAGGTGGCCTGACTATCGACGAGTACATTACAGTGTACTGTTATCCAGACACGGAGAAGGTGGGGAGTCAAGTCCCTACCAATGCTATACAGGTGCTAGGCCTAAATGCCATATTACTGATGCTGGGAAGGATAGCAGGCTTAGCATCACTCCACCAGGCTTCGTGGCCTCTGATATTCTATGCAGTGGAGTGCATGAGACCCACGATCTATGACTGGAGTACTACACTACTGAGCAACATGAAACACCAGCTCAGTGAGTGTAAGGCAGGCAGGGTGTGAAACTTCAGGTTCAGAAGTATTTTGAGCATGTTTTTCTTCGAGCGTGTTCCATGATTGAGCCCTAGAGTGGATGTTCCTCTTCACGGGGTTCGATATCTGGCCCAATGGCGTTGGGCAGATGCTATGTGCAGACTGGGGAGTGGTAGGGTGGCCAACCCATATCCAGCTGACTTCTTTCCATGGTGGAGACAATAGATAGTTGCCATCGATGACTACCCCTATGCAGGGATAGATTTTCGGGGGACCCGGACATGCTGTTACCACCAGGATCGGCATATGGTGATATAGGTAACGAATATCGACCCTCTCTTTTTAAATTTTTGAGTTATTTAATTTTTTTGTATTTTCTTGATTATGTGGAATCAAAAAGACATATTTTTGGGTGATGATACATACTGACATCTACCATTTGTGTGTAAATGTGGGACCACGGTGGCCAGAGGGATTCCCTCGTCATAGACAGAGGGGAAGAGGAGATGAAATCATGGGTGTGGATGTGGAGTGAATGTTCCAGAGAATTCATACCAAATTCACTAGATTGACACATAGAGTTCCCATGGTGCAAGTCGAGGACTTGCCTGAGGCCATGCAGCGGCAGGTGGTGGGTGTACCATGCGCATGGGTGCGTTTATTTTGACGGCTGGCTAGAGCCGTAGTGACATTCCATGATCACAACCCTCCTCCTCCTCCACAGGATTAGACACCTGGGAGTGTATACATTTTGTACGACCGTTTATTATATGACGGTGGCTTAAAAGCCCCAATTTTGTATCATGACACTATGTATTATCACATTTTTTATGTATATATAAAAAGTTTTATGGTGATCGATTTATTTATTTACATGTGTAAAAATTGTGTTTGTGATTAATTTATTGTGAATGAAACAAATGCCAATCTAACACGTAGTTAGCATATGAGTCAGCAACTTGATTATTATTTCTTGGAATGTGTATATATGTTATATTGTCAAATTGTCGTTCTAACAATATCACATGCAAGAACCTTCTCAATAACGTTGGATCTCTAACATGGTACAAACCATTGAGCTATGACACTACTAACTCTGAATCAAGACATACCTTAAGAGATAGAACACCATGTAAAATGGCATCCCGTAGAAGCTCAATAACGACGTTGTATTCAACAACATCGTTGGAAGATGGCCGTAGACATACACCTCTTGAAGATAGTACCTGACCCATAAAAGTATAAATCACCCAAGCAGCAGAGGCTGAGTGTTGAGTGTGGCGTCTTGCACCATCCGCCAATCCTATGTAGGTGAAATATTCTATTGACATCTGCCAAAAGAAATGGAAACTAATCACAAACCCGATCACGATAAGAAAAATACCTAACTATGCAAAGCTGTACAATGATATACAACAAGCAGCCTTGGCTAAAGATCATGCATAGTATTTTTTGAGATAGATCCCATTTCTAGGCTCCTCCAAATCTATTCCTTCGTAATCCACTGACTCATACGCACCCTTCTCTAACACACGCTTGACCACGTAAGGACCATGCCACATAGGATTAAATTTCCCTGCCCCCAAGGGTTCTTTTGGTTGATCCCACAAAAGGACCAATTCACCTTCACTAAATGCCCTTGGATGGACAGACTTATCATACTAGACCTTAACGCAATGTTTATTGACTTCTAGAGCCACCAAGGCATCCTGACGCTACTCATCAAGTTGCTCAAGGTGAACCAAACGCTCCTCCAATGGGGAAGTGTCTGACTAGAGTTCCACAACTAGATTCAATGAATGAATTTTGCATTCAACCAGCAATATCGACTCCACTCCATGTACAAGCTAATATGGAGAAAAATGAGTGGCAGTCTTAACAGTGGTTTGATATGCCCACAAAGAAGGATATAACATAATGTGCTAATTATTCTTGCTTTGTGCGATGGTTCATTGGAGAATGGATTTGAGTGCTTTATTCACTGCCTCAACCTGTCCATTCACTTGGGGGTAGTAAGAAGATGAATTCTCTTGCTTATACCCTAACTTGGATGCCAACTCTTCCATCATATGGTTCTGAAAGTGCGAGCCATGTTCAGTGACAAGCTCTTTCAGAATCTCGAACCGAGCAATAATTTGGTTGAACACAAAGTGAGCGGCTGTCTCACCATAAAATTTTACTGTAGGCATAGCCTCAGCCCATTTCATGAAATAATCAACAGCCACTATAATGTGATGGTTCCCCCCAGCTGAAGTTGGGTTTCAATCCATAAAATCGAGCCCCCACTTAGTGAAGGGACCAGCGGTGATAATGGGATGTAATGGGGCAGGTTTCGAGTGCATATTACGTGCAAACACCTGGAAAGGGTGGCACATCTTGACCACATCAACACAATCCTTAAAGATCGACGGCTAGAAATAACCCACTCTTAAAATATTTTGAGCTGTAGAAAGCCCAGATAAATGACCACCACACGCCCCTCTGTGGAAATCATTCAGCACTACCTCAGCCTCTTCATGAGTTAAACAACGTCGTAAAATGGAATCTACCCCACGGCGGTACAAAGTATTGTCCACTATGAGGTAGTTCTTAGAGACATGACATAATTGTCATCGTTCATGTCATGAGAGGTGAGTAGGGGTCATCAATGTTTGTAAATATATTATGATATCCCCATACCATGGGTCTAATGTTGAGATTAAGAAGATGTGTTCATCGACAAACGTATCTTCACAAACCAACTCCTCGGCCTCTCTTGGGAAATCTGATATAAGCTCTGCAAAAATTAAAGACTTCTTCGATTTTGCCAAAACAAACTTGAGATCGAATTCTTGCATAATGACAATCCATTTATTATACTTTCCCCCAATCATCCTTTAGGTGAGGATGAATTGAAATGGATTGACATGGGCCACAACCAAGGTCTAGCGAAGGAGAATATAATGTCTCAACCGCTAAACCGCGTGTACGGTAGCTAAAGCAAGCTTCTCGACATGAGAATAATGAATCTCTATGTCAATAAGGTTTCCGCTCAAATAATATATGACATGCTCTTGGAGCTCCTCATCCTCTTGAACCAAAACCATACCAATCATCTCTAAGGACGTGGCCACATATAATAGAAAATCATGGCTATAATCCGGAGGACTAATCACTGGGGCCGATGCTAGGGCTTGCTTGAGTGCATCGAAGGACTCTTGGGCTCGCTCATCCCAATAAAAGGGGGTGTCCTTCTTCAAGAGACGCATGAAGCCTCTAGTCAAATTGGCAAAGTTGACAACAAATCTTCGTAAGAAGTTTTCCATGCCTTGCAAACACTGAATATGGCGAATATTCTTTGGGGGAGACAACTGAAGTATTGCCTCAACCTTCAAAGGGTCAAATCTTATACCCTCTTTAGAAACGATGAATCCTAACAAACGCCCTGATTTCACAAAAAAGATGCATTTATGAGGATTTAGTCTAACCGAATAGTGCCGCCATCTTTCGAATACCCATCTCAAGTGATAGGGATGACGCATTCTCATGCGAGAATGAGCAACGAGGTCATCCAAAAATACCTTGATAATTGACTTGAGATCATGGAAAATCAAGGTCATTGCCCGCTGAAATGTAGCTCCGGTGTTTTTAAGGCCGAAAGGCATTTTTCAATATGCAAACATTCCCCAAGGACAAATAAATGTAGTCTTATGTTGCTCTTGAGGTTTAATCTGTATCTGATTATGCCCAAAAAATCTGTCCATAAAGGAGAACACCTCGCTACCCGCACACTCATCCAAAATCTGATCTATAAACAGTGTGGGGAAGTTGTCCTTAGGACAGGCACGATTTAAATCGCGGAAATCAGTGCATATGCAGATCACTCCCTGCTTCTTATCCACCGGAACAGGGTTTGAAACCCACTCCATTAAGGGAACAAGATAGATGAAACCGGCTTTCAACAGCTTCTCTATCTATGCATTAATCGTGGGTGCTTTCCTAGGATTCACCGCATGTAAACGTTGTCGAACAGGCTTAGCATTGGGGTAAGTCTTAATCTCGTGCTCGACAATACGAGGGTCAATACCTGGCATCTCATCGTAAGACCAAGAAAAAATATCACATAATTCCTTAAATAGCTCGATATATTCCAGAATATCAGCATGGGAACATTCTACCCCAATATAGACATTCTCTATCGTGCCAAGATCACGAGAGATGTTAATAGGAATCGTTGAAGATGTTTCCATCAGCCATCGAACCAGGAGAGCTTAATGGAACCACAGGAATACCAACTCTCTGACTAAGAACCGCCCTAAAATCCTCACGCTCCAAATGGTCAAGCTCTGGAAGAAAGTACGATCTATGATGAAGTTCCTCCCACGGTGGCTCAACTTCGGACATAGCCTCAATAATCGCTTCATCCAAAGGGAAAACCGTATCAATGTATTCATGGGCGTGAGAAGACTGTACTGCCCATGCTGGTAGCACATAAGGGTCCTCCTCCTTTATCCATGAAGAGGAAGGGCTAGGCTCTACAACACACTTGAGATTAGCTTGATAAGCTATCATAGCTGTAGGCAACGGCATGTTCGTCTCAACGGGCTCACTCGAAGTACTCGGTGTAGGGAGAATCCAAGGATATTCCATATGAGTCATGCAAAAATTCACTGATGTCATAGATTTCAAAGCCTCATTGGAACTAGATCCTATCATGAGGATCGGTGCAGGACAACTAAATCTTCCCATGAGGGATGGATACATGCCTACACCCACACTCTTGATTGCTGGCTGAGAGTGCTCAATGATCAGGATCGAAGCTCCCGAAGATGCGGTAACAGATGGATTCTTGAATGTCGTTTGATCAATCGTTATGATCTTCCTGTTATGTGGAAAGCATATGACATGGAACAAGGAAGAAGCAACGGCTTGCATACTGTACATCCAGTTCCTACCCAACAAGAGATTATAGTCAAGGGGTGCATCAACCACCTCGACCTCTATCGCAACAGTCTTCCCTCCCAAATGGAATTTAAGGGAAGGAAGGATGTCATGCGGCTTAAAAGATATCCCATCGAACGTAGTTAACATAGTCGCTGATTTGGACAGCTCAGGAGAACCCAGACCCTTCCAGCAGGACAAAGACATCACAGAAGCATCAACGCCCTTGTCAATCACAGTGCACTTCATGGTCATATTAAGACACTCTATGCTATCCAAAAGAGACACATAGTAGGGAAAGTGAGGCTGAATTCCTACGGTTTCAAATTTGATCACAGAGGAAGAATCATCATCGTTCACACCAAGGGCAGAAACCAACGTCTTCCTTTGTGAAGGACAACTTTGAAGCACTTCCAATGTAGACATCGCACAAGGAGTGTGGCCCAAATCCTCGACAACTGAATAATTTTGCGCGGCTAGGGAATTTGGATTATGTCTTGAACGCTTAAGGACTCCCTTAAGAATGTGAGGTATAGCCTCAGGTTTATCTACAGGTTACTCAATGCACAAAGGGGACCCTAGTGGATCAGGCTCTTTGCCTAGGCTGGGTTGTGATGAACCATAATCTCTCGCATGGGTCACAACTTTCACAGCACGGACCATGTTAATGCACCCACGACCACTACCCTCCGGTGGATCATCATCACCAGACTGGTCATGGGACTTCAAGTTCATATTTTGATTATGTGGTAAAGGGTTAGTTAGCACAGCTAGGCCCTGTGCCAAGAATATCGAAGCTTCCTCAATATGAGGGCACAAGTAAGTGAGGTGATTGTCCTTACACAACTTGCAAGGGAACTTAACATTACATTTAGCTTGCTTGTCCCCCCCAGCATTTCTACCGTTCTTGTCATTATTGTTAGCATTCTCATTCTTATTTCCACCCTTTCGATTATTTTTACCCTTTTTTCTATTATGTCCGGGCTGCTGGTTAACCTTCTGGTCCGACGATTGTACAGAGAGTACACTCGTCGTTTGGGCAGGTTGAGATGAAGCCATAGCTTGTCCTGAAGCAGATTGGTTGATTGACAATTAACTAACTTTTTTTGCAACCGAATCCACAGGTTTCACACTTGCACAACCCACAATGCCATCGTCATGTGGTCTAGGTTAGACTTTGGGATCGAAACTGGAAGGAGGAGAATTGGGAATAATCTCATACAACAAACCAGACTGAGCATAAATCAAACTAGACTGAGCATGAATCAAGTCTAGTTCTTGTGCCCTAAAAATTTCTTGTTCCTCATTCTACACTCTGGATGTGGAAACATCCTTCGCTATATATGACAATAATGACTTGAGGAACCACTCGAGGAGGAACTCCGGCGGTATAAAATATTTAATTAACCTATTCTGCCTATGCCACTCTTGAATATGATTAGAAATATGTGTGGCTTTATCTTACCGAAATGTCGACAAGAGTTCAGTACCAATGTCATAACGCACTAGTAGCTGGAAGTGACTAAGAAAATTCATCGCAAGGTCGTCAAACAAAGCAAAAGCTCCCCTAGGTAACTCTATATACCACTTCGCAGTAGGCCCTATAAGGGTGTGTTGAAATAGTCTCAAACGAACTGAGTCCTGATGTAAGGAATTTGAAGAGCACCATAGGTGAAACGTAGTAATGTGTTCACTTGGATTTTCTCCGGATTTTCCCTCGAACTTAGGTATGTCCGAAGGAAGTCTGGTAGGGACAGCTGGCCAAGCCGGGTCATGAGCCACAGGATCGTTCGCCAATCTCGATAAGTTAGGAAGATTAAGCGCCATGAGGAAAGGGAGCCTAGGATGATGAGGTCAATGGACCGCTCCCTTATTCATATAGGGTTGATTACCACCATGGCCTTGGCCATAGTGTCCTCCTCCCATATGACCCATATAGGGTGGCGTGGAAGCACCATAGTGCGGTGGACCTTGACTAGTAGGAGCTAAAAAGCTGTAATTAGGAGAGTAAGAATTTTGTTGATACCCTCCTCCATAAGGTGAAGAACCCTATCCATACTGCATCCCATAATAGGGTCCATAGGTCATCCCATGCGATGCCCCATGAGACACTCTGTAGGTAGGAAGATACGCTCCGGAAGTAGGAATATACATACCGGAAGTAGGGATATATGCCCCATAAGTAGTAACAAGACCTCTAGAAGTATGAACATAGCCTCCCGAAGCAACGGGTGGTATGTAAACCTGAGACACAATCGGTCTAGTAACCGCAGTACAGACCTGACTCGTAGCCATATACCGGCTCGAAGGACCACGTGAATAAGGTGGAGGATGTACATTTGAAGAACTAGGGACCGATAATGAAGGAATTTGAGAAATAATATACATGCTACCACCTATCGTCACTTGTCTCGGATCTGGTATCCTAATCAGATCGCTAACCCTAGACCTAGGACGGAAATGTGATGTAACTTCCACCACTGGGAGGCAAGGTGCAATGTGACTAGTGCTCCCAAACCTCTCGGCATGGTAAGGAATGAGAGTGACCCCAGGCATAGTGTTAGGCTCGAAGTAGGATTCGACATGAAATGCCAAATCATGTGTAGGGAAACCAGACATAGCATAACTACCGTAGCTAGTGCTAGCAGGTTCAAAATGAGTCTCGGCATCCTCCAGCATTCCATATCAGTAACGCATCAATGGGGAATCAACCCTAGAGTGAGTAGGTCTATCATGCATGGTTCCTATCTCAGAAATCACAGGACCTAACTTAGCCAAGTCGGGTCAAGGATCGTAAGTAGGAGTAAACTCCCCATCGTCTACATGAATGGGAGGAGGTGGTTCACGAATATCCTCTAAACGGTCTCACATGGTGTGTGAATCAATGTGTGAAATAGTCCTCCTAGACTGTCTAGGTATCTCTCCCAAAGGAGGACGAGAAATAGAAGGCGAAAGTCTTGCTAAACGACGAGAATGGCGAGGAACCTCCCCCAAATCCACAATGACTCAAAAACTAGCAAAGACTTACTATTTATGTAAACCCTAGGCCAACTATTGTGCATAGAGCAATCACTAATAAAATATAAAGCCAAATGCAAGCAAAAAAGGGCTGGATAAATGAGATCCTGAATGAAGTAGGTATGTCTCTCCTAGGAGAGGCTTGAGACTCCCATACATAACAAGCGGAGGTATGTAACCAATTATTGTGGCCCTCAGCTTCAATGCATAAAGCAACTGTGCTGTCTGACCCCAACCTAGCTAGGACACCTACAAAATAACCCCTACAAAGTACACCCTTGATATCCTAGGTAAGGCCACTAAGGTCACCTCAATATAATCAATGCTCAGGCGGACAATCACAGGGGCGATTGATCGTATGGGTAGGATAGCAAAGCCTGAAACTCTTGAAAGAGGCCCCAGATATGAATACAATCCTGGAAATATCTCTGGTGCTACTTAGTTATGACTAGGGATCATCCCAATCAATAACCACTCACACTACCTCGTGCTTAACTCCCTTTTGAGAGGAGGATCCTGAGAAACACTGGTTATACCCAGGATTTCACACACTCACCTGGACAAACACATACATGTTGTTGTTTAGTGATCTTGGAGAATTGAATTACAATGAACTATTCCAAGATCCTAAAACCTAAGCTTGTTGGTTCACCCTAGAAAAGAAAAGAGCGTAATTCATTTTAATTTAGCGTTGATTTTAATTGGCTTTATTACTCAAAAAAAGGATATGATCGTGCAACTAATGATGTTATGATGCAACATGAAGTAAAATACACACCTAACAATAAATTCAAATGCATTGTGTCCATGAAAATAGGGTATGCTACTATGTGAAATGCACATTTTTTCTTCAAATGATGAATGCAAATTTTTCCTATATGAAGTCCTAACTAGTACTCGAAAGAAAATCTAGTGCAAGTACAATGCAAAGTGAAAAATGCAATACATGATGATAAGAATTTTTTTTTGGATTTTTTGAAATAAAAGAGATGCAAAAAGAAAAAGAATGATTCTACGACCCTTAGACTCCACAAGGACACACAAAAAACACTCAAGCAAAGCACTAAGGTAAAAGAACTCTAATGCTCTAATCTCAAACAAAAAATTGAAAATGCCATGACAAGAACCTTCTTAAAAAAAAATTTAGCCTAAAAGAAACGTTTCTGGTCAGAAACAGAGGTCTAAACAGACTCATGCAGTGCCAAAGGAGACTCAGCAAATATCAGAATTCACCCAGTAACCAATTATCTTCCACAAAAAGGAAAAAGAAATGGCATACGCGACTGTTCGCAATAAACCCACGTGTATACGTGGAAATCGTAGAGGAACCCGCGTGTATATGCGACTGTGAGTTAAAAACTCACAGACATGAAGAAAGGTGCATAAATTCAAGGAAAACAGCCAGGCTGAGACAAACTTCACACCAATCAGACCCTACCAAGCATACATGCCCCTAGAGCTGACACAGAAACAAGAGAGAAAGAGCAATTCAAATTCATTGAATGCAGATAGAACAACCGCCAAAGGACAACTACTAGGAATTCCCCAGCGGAGTCGCCAATTTTGTTATGGAGAGAAATTCCTATATCTTGGGGTACCACAATAGACAGCTTGACTCCATAAATCAATCCTTTCCAATATGCAATAGAAATTAAATGTCTAACACTAAAGGATCAGACCTCATACCTTATTCCGGACGGTTGAAGTAGATCCCCGTTGAGCTTTCCAATATTCAGCTTGAATTGATAGATTACTTCCTCAACCACAAGTAAACAATAGAAGCATTCTATATATCATGGTGTTAGATCTATTCTAGCATATATAATCAATAATGTACAAGCATTTGACATAATCCCATGGATAAAATATTCATTCAAACACACATTATTGGATAGGAAAAGATATTTATATTAATATAAATCAGAGATTACAAGATACAACCTCTGACGGCACGTCTACGAACCAGAGAAACTGAATCCCCCACTTGGGCCTCCACCACCTCAATCCTCCATCTCTCGATAGCAAGCTCACAAGCAAAAGGCAAGCTTGGGAAGAACACACTAGTGCTCCAAGGGACAAAGGGATGCATACTCAAGCATAAAAATTGGAAACAATGGACTATAGTTCCTTTTCTCTCAATTCTCTCTTATGCCTTCAATGTACCAAGGGGTTCCTTATATAGCTTTCAAAGGGATAATGAAAGTTCGAATCCGAGCGATCTCAAGGCATAGGGAAGGCCAGGAGTCAAATGAGTCGGATCCATGTCAAGGAAAACTCCAAAAGGATTTGGATTATGCACACATCCTAATGTACACAGTTTTAGTGGTCAAACCCGCGTATATACGCGCTTATAGGTTTAAAATTCGTGTGTATCATTTTTCATATGTTTTTGGGGATGATCAAGGAAACATCAAAGGAGAAAAAAGGGTCCATGGGGTCCAAGGAGTCTGTAACGAGACAGAGGAAGGCCATACAAAGTGTGATTCACCTGTAGTGGTGAAATCATCTATAACACTAACACACTTCTACCTTGTCAAGTGGGCACTCCTTCAAAGTATGGTTCTTCCTACATTTAGGGAAGAATACACCAAGTGTGAGATCTTCTACTGCTTTTTTTTCTTTTCCCTCAGGACATCTATTTCCAAGGAGATGGAGCTCATCATTTCTGTCTTGAAATTTTCAAGGAGATTCCTATTTTTTCCCAAGTGGCTCTTTTATTAGATGAATTTTGTGTTCTGTCGAAGACATCTCATTCTAGTTTATCCCATTTGTCCCATTTGTTGTTCTTGGAAGATCCTCGAGAATACCTCTTGCATAATTCAATAATATTTTCAAAGGATTCCTTTGAGATACTACCCCTTTCCTAACAGGTTCAACATGTCTAGGAAGTCATCCCTAATCCCACGAATTAGGATTATCTTGAGCACATATAACCCCATATTATTCTGTCCAGCTCTCTGTACATTATATAAAAGTATTTCAACAAAATATTCCATGCTTGCATCATCCCTTTGTACCATTTTGAATAGTTCTTCTCTCTTATATTTGGTATTGCAGTACTCCTGATATTTCTCTAGGAACACTTGTTTCATCTGGTCCCATGTGGTGACAGTTCCCCCACCCAGGATCACGAACCAACATAACGCATTGTCCTTCAGAGTAGTAGGGAAGATTTTCAACTTCTGCTCACCGGAGGTGTAATCATAGCTGCGACAGAGGATGCCAAAATAAAAAAGGAATTCATCTGGATCCTTTGCTGCTTTTCCATAAAAACAAGGTAGCATAGATGGAGAGATGTTTTTCATGGGGGAGATCCCCTCTGGCTATTGAATGGGGAACTAAAGTGTAGCAAGAGTCCCCTCAGGATGGGAATTATCCTTTTGATGATGATTTTCTCCCATCACTTCTTCGTGATCTTCTGGATCGTGTCTATTTTTCATGTCTTCTTCCGTTCTATCCTCTTCGTGCTCCCCTTGATCATTTAATTTTTGATGGAACTATGTCCACTCCTCTTTTGTCACAACCTTCATGTTAACATGATATACCAAATATTGGTCTGCCGATCCCATAGTACTAGCTTTATCTTCCTCCATATGGACACCTGAAGGTGTCACAACTTCTCCTGTGTTCTCCACCATGGAAGATGATGCTTCCACCCTGGGAATAATTCAGCTTCTTCTAATGGAATACCCCTGATGGTGAGCTCCAATAGAGGAATTGGTTCTAGAAACCAGATCATCAATGAATATCATTCTTCCCAAGGCTGGATTTCATCCATGACCTTGACCACCAGCAATGTTAGTATTCTAGGGAGTTATGGGGGTTGTGGGAATGTCACATTGTACCCTTCCTGTATTCATGCAACCCAAAACATGAAAAATTAAAAAAACTGAATAAATATGAATAGATGTAACTATTGGATACAACTACTATGGTGTTTGATAATTACCTTTCCCTGTCAACGATGCCAAAATGTTGGGCACCCTATATGCAAGTTATTTAAAGGCAACATACAGAGTGTTCAATATAAATTGTCAACCCAGGGAAGTATTTTATTTCAAAGATAATGTGTACTGTATATTCTTAAACACTAAGTAGTTGATATTGTAAATGAATTATCGTACCTTCTTGTCCAACCCAACTCTTCCCATGATTAACTTAATCTAATTTACCTTCTCAAGAATGCAAAACCATAAATACCTTCTTACAATCCTTAATCTAGAAATAAGAGATTCAGAAGATAAACATCTAGATTTAGTTTTGCAAAAAGTTAAATCCTAAATTACCAAGCCATCTGAAGATCCATTATAACTCTCTCAATCCAACTTGATCTAAAAATTAAAAAATGTTGAAATTGAACTTCAACAATTATAACTACAAATGGTCATAATTAGCAAAACTCATGAAAGACATCAGTTGAAAGAGACTAGGGATAAAGAAAATTACACAATTGCATCTATCACACAATTGCATAAAGAAAATTAGCCTACATCGTCGACTGTCACACAAATCTATTGCAGTTCACAGGGAATGCAATTACTGATCGATTGAAGGAACACACAATAAATCATTACTGTTGAAGCTATTATAAAAGAATGAATCTACTATAACATCCACACCACACGATAGAGAAATAAATACCTAATTAACTCGACAATCTCTGTAGGAAGGCGGGCCCAGCCTTCGAATAGAGACGCCAAAAATTAACACAAGTTAAACGCCAAGATCAGAAGAATCCTAATCCTTGTATTTAATGATCAAATAACGATACAGTCTCTGTTATAGCTTATAACCACTTATACTATGAAATGAGAACTCGACACAGTTCTCGTTTTTCTCTCTCCTAATTTTAGTAGCTATTATTGCCTTAATTTCAAAAAGGATTGATACCAGTATCACACATTTTCATTTTGAGGCATTTTTTTGACCATTTGAATAATCTTTCTCATACAATATTTTTAATTTCTATTTTCAAGTGTTTTTTTAGAAATTTAACAAAATATCATACATTTAGAAGCAAGTTATAATGAAAAACATATACATTTTGCAATTTTTTATTTAAAATAAGACATTTTTATGGACAAAACAAGACACTTTTACTGACAAAATTGTAAAATTTTGAGAAAATAAATACATTTAAATCCATATTTAATGGATTTTCAGTGATTTTTTGTATAAAAATGATACTATTTTATATTATTATCCAAAAAGTGACCATTCACATAAATTAAAGAAAAACTATACCATATATATGTAAATAACATATTAAAAACATTATATATAGAATTTAATTTCTAAAATAAAGTGTGAAAGTCAAAACATTACCAAAATTTCTTATTAAAAAGTTGTCAAAGTTAACATTTTCTACAAGACATGAAACTAACCAACAATATCATGCATGCCAAATTCTTCATCGAAATTGGAATTTTATTAACTTGGATTTCTTCATGGACATCAATGTCCTCTTCCATTAGGTCTTCTATGTCTTCAAGATTTCCAAAGTGATTCTCTACAAGTATCCCTCCTAAATAGAGGTTGAAGCTCTTTTAACATCTTCCGCACAAGTGCTTCATTAAAATGAATAAAATCACATTAAAAAAGTTGCTTCAATATTACATTAAATTGAATTGGTCAATATAAATGAATGTAAATAACCAATTCAACTTATTCAATGCATTTTTTACACAATAACAAAACAATTGCACCTTACGTTATTTGATCCTTCTTAAAAAAAATTGCACCTCTGGTTATTTGATCCAGCTGGGTTCTTAATAAATTACACATAAATCTATTTGATACATTCTTAAAAAATTACACCTCAAGCTATTTTATCCATCGAAGTACTTATTATATCTAGGTTTAAAATCAAATCAATATGATTTAAAGTTTTTAATTCAAGTGTCTATCATTTGTAATTTTTTTTAATAAAAACCTCTGAATTTAAAATCAAATAAATATTTTTATTAAAACCAGCCTCATATTTTTATTTTTAAGAATATCCAAGTTTAAATATTTTTATTTTTAAGAATATCTAATTGTAAGATCAAATAATATAATTTTTTTTATCTTTTCAAGCCTTCATTATTTGTATTTGTATTTTTATTTATTAGAATATGGTATTATTATAGATGATGAATAAAAAAACCAAAGCAAAACAATATACATCTAAGAGATTATGGATCAACTCGGATCATAAATTATAATGATAGTGAATAAAAAATATATGTTAACTTGAATTAATAGGATACATGGGAGAGGCCCCGCAAACAACCAATAATAATACAACATTGTTGAGAACCTATTCAAACTTTCAATCAAATAGTATGGGATTGGTTGACGTAAAAGAGGACAAAGAGGGTGATATTCGCTTGAATTGCCACAAACTCAATTAATTCTGGAATTGCCTTTAACACCTATATCATTTCTTGTCGTCTAGTTATGTCAATTTCATTGGTTGTAACAGTTATAATGGTCGATTTGAAACATCATTATATAAATCTCAACATGAAATAAAAATCTGAAATGGATGAACATTTCCCTCCTCCGAAATATATTGTGGAATGAAGCGAGGAAGGAAAGAGGGAGGAGGGAGCGGAGCTCCGCTCCCTCCTCCCTCTTTCCTTCCCCGCTTCATTCCAGTGATCAATAAATTCCATCAGTGATATGCTAGCAATTCATCCAGCAACCAGCGGTCAACAATTCATCAACAATCAACAAGCAGCATGTGATTAAACAAATCTGCCAAACAACGATCAACAATCTGTCTATTCAATCTGCATTTTTGAGATATGAGTAAACAAATCAGCGATCTACCAAACAAATCAGCATAAGCCATGGATCTCCAGCCATCGATCTTCATGCTTCGATCTACATCAAATCCCCAACAACGACATGCCTAATCTAACATCAATTTGAACAAATCTGAACAAGCGATCTACCTCTATTTCACGATATACATCATATATTTGGCATCTCCTATGGAGATGTGAAGACATCTCCTCAGCATCCTATGTGGAGGCATCTTTTACTTTGAAGATATATCCTCTCCATCCAAACCAGCAATCTACAATGATCCAATTATTAGCATGCAATCTAGCTTCAAAAGCTCTAGTGTTTGAGTATATTGAAGGTGTTCCATGCTAAATATTTACGTGGATGGTTGTGGCCAATTGCATGTACTATCTTTCTTGTCTATATGTACTATTCTAACAAGGAAAACCTTTAGCATTTGAGAGTTGCATGAGCCAAAAAAATTTACTTGGTCATTGAAAATTGGCACAAATCCATATCAACTTATTCATTGTTGATCAGCAAGCTTGTGAATTTCCTTCATAATACACTCAACTTTGTATTGTGTTCTCAGTTTGGAGATCACGATCTATTGCTGCTACATCACCACTACCGTTTGCACCTTTTCCAACCACATACTGAGGCGGGAGAGACTGCTATTTTATGGCATCTGCAACATCTGCAAGCTTCGATTGGGGATCGAGAGACAAAGCTTCCAGCCAAACCGCATGTTAATCATAAGGTCAGATGCTTTACTTCAAAATATGTATTAAAAAAATGGGGTTGTCTTCGCTGCCTGCTGCATTGTAGTGCGTTCGGGTACTAGGGTCAACCGCGAAGGGATTTTTTCATAAATATAGATAGATTTGAGAGAGGAGACCTGCACCATTTTCGACAAATAATTTCTATTTTTGTTTTTTAAGAATTTTCTCCTCGAGTGATACTATAACTCCAATCAATCAATTTTCTGAAGAATGTGAGAGTCTCCCTATACATTTAGGTGTATCTTCTTGGGCCAGATCCAACGATCTGCATTCATTTCATTGATCAAAGTAGTGAAGAGGATAACATTGAAGAACAAATGCTAAAAGGTAATGAAATCCAGTTCACCGCTGGTTTGGAATCCACTTTCTGAATCTTTTTGGTCTATAAAAATTTTTATGATCTTTGGCATAACACCTTGATTTTGCAAGTGTTAAACAAAATTGACATACATTTGTGCAAGGTTTTTTTAACTTCTAGTTCATCAAAGATAAGTTTTTTTAACTTCTAGTTCATCAAAGGTTTTTTATTTACATGAATACTAGGTTATTAAATAATGGATTAGTATAACAAGGAATTGTGATTTGTATAATGAGTGGATTCATGACAATACATTATGACATTGCATTACATCATGACATTACATTATGTCAATTTTTTTGAATATAATGTTGTTGAGGGATTTAGGGGGTTAGCGGGTGGCATTTTAAGTTTTGTAAATGTAGTGTTGTTTGGGGGTTTAGGGGGTTAGGAGCTGGGGCGAGTTTAATTTTTTTTTAATGTAATGTAATGGGGGGTGAGAGGGTTAGGGATTTACTTTTTTTTATATCCAGTCGTTTATCTGTAGAAAATGTAGATTCTGATGGGGTGTCAGAATCCATGGATGAGTTTGAATAATTTAGCATGAAACATTTTAGATGTTTTTTATTAGTATGATGTTCGTAATTGAATCTCAAAGAGTTTTTGATAATTTATATGAATAATTTGTTTTTGTAGAGTCTAATATATGATTTCCTTATGGATCATAGCATAATTTGTTTGATTTTAAATGTTTACAGTGGTGAAATTATTTATGAAATATTTGCTTTTGTTTAATATGCAAGTTTCAAAAAAGTTGTAATTTATCTCTTAAAGAAAAAATCTTTTTCCAATTTAGGCGTTGATTTCAAAGTTTTTGTGAACAACAGTATGGCATGTTTAGGCCATGGCTCTATTTTTTACCCCAGAAAAAAAAAAATGTGTATACTGGTATCAACACTTTTCCATTTGGGGGGTGTTTTTGGTGTTTTTTTATGCAAAAAACATCGTTTTTATGGCTAGAGTTCTCGTTCTTAGTATAGAGTTCTCGTTTCATAGTATAAGTGGTTTTATACAATAAGATCAATTAAATTCCAACCCTTGGCTCAGGATAGTTTCCAATATTTATACATTCACAATTGTAACTTCTACCCACTGATATCAGGCAACCATGAAGATCTATGATCTTCAATCTGCCCCATTTATGATATGGTGTTATAGCTGTGGGCAAGATAGAAGCAGAAAATATAGAAAGACAGTTACTCGAGCCAGCAATGATATAACAGGATCAATCTAGAATATGCTCCATCAGTTGTAGCTACCATCGAATATAGACGCATTGTTGCATCTGATTCTGTTGCAGCCACCCTTGTACAGCTTGTGTGGAATAGTAACCTTTGACTATGTCCTTTGTACAGAGATGGACTAGGTGGCGATCAACTCAGCAATGAATGTCCATCTCTTTCTTGACTCATTCATCTTGCTACACTTGTATCCTTTACATCTTAAATTATCTTTTTTAAAATCACCATATCTTAGCATAATCCAAGATATAGAGCCCTGATTACAACAATCATAAGTATTAATAGGATAAGACAATAATTAACCATTCCTGTATGGATTGAGGGATCAAGTGAAGGAAAACATATGTTTGGTGCATATAATGGAGTAAGATAAGGCAAAAAGGGGTCATTTTTGGGCCCAACAATTTTCATGTAACTTCATGATGCAAGTGTTAAAATAAGTTATAAAAGCTTCTAATGTTGCATGACCCATCAGAACCCAGTTTTAATGCATGGTTGGAATTCTATGCCTCAGGTAGGGATTCAACATGTGTCCTTTTAAAAAATGATGGAGGTGGGATTCAACGTGACATATAATGATGGTTGTAGATCATATCGATGAACCATAAATTTTGTTGGATTCACAACATTAGGATAGTGCTATGGGTGGCCCTCTTCTTTGTCTCCATGGACAAGGAATCTTGTTTTAAGTCAATTTTGGAAACTAGGGTTTTGCTTAGTAAGAGAATGTGAAATTTTTACACATAGGGGTCAACTTTGAAAATTTCTCAACCGTGAACATGTGGTTGGCATTACCACATGGAACCTCCCTAAACACTATTGGATGACCCACCATAACCCATTTTTTATGGATGGTTTAAATTCTATGCCCAAGGTAGGGATTCAACAGGTTTCCCTGAAAGAATGACATAGTTGGGATTCAACATGCCATAGAATGATGATCGTGGCTCAGATCGATGAGCTATTGAATCCTTTGGTTTCAATACATCGGGATAGTGCTAGGATTGGCCATCTCCTCTTGATCCATGGACAAGGTAACCTATTTTAGGTCAATTTTGGAAACTAGGGTTTTTCTCAATAAGGGAATGTGAATTTTTTATACATAGGGTTCAACTTTCCAAATTCATTGACAATGAATATTTGGCTAGAATTATTGCATGGAGCCTCCATAAACACGCTTGGATGACCCACCGTAACCCATTTTTAATGCACAGTTGGAATTCTATGCCATGGGTAGGGATCCAACTCGTGTCCCTGGAAGAATGATGGAGATGGAATTCAACATGGCTTAGAATAACAATCGTGGCTCAAATTGATGAAAAAATGAATCTGTTGGATTCAAGACATTGGGATAGTGCTATGGGTGGCCCTCGCCTCTAGGTTCATGGACAAGGGATCTTTTTTTAGGTCAGTCTTGGAAACTAGGGTTTTGCTTAGTAAGGGAATGTGAAATTTTTGCACATAGGGGTCAACTTTGCAAATTCCTCGATCGTGAACGTGTGGCTAGTTTTTCCACATGAAACCTCCCTAAACACGCTTGCATGACCTAGTGGAACCTTGTTTTGATGCACAACTAGAATTCTATGCCCCGGGTAGGGATTCAACAGGTGTCCCTGAAAGAATGATGGAGGAAGGATTCAATGTGCAGTAGAATGATGACTGTATCTCGGATCAATGAATCTTTGACTATGTTGGATTTAGGACATTGGGATATTTCTATGGGTATCCCTCACCTATGTCTCCATTGACAAGGGATCTTGTTTTAGGTCAATTTTGGAAACTAGGGTTTTTCTCAGTAAGGAAATGTGAAATTTTTTCACATAGGATTCAACTTTGCAAATTCATCGACCTTGAACATGTGGCTAGCATTCACACATGGAACCTCCATAAACATGACCCACTAGAACACATTTTTTATGCATGTTTGGAATTCTATGCCTGAGATAGGGATTCAACATGTGTCCCTAAAAGAATGATGGAGGTGGGATTCAACATGCCATAGAATTATGAATATTCTTAGGGTAAAAAAATTGTACACTCCATTGGATTTAGGACATCAGGATAGTGCTAGGGGTGTCCCTCTCCTCTGCCTTCATGAACAAGGGATCGTGTTCTAGGTCAATTTTGGAAACTAGGGTTTTTCTCAGTAAGGGAATGTGAAATTTTTGCACATAGGGGTCAACTTTTCAAATTCCTTGACCATGAACATGTGGCTAGTGTTCCCACATGGAACCTCCCTAAACACACTTTCATGGCCCATTATAACCCATTTTTGATGCATAGTTGGGATTCTATGCCTCGGGTAGGGATTCAACATGTGCCTTGAAAGAGTGATGGAGGTGGGATTCAACATGCCATAGAATGGATATTGTGGCTCAAATCAATGAAACATCGAATTTGTTGGATTCAGGACATTTGGATAGTGCAATGGTTGTCCCTCTCCTCTAGCTCCATGGACAAGGGATCATGTTTTAGGTCAATTTTGGAAACTAGGTTTTTTTCACAAAGGGAATGTGAAATTTTGGCACATAGGGGTCAAATTTGCAAATTCCTCAACAATGAACGTGTGTCTAGCATTCCCACATGGAACCTCCATAAACATGCTTGCATGGCCCATTGAAACCTAGTTGTGGTGCACGGTTGGAATTCTATGCCCTGGGTAGGGATTAAATGGGTGTCCTTGAAAGAATGATGACCGTGGCTTAGATATCTATGTTTGACTAAGAGTTCCACATTGGATTTGCACAGAAGAAGGATACCTTATTAGTACATTTTTTTCCTTTTGTTCCTCTTATAATCGAACTGTTTTACTGTACTACTAGGAAACATTTTACACTAGAGAGTACAATAAATATAGTTTAGAGAAATTTATAAAATAACGCTATGTGAATAATAGGGCCAATAAATTACATAAGAGTTTTATCACATTCATTATTAGTCACATTCATCACACAAAGGTATCCATCATGTAAAGGGACAAGTTAGAGCACGAGGGTGTTTCTCATACCCATTTTCCACACAATGCCTGGATCTAAGAACTATGTGTTCAAGTCCAAGTCAATCAAACACAAATTTGTGGAGTCAAGTTCGACACTTTTATTTTTGAAATAGGTACAAAAATAACAATTATTTATACTACACAACTAATTAACAACTCGAGAATGATCCTTTAAAATATTCAAGTCGTTTGTATTTATTTTTGGGGTATATTGTTAAAGTTTAGGGTTAGTTTATATTTAAGATAGATAAATAAATATACTTCAATACACAAACATAAATTTATAAAACAAGATTTAGAATAGTACTTCTCCAATCAATTTAAACTGTAATAAAATCACACATAATTTTCATCTCTTCCAAAGCTAGTCCTCAAGGTGATTCATCAAATGCCATGTACATTAACAAAATGATAAAATAATGTGCAAGTGATACAAAAATAAAGAATCATTACCATTATTTTGAATCAACCTTATACTCAGATACTTTTAGGTTTGATGTGTATCCCATATATTCGTTAGATGAAAGACATCATGCCAAACACCAATTTCATTTATGTAGACCACATAGGTCCATCATTTAAGTGTGTCAACTTCGTGCATCCTTTAAATGTTTGTTAGGTTGTTATGTGGGTAAGGTGCTTTTGTATTCCACCTAGTTGGGTCAGTTTCTTATGTGCGTTGGGTGTTTGTGTGTGTTAGGTATGTTACATTTTTTTTGAATACAATTTAACATTGTATATGCAATTGGGTTGTGGTAAAAAACAATTTAAATGTACATTGTTGTCATTACGTAATATTGTAACTGTGCATTGTTCTCAAATTTATAACTGATATCTCCATGCAATTCTAAAATCTATCTAAAATTGGGAATATTACAAATAGAAACATTATTGGCCACATATGTATGATCACACTTAAGACTAAACTATGAACATATCAAGATCCTTGTTATGAAATATTTTTTATATCATGAAAGTAATAATACAAAAATAGAAGACATTTAGATGGCCTGTCAATGTACATGTATCAAAAGAAGCATTGATGTACATGCAAAAAAAGTACATTTGTCCTAGACCACACCCCTAAACTCTAACATCCTCTTGTACATACAAGTACATATTTGTCTTTGAATAACACATCAAAACTCTAACTTTCTCTTCTTTTGTCCCGACTCTGAGGCTTGTTTCCTCTGTCCACGACCACTATGCATCTCTGGCGACTGCAAATCAATGAAAGTATTTATTGATTAGGTAAGTAAACTAATATTTTCCATCAATTACAAATTTTGAAAATTTAAAATACGAATAAATTCCACTTAAAAAAAACACTCACTAAATCCATTCAAAGTATAGATTCCTCTGGTGTCCTCCTTCTTGCAGAAAGTCTCTCTGCAATGATTCTCTGCAAACAAAAAAAACTATGTCAATTATTTCAGCAATTATCAACATCTACATGCATGAGAAAGTACTTAAAAACTAGGTAAATAATGAACATCTCACCAAAACAATTTGTTCTAGGGAATGACACTGGGTTTCTTTAGTAGAAAGAGGAGTCGTAAGTTGAACATCAATGTTGATCACATCCATTAATGGACCAGGGTGTGGCTACATTCACCAAATGCTAAAATAGTTAGACATTTTGCATGTCCATACAAAATACAAATGAACTGTACAAGTACAAATATTCAAGTAGATACATATGTATGACTTATCTCAATTGTAGATGCGGCATTGACTGCAGCATCAACAACCCTACTAATATTTGGCACAGATGACTCAACATCTTGATATTGTAAACATGCGAAAATAGTATTAATAAAAAATAGTTGTGAAGTGAATTGAAAGCTAACCAACAACTTCCATTGGAAGTGTGAACATTAACATGGAATCAGTAGGTTCATTGTCATGGACACTCGCTCTTTTTAAGGAATATGTTTGTCTGGTGTAGAAAACACGCTTATCTATGTTTGGACTACGGGGATATCTAAACCAAAGAGGTGGTGTAGGGATTTGTGATGATGTCTGCAGTCATAAAGTGTTACGATAGTTAGACATGGACATGAATTGATGGAATAATATGTACTGAAAAACTAACATGTTGTAATATACTTACCTCATCCTAGGACATATCTCCCCCATGGGAAGGACTGTTGCCGATAATTTCTTTCCCCTTTGCAGATCCAGATAGCACCTGCAAGTTTAAAAATTATAAATATTAGCAATCTATAAAGGATTGTACAGTAATAAGTTTAAATAATTTTAACAAGATTCATTCATTAACCATGTACTTACATTCCTAAGGTAATCATAAAATGCACCTGGGTGGAATTCACTTAGATCAATGTCTTCAGCATCCTGTTCAAAATGGGGTTACTGTAATTTCAAAAATTGTAAATATTAGACCATTTAACAAATTAATTGACGGGGTGGAGGTATATGTCAATTGGAATATCTATTCCTATCGTTGGGTCAGTTTTAAGGCATCCCCCAACCAGCGCCCTAGAACCCAATATGTCAAAATAAATGTCATGTCTTCCAATCACAAACTCAACATAAATTTTCTGGAGAAGTACAGTGTTACTTCCTTGTTGTTGTGCGGGGGAATATCAAAAACCATATACCATTTGTCCATCCAATGATCACTAATGGGTTGACATATGCACCACTCAATCAAAATATGTAAGCTTCTGCTCTTTGGAATGACATTTGTCCCATGCACTCTAAATAGTGTATATATATGCTCTTTCATTATTTTGAGCTTCTTAATCTCGTTGCACCATAAACCATCAGCATATTCTTGTCTTTTTCTCTCCCTGTAGAATTCTATGCTATACAAAGCATCATTCGATCTACTGATCATATCCAATATGGTTAGCAATGACACTTCCAAGGAGCAACAGAGTTCATCTCCACCCATCCAGGAAGAACCAATCTATCTCAGATGACCAATAAATCTCAAAATATTTGCATTGTTTTCCTTAGTAGCCATTGCAATCATAAATAGAAATAAAATATCATTAGAAAAATAAACAAATGGCATAATGATACCTCTAATCAATGAAAAGTGCAAAACTAATGTATGGCAAATACAAAAATAAACTATTTATAATTTAAATTTTAAAATTGATCTTGAATTTTACAGTAAAGAATAAACATTTAACATTTTTTCATATTAAATTTATGTTGTAAATTTGTATTAGTTCCAATTTTCAAATGCATGTACATAAAATTTCCTGTGTGCATATGTTGACTGGGAATCTCCTCCAGCTTATTTTAAGGCTTGGATTATGAAGTTTCATCGAAATTGTGAGGTGTTGACTAATTCCCTTGTCAGGCAAACTCCCAGATTGTTGGTAGAGGAAAGGGCTAAATACTAGAAGAGGTGGCAGAAGTTGTTACTGACAAATAAAATCCCGATATAGGCAAGGATTTTTATATATATGTAATTATTTGTTGTAGCGTGAATAATTTTGGACTCCAAAGTCCATTTATCATTTTTGTTTATATGTAATTTGGGTCATGTATGGATTCCACTTGATTTTATTTTAGTTGTATGCACTCTTTCTATATACCCACGAGAAACTTTGCATAATTGTGTATAGTGGATTTTATGGTTGCAAGGTTTCCACCTAATTCTATCATGTATGATAATATGTGATTGGCATGTAATCAAGAACATCAACCTCCCTATGTATCTTGATGTTCATAGAGCCTATTGTTGAGCTCTGTTGTCTTGACCTTAATTAAAATGTACCCTTCAATCAACGGGGAGTATTTGTTAAGCAGAGGAAGCTTCTATACATTATTTTAATGACTAGATTAGGAAGTTTCATAAAAACTATAAGCTGTTGATTAATGTTCTTGGATGACCAACTTCGATATTTCAGATAGATGCAAGGTATTTA
Source organism: Pseudotsuga menziesii (assembly GCA_001517045.1). Lineage (NCBI taxonomy): Eukaryota > Viridiplantae > Streptophyta > Pinopsida > Pinales > Pinaceae > Pseudotsuga > Pseudotsuga menziesii. The sequence continues at coordinate 115,736 of LPNX010660972.1, forward strand.
CCATGTTTGTTTATGTATTTTAGCGAAGATATGAATTCTACTTGAATTTTTTTTAGTTTTATGAAACCTTGCAATATACTTGACAAACTTTGCATATTTGTGAATTTTGGTTTGGACTCACAAGGATGCTTGTGAATCATATGAAAATAGTGAAATTGATTTTTTTTTTTATTAGTAAAATCGGGTTTTGGCTTACATTGGTAATGTAAATTTCTTATGCAAACTTGCAATATACTTGACAAAATTTGCATATTTGTGGATTTTGGTATGGATTCACAAGGATGCTTGTGAATATGCATATGCAAATAGTGAAATTGATTTGTTTTTTATGAGTAAATTGGGGTTTTGGTTTCCATTGGGTATGCAATTTTCTTATGCAACTTTACAATATACTTGAGAAACTTTGCATAATTGTTAATTTTGGTTTGGATTCACAATTATGCTTATGAATATACATCTGCAAATAGTCAAAATGATTTGGTTTTTATCATTAAATTGGGGTTTTGGTTTCCATTGGGCATATAGGTTTCTATATGGGCATACAAATTAAAAAAATGGTTACAATTCATATTAGGGCATATAAATTAATGAAAATAGGGAAATTAGCATGAGAGGATTTGGAGTAAATACCTCAAAAGGAAAATATTGATCCCTAAGGTGGAGTTTGTTGGACTTTTATCACCCAAAACATGTTCACCCTAGCTTGTTCAGCTCTTCCCATACATGTTGTTGCATGTGGTTGTGGACAAAATGACAGGCTCATCCTGTTTTAAGCATAAAACAAGTTTTACATAACATGAGCACTTTTTTGTACACTATAACGTGTGCACGTTTTTGTACACTATAACACGTGCACGTTTTTGTACACTACAACGTGTGCACATTGTATTTAACTATCCTAATTGGAAACAAAGTTGGAAGGCTTGGGACTAGGATTGGCAGAGTCAGCATTGCTTGGGATGATTTCTGTTTTATGGATCTTGAATGATTGGCTTCACTCTACCATTGCATATAATATCTCCCTCAACTTCGTGCACTCACCCTTAAATACATTTGTATTTATCTATCTATTTTTTATACAATAGAAAGAGACTTGATATGCATAACTAATATAAAAACTATTATATAAAAAGGTAAGAAGATAAATACTAAATTTAGACCTAAAAAATATAATATTTACTTTAAAGTTATAATGTAAAAAGAATTATCTTAACTATACTCAAAATTAGGTTTTTACATATCTATATTTACATAAATTATAAGTTCTATAAAATTAGATTTGCATAAATTGTGAGTTCTATGGAATTTAATTAGATAATAATTAATGTTTTAAATGAAAAATAATCACCCCTCAAACTATTCATTTTCAACAGTGCTTAATATAAGATGGATATTTATTATTTTTTAGCTAAATAACTATATAATTTATTCAATTTAATAATTAAATCCTTCTTTTTTATTAATATACATAAGATATTATGTCTTAAACTCTTGTGAATCATATAAAAACTAAATGAATTAATAAATAGACAAGCTGAAAATTAAAATTAAAAAGAAATCTCTTCATTTTATTGCCATAAATACACACAATCTAACATTAAAATAAAACCACTCTTCCTAATATTGGATGCAACACACCGAATATTCTTAATTATTAAAGACTTTTAATTAGTATTATTATTATTATTGATATTTTGACCAAGTGGGGTCAAAATAAATGAAAAAGGATTTTTATTATTTAATAATGGGAAATAATGAGGAAAAAAGAAAATGAAATTGAAGTAGTAGTTAAAGAGTGTTTGTTGACCCACAAGGAGGAATGAAAAATTGAAAAAATTGTTGAATGAGAACTCAAGTGATGCAAGAGGCATCTTCCCTAAAAATCAGGTCGAGAGTCATTGTGGGGTAATAACGAGCAGGTGGCTCATAAATGACCAAGACCTAGGAAAAACACTATAAATATTAATCCCATCGAATACACGGGAGGAATTGATGAAGGGGAAATGATATAGCTTATGCAGAGTGAGTGAGCATTGATCAGTCTTTGTCCTTGTGGTTTAGTAAAATTCATGATTGTAAGTAAAACCAAGCATAAGACAAAATAAGAAATAATGATTTATACCTGAGGTCTTCACGCTTGTTTGTGTGAAAGATAAGGATTGAAATGTAAAATAAAGGGAAAGAATAGGGAGAAAGGGTAAAAAAAAGTAGAGAAAAAAGGGGTAATTTCAGGACCCAACATCTCCCCCCAGCTATTTGATTATATGTCCTCATGCAACAATTCAAACTAGTTTGAATATGAATCAGACTCAAGAATTTTTCTATGAAAATTTGTGAGGTTGAATGAAGATTCTGGTATCTTCCCTTGTTGCAAAAATCCATTACTCATGATCAAAGCACCCCAGCAATCTCTTTCCAATTTCTTTGCCATCTTGTAAGTGCCATTGTAGTTCCTATCTAGCCACCATATAAGAGGAAATATAAACTTCAAACCTAGCCAGCTTAGACCATAAGACTCCATATATTTGGCATAAACAGGCACTCTAATCAAGGAATATTTGAAGTTTTCAAAGCAAAACGGGTCCTCTGCCCTTAAGGATATGGGATAAAAATCCCATTGTTAGCTTCTCCCTTGCATGACAATGTCCTACTGCCGAGATATAAAACCAACACAAGTGGAGATGACTTTCTGTTGACATACAACTAATTGATTGAATTTCTTTGGAGATGAAAGATATTTCTTGTTCCTAGCAATCATAGGGACAAGAGCTCGAGGCTCACCATGAATCCACAGGGTGGAGTTGTACTCATTTCTCTGAATGGTTTGTGAGGAACTCCACCAATGCACCTAATTGGTGACAAAGGAGGTGAATAATATTAAATGAATATCCCCAATATAGGGAATTGGATTAGCTTGAGTATCCACTAAACATTCTGTCTCATGCAAGTATAACTCACATAACAAATTCTTCTCAGAAAATTCACTCTGGGTGAAAGTTTCCATGAACTGAGAAGGTGTTGCAACCTGCAAAGGTCTCCCTTTTTTAAAGATTTAATCTTGAACATAGTCATATGTATAAAAATGAATACAAGATATGATGGGGAGGGGGATCTGCAGCTCAATATTTCATGAGTTAAGGTGATCATTTGTTCTTTTTCGTTCTCCATAGATTCATATTTCCTTAACTCCTTTAATTTCTCCTTCATCTTCTCCCACTGAATCTTCTGAAAGAAGATTTCTTCGTCCCATTTTTCCCTTAACTCTCAAATAATATTTCTATGCTCAATAAGGGAAACCATTCCTTCATCAAATTGACTTACATGATGCTTCCACTTACTTACCTCAAGATTTAATGATGGCATTTCTTCTACTAATTCTTGATTATTCTTATTTGTGGAAGGCTCCTGAAATTCTGCAACCTCCACGTGTGTTGCTTCTTCTTGTGTTTGAACACTTACAGTATGGGATACATTTTGGACTGTTGCTTGCTAAGTTTGTACACTTATAGTTGGGACTTCTATATCCTGAATTTCAGCAGTTCCAGTTTGAACTTCTACCTCCTGAGTTTCAATAGTTTCAATTGAAATTGTTGTTTCAACAAGTGTTTCTAGAAACACTTGTTCTTGTGTAACAATGTTTAATTCCTTTAATTCTAACATAGAATCTTCAAAAACATTATTGAAGGACATTGGTTCTTGTGTTTCAATTTCCTATTCTGTCTCCATATCTTTGGGTTGCTGCAATCTCTCATGCAGTGACTCCGCATCATTCGATTGTTTCTCCTGGTCTGGAAGTGAATTGAATTCGCCATAACAGCTTTCGGAAGGGATAAATTCAATATTTACTGAGTGTTGAGGATGCAATGCCTAATTTTCCTTTAATTTCTGCTTAGGAATTAAATCCACTTCCAACATTGATTCCACATTATGTGTTTCATCCCATCTCTAACCTGAATGTGTCAGTTTCCATGCTACTATCTCCACCTTCTCAACCTTATAACTTGACAATTTTAATAAAACTCCACATTTGGGACATAACAACTCTTCTTTCTCTTGGCTGGAAAGTGGGTTTTTGAACTTACTAGCAGCTTCTTCCAAGGTTTCTAGGCCTCGTGTTGCTTGATTTTTACTCACTTCCTTCCACTTTTACAGTTCTTCTCTAAGTACTCACATATCCTCCTTCAATAATTCATGTTCATACTACAAAATTTCTAACTAGGGATGGCCTTCGGCAGGTTCTTGTGTAATAGTGGCTTCCATAGGTAAATTCCCACTGGTTCTTTTGTTTTAGTGGGTAACCTAGGCCTTAAAGTGGTAATTTAAATACTTGCCACTTATGCTTCCCAATAATCCCTAGTTCTTATTTTCCTTGATGATTCTCCCTGGTCTTTAGTAGGTTCTTATGTAATAGTGTCTTCCATCGGTAAATTCCCCCCTGGTTCTTGTGTTTCAGTGAGTAAAATAGGAACTCCAATGCTCACCAATTATGTCATCCAAGAAGCCCTGGTTCTTCTTCTCTTGGTGCAACACCCCATTTTTTACCACGTTTGCATTAAAAATATATATGATGTATATACTGTAATTAATCATGGTGTGGACCTAAAGGAAGAAAACCCACCATCGAAATAGCATTTTATGTTTCTGCGACAAAAAATTGTTCTTGATGGTATTTCATGCTATCCAGGAACATTATAGTTTTGGTCATCATGTACGTATGCAGTTTAATTAAAATATCCACAACCAGCTATGTCAATGCAACAAATAATGAGATGGGGGCATGATTTCCTAAGGATAAGGCGGGGGTATTTAACCTCTGATCCAATGGGGAAAAGAAAAATGTGAATGGGAAAACCCATCAAGTTGTCAACCGCCTTTCTTGTCTTGTGTCTTACTCACTCACCCAATCATTTAATTCAGCCAAAAATTGGTTGAGGTAGTTATTGCATGGGGATGAGAAAAGTATGGCAGCCAAATTCGAATCGGAGAAGCCATCAGATTTTGTAAAACGTGTTTCTCAATTATGGACTATGTAAATGACCAAAAATGTTGTACATTCCCTCATGCACCAATGCTTTTTTCTTCCCCACATTTTTGGAGATGTTGGGCATTCCCCATGGACATTTTTGCAGTGTTATTCATTTTTCCCATGAATGGGAATTGGTTTTGTTGACATTCAATGGCTAGGATCTCTGCTGGTTGTTTTTTTGCAATTTCCACATTCCCATGGTTGGGAATTTCATGTTTTATGTGTTTCACAGCCAATGGGGGACACATCCACAAATTTAGGGACTTAGGGAGCTAGGTTTTCCCACATGAAGCCATAGAATGATTTTGGAAATCTAATTTCTATCAGGGGGTTGTTTTACTTAATTGTCATTTTTTTTTTTTGCATCCATGACATTTTTCGTCAATCCTAGAACTTGCATTGATGTATATGCCTATTTTATTTTTGTATGAACTAATTTGGGAGTGGAAATGGGGTTTGAGCTAGCTTGATAAACCTAGTGTGAGAAGGAGCCGCACAGATAGATCAAGTGGGTTGGTTTTGTTCTTTTCACACCCTAGAGAGCACTGAATGGGAAAGCATAGCCTGAGGGAACGTATAGCAGAGAAGGGGATGCTTCCTTGTGTTGTGTGTGTAGATGTTTTAGAAGTTGGGATAGATTTGGTGCAGGTGTCTACAGCTCTATGGATGAGCTCACTAGCTTAGAATTCAACCTTTCTATCTCCTTTGCATCTTGATAAACCCAATTGTGTTGTCTTGGCTAAGTTTTTGTTGTATACTTGGCTATGTGTGAGTCTGCTAGTGTTCCCTTATTCCTTGTGGGAATCATGCCCAGCATGAGGGTGGCAGTGTTGCTAAGAGATTGAAGAGCACACTAGCCTATGTTTGGGTGGAACATTGCAGTGACATAGTTGGTTGTGGGATGAGCTTCTTTCAAAGAAAAGTATTTTTGTGTTAATATCTGCATTTGGATCTACTTGATAAAATATGATGAACATGTTTAATGTGTTGAATGGATGAATTGATTCCGTTGTATAATTTCAATTGTATGCATCTGTGTGTGTTTAAGTTCAATGCATTTTTATATTTACGTAAATGGGGCTAGTTTCCTGGATTAGATCACATAATGGTTGCATTCCCTCTCGGGTATACAGGAGGGGATGTGACACCTGGATAATTCTCCTTTGATACTTGATCTTTTTCTCTTCCTTTGTGGTGTAAGAAAGGCATATACTTATCCATTTTCTACTAATGGTTCCTCCTCCTCAATTATGAATCCTCTTATCTCCGAGGAAGATATAATATCAACAATTTGAGGTCTTCTTTCACCAGTTTCTGCAACTTATCCTTCTTCTACTGCCACATACACATCTCTAGCTTCTGTTGTCACTGCTTCTGCAATTGTTTCCACTTCTATTTATCCTAGTGTTGCTCCCTTAGTTGCTAATTGCATAAATTCTTCTATTATCACCCTCTCTCAAACCATTTCCTCCATGAGATTTGTTATTACTGCAACTCCCCCCTGAATCTTCTTCTTTCTTATCCTCACCTTCTCCCAATTATTCACCCCTCCCCCTAGCTAAACTGGAGGGGCTCTATTCAACTTCTCTATCCCCAATGTGCCCACTACAGGTTCCTGATGTACTCCAAATCCAACAAATTGTTCCCATGTTAATTTATTTTGTGCCAAGGATCTTTGCACCAATAATTTAATCAACACATGGTTTTTTATAGAAGAGTGTGGGTATCTGTATGTCTTAACATAATGTTCCATGTTTTGTAGAGTGTGTTTAAGATAAAATGGCATATTTATAAATCTATCATGGTGTAAGTGAGACAGTAGGAAAAAATCATAAATGTACACAACTTTATGTCTCCCTTCACATATAATGTACCCTTTTAGTAAGATAGTGACTTGGTCCCAGGGTCTTGCTAATGTCTCGAGCACTATTCCTCTAGACCTTTGTTCCACCTTCTCCCTTGCTGCTAGAAAATATTTGAACGATGTCAAATTGTGCCTATTCCGAAAGAACCAATGATTCTCAATATAAGGAATTAATGTAGCTCCTGCTATAGCCCGTTATGATCCATCTATTCTCAACCCTCTAATATCTGAGTGTTCCCCAGTTAAGTTCATAGCAAAACGGAGTGTTGTTTCTTCATGGAAACCATTCAATATTTGAAAGTAGTCAATCCATCCCGCTTCATGAAAAATGGTGAAGACCTCTTTGTTTACATGCAGAGCATCTAAATTAATTGGTTCATACCTAACAAGAGGACCCATAGTGTGTCTCCTTGACTTGTTGTGATAGTGGATGTAGTAGCTAGGAGAATCAATCGTTCGAGTTACAACAATCGAACATTGTAACTAGATAGCAAAGGTTCATCTAGGTATTTTGAAAATTTGGTGAAATTAAAAACAAGATATCTTAACAGATTACTGGAGATAGGACAATGGTTGTTTAGAAGTTCAGGTGGAATAATTTCGAAAACTAACTGGCTAGAGTGGACTTTTAGGGATTGAAAAGGTATAATCATTACTACTATATCATTTCACACTTGATTATACTCGTAATCAAAATTCATACCTGATCATTGCCACTCAAGCCGTCATTTCCCGATATGATTTCCTTTTAATGTCAAATAATCACAATGGATATAATTACGCATGCACAATTTCAAAATAGATCAGCCATCAAGAACTAAATCAGTTGAGCACATTCGTGTTAGCATTGATTTCCTGAGCGCATGGAGGGAATATAGCGAATCTCATTATGACACAATAATATTTAGTTGGAAATCCATCCGATATGTGGTGGAATTTCAGTGAGATTTTCAACACAAATACTTGCAAAGTTACAGTAGAAGTTGGGAGAAAAATGGCAGAGTTTTAGCGCGAAATGGAAAAATTTGATGGAAAAAGTAGCAAAGTTGCAGCGAAAAATGGTCTAGTTTAGCATGAAAATAATGGAGTTGCAGTGGAGATTTCCCAAAAATAGAAAAAAAATTAGCGGATTTGTAGCGGAAATTGGTAAAACATAGCACAAAATTAGCGAAGTTGTAGTAGAAATTAGCCAAAAATAGCAGAAAAATTAGCGGAGTTGCAACAAAAATTGGCCAAAAATAGCAGAAAATTTAGCAGAGTTGCAACGAAAATTTCCCAAAAATAGTAGATTTGCAGTGGGTAAAATTAAGCATTTGATAGAGTTTTTGCTAAGAAAAAATTGGCAGAGCTTGATAAAAATATGGGAGAATTATAAATTTTATGTCAGAGGTCTACAATCTTGTTCACTTACTCTTTCGAGGAGTAATATCAAATGAAGAAGGATCATTCAGAATTATGCAATCGCTTAGCTTGTTGTAACTGCTTCTTTCTCTTGAACCTTTGTGCAAATTCCTGTTCACAATTCTAAAAAAAACACCCGATGATAGCTTAAAAATAAGAAGAAGAAAAAACAAACAATAGAAATCAAACAATTTTTACTTATATAAAATTATATGTGGAATTTGCAACAGACTTAAAAAATTTCAGAAATAAGGGGAAAACCCTGCTCTTGTACCAATTGAAAGTCCAGATCAACTGCAAACTAAGAGATAAATGCATCCTTCAATATAGGATTATGATAAAGACATAATCAATGACTATTTGCAAATAGAGGTGTTTGATTTTCATCAATGGCAGTCAAACGAATGATCCCATTGTTAAATACCTTATTTATTCTGTAGGGTCCCAGCCACTTCGTGGGTAGCTTTCCTTTAAAATACCTTCTAAACCGTGAATCATATAGCAAATCCCAGCCTCCTTCACAAAATATCTTCTTCTTTATAAACCTATCATCCCATTTCGAGCGATGTTGTTGAATTAATGTTGTATGATGTACAACATCAGTGTGATTTTCATCTAGTTCATTTAGTTGATTCAATTGATTCTTCTCGGCCTCCATTAAGTCCAGGTTTTTCTATGGGGTGGTTATCAAGGTTTTGATTTTGAACTCAATAGGGAAAACAATACTATTTACGTACACCAATTCATATGGGGAGAAGCTTGTAGTGTTGTGCCATGTAATATGACAGGACACGATGCTTCTGGAATCCTTTCACCCCAATCCTTATGATAACCCTTCACTACTTTTGTAAGGGTTGACTCGATCACCTTGTTTGTGATTTCCACCTATCCATTGGCCCGTGGAAGATATGGAGACGTTACTCAATTCTGAATTTGATACTTTTGAAACAAGGCCTCCATTTTACGTGACACAAACTGTGGTAACCGTCTGTTACAATCTCTTTGGGTACTCCAAAGTAGGTCAATATATCTACATATAAAAAATCTATTACAGCTTGATCATTGGTTTTTACCAAAGCCACAACTTCCACCCAATTATTCATATAATCAATGAAAAGAAAAATGTAAACCTTCTATTTTAATGGAGGGTTGATAGGCCCTACAAAGTCGAGCATCCATCCATCAAAGGGTTCAAGCACTAACTATGGCTAAAGCGACATTTCATCCAACCTATTTGATTGGCCCATTCTCTAGAAGTTTTCACAGGTCTTAACATACTTCCTTGCATCCTAAAACATAGTTGACAAAAAATAGCCCTTCCTCAATGATTTATGGCCAGTTCTTTCATCGTCAAAATGTCCCCCATGAGGATCATCATGGAAGGCCTTCAAAATGTTGTGGGTCTCATCCTCCCTCACACACTGCCTGATTTCTAAATTGGGGCTTGTGTAGAAGAGGTGGACATCGATCCATCAGTACCTCACACTCTGTTGTATTATTGTTGGGCTTAGGGTAGACCCGGGTTCTATACTTTTATCTTCACACCAACAAAAGACCCACAGTGTTGGCCCTTTTGGAAACAACCTGTGAACAGGTTGCAGTCTCACTCGAAACAGCTATGGGGTGCCACAGAATTAGGTTTCTGCAAGCAAAAGAGGGATATTACTATACCTTTAGCCTTTAACAAAAAATAATCATACAATACAGAGCTTCGACATTCACTTATATAGCTTCACAGATAAATAAACAAACAGTGTCTTGCTTAACCCTTAACTGGGAATTCACAGCGAAGTTATTAATTAGCAGTGATATTACTTATCAGTTATCTACTTTATCAATGCATAAAAGAACATAACAGACACAACACAAAAGAACCACAACACAAGATATAACGTGGTTCACCCCTAGTGTAGGGGATACATCCACAGAACTGTGTTTTATTCAACTCTTTACAAAAACCACAGTTCTGATCTGCACACTCAGCTGCAGATCCCTTCAATTCCTCAAAGCTGCACACTCAGCTGTAGATCATCTTAATCACCCAAAAATCCTCTGTGCACACAGCTGCAGAGGTCGTCCACGCACACAGCTGGGACTTAACCTTTCTTACAAAACTAGCCTTATCTTCGCATCAATTCATCTTACATCAAAAGCCTAACCTTACTCATTTACAAGAGTGCTTATTTATACAGTCCACTTATTACAAAACCATGGGCTTAAACCATGGGTTAATTACAAAAAGAGGGTTTTGACTCAACCCCGACACCCCTAAGACTATTTTGAGGTGCAACTCCACTTACAAGCTTCCACAAAAACCGTGGAGTTACCAAAGTTAAGGACCGTTGAGGTGCGTGCCCCAACAGGCCCCTTAGACTCACCAGTGTCCCATCTCGGGACACTCTGCTGCTTCTCTGGAGGGAGAATTTTGCTGGCAAAGATAGTGAAATACTTGTTGAGGTCACGCATGATATTGTCAGCTGCTTGTTCCTTTTCCACCAACTTCTGTAACACTATTGTTGATGCTTCGTTGGCCTTTTCCTATGCAAATGCATCGTACTCCTTCAGAATTTTAAGCTGGCTATCTGCAGCAGTACTTAACTCCATGGCCTCGTTGACAAGGGGCTGCATAGAATTTTCCAGCAGTGTTGCTTTCATTCTGTATGACTCAATTTCCTACTCGAGTTCCTTGCTTTGCTTTACCTTGAGCATTTTCTGCATAGGAGGCAGAGTCTTAATTTCCACTTTCATTGCATCCAACTCTGTCTGTCACTCCTTGATGGTTTCTTGCAGCTGTTCTACTTCTAGATGTTCCTGCAATTTTGTCCAGGTGTCAACGGTTTCCTCTAGCAGTTTTGCTGTGTTGCCCACAAGATCAGAGATCTTTGTCACTGAAGCCTGAATATCTCTGGGACACTACTCCCTAACCTTAGGTGGGCTCTCCGGCATGATGCAGAGTTGAAGCTCTGCAATCTGAGCCTCATGTTTTTCTTTGAGCTTCTCTATTTCACTACGGGACTGCTATGCGTAGTCTTCGAGCTTAGCTATCCTCTGCTTTGGCTCTTCCTCCAGCTGTACGTTGAAGTCAAGGAGACTTCGACACGCCTCATCCAAAACTCGCACCAGTGTATCCTGCTTATGTTCTGCATCCCTCTTCCTCTGTTCCGCTTCGTCAAACTGCGGTGCGAGGCTTGCATTCTGGTTCATGGTATTTTCCAATTGCATTTGTGAGTAGTGGTCTCGTGCTTGGATTTCCTTTATGATCACAAATTGACAGAGATACAGCTCCATCATGGACATCTTAGTGTAATCTATTCCAACTGTCATGCTCATCTACGAGCGGGATGTTGTGTTAGTTATAGTGAGGGATACACTTGACACTTGGCCTTTGTTATCTCTGGCTAGCCATTGTATTGTGTCTGGCTGCGCACTTATTGGGGTACTACTTGCTGTAGCGCCAGTCACTGGTTTTTCTGCTAACTCCTTGAGCTCTAAAATCCATTGTGCTGCGTCGGTGATGGCAGCAAGATGCGTAGCTACAAACTCTAACCATTTCTTGGCAAGAGCTTATGTGGACTTCGACAAAGCCTGATCAAGCTCCTCACTTGTCAGGCCAGGCTCTTCGTCGATATTCTTGTTCTTCGACGCCTTCATTTTCTTTTGGGGCTGAGGTTTGGTCACTTCCTCTGCCTCTGGCGACTTGAGCTTATCTGGCCAATTAGGGTTTGAGATAGTTTTGATTGAGTCTTCTTCTTCTTATTCATTTCCACCATCTCCACCCTGGTCGCTTTCACTCTACTGCGACTCAGTTTGTTCTTTGTTGTCCTCTGGGGGGTCTTGTTGCTGCATCTGACTAGGGCCTGGAATGTCGGATTTTGTCTCTGCGTCCTTCAATCATTCTGTCGGCCACTGCCTAGCTACTGTGAGGATTTCATATTTGGTCACAACATATGGTAACTTAAACCATTGATTATTTTTATCGACGTGAGCCTGGATGAAGAGATGATGTATGTCGGCCCTAAAGTTGGCTGCTCCATCATACTGAGAGAATAGCTCATTAGTGAGTCGTGGTGTTTGCAGGATCTCATAGGATATGATCATGGCATAAAACGTGAACATAGTGTTCATCATCTACTGGGATGCTTTGTCCTGCGACAACTAGAGAGATGTGTACCTTGCTGCACCCGGCATGCTTGGAGGCACGTCAATAAACTGCGCCTCGGTGGGTTCTTTCCAACCTATCAGTGCGATAAGAATCATCAACCATGAGTAGTGAAAGGGTCTACCTTTCTCTTGTAGGTCAAGGGCATCTTCAAGGAATTCCTTAGAAATGTATGCTACCCAGCTGTAGTTGTAGCCTTCCGCACAGTTCGCAGCAATACGGACAATCGGGGCAGGCACTTCGTTTGGTTGGCACTTCCTCATTAATTTGCAGGCTAAGAGATCCGCTGCAAATCGAATTTTTTGATGCTAAATGGCCAAGTTTTGATACCCTCGTTTCCCTTTCGTCATCCCAAAGCATTCCTTCATGCTATGTGCTAGCTTCGCATCGCCATGTTTTCCCATAAACTCAATGCTAGGGTCAAGCCCCTCCTTCGGCAGGCCCATAATCTGGTGAATGAGTTCTCCATGATAGCGATTTTCTGGTTTCCTATCCATAGGTGCCCATCGTGTACCAATGCCAGTAGTTGCTTGAGCACCACAGTCACCTACGTACTATGACCAAATTGGGGAACATCTAGCATCTTCAACAGACAGGCTTTATCAAGCCAGCAGCCCACTGTTTCACTTTTATTAATGTCGCTCCAGACTCGGGGTATTTGATGAAGTGCAAGTATTTTCCTAGTGTGAACTATGGAAACTTCCCACTATCATTCGTATCGTGGTCTACATACTTAAGCCGGTCTATTTTCCCTATCATGGTTCCAACCAGCTGCACACCCGGTGGCAGCGAAGGGGTGCGTAATGTGAACTTCTTTGTCCGCTGAGGTAGTTGAACTCCTGGTCAAATAGGCTGGAGATATGTTGGGTGCGGTGGGGCTATGTTCCCATCCCGTTCAGGTGGGATCTCTGCTGAACTAGACAAATTCATCTCAGGATCCTCTGGTGTTTTCCCTGTTTGCTTGTGCCTGTCTTCGTTTCGCTTAGAGCGTACTTTGGGTTTGAACTTTTTCCTAGCAGATCGTGTCTGCATCGGCTGAGTCGGTGTTGGGGAAATTTCTTCAGGAGGTGGAGATGCAAGTGGGGTGCCCATAAGGTTCTGCAGACCCCTCTGCTCAAATTCTTGCAACAATTCCTGGACTTCGCGCTCAATAGACATGGACTTTACTGTAGAACTCAAAAAAATACATAATGCTGGGTTCGAAGGCCTGGGTGTCTCCTTATAGAATCCAATGACCAAGTTCTGCAATAAATGTGCATTAAAGACAACAAATCTGGTAGATTTTGTCCAAACAGCGCTAGATTTCCCACAAATATTGTCATTATAAGCAGTTAAAGAAGTTAACGTACCGGTGCCGCCAATTTTGATTTTGTTCAATGGTCGAATTTTAAGCTTCAACACATCTTTCCTCCTTCGGCACACCCAATAGTTCTGGCTATGCCACAATAAGGACATTCGATACTTGCTGACCCTAACTTTGACAGAGCTTCGAACTTCGACCCACAATAGAATGTCTTCCACAACCTCCATGATTCCTTTCTTTTCTGAGAATTTTGTCGAAAATAAATCCTGATACTCATGGAGAAGTTGGGTCACCTTGCTCGCAATTTCTCCATCCCAATAATATCCAATGGTAGCATACTTGGGCTGTTCTTCTGAGCCAATGTTTATTGTCCTTGTCTTCAATGGCTGAGTCACTTCAGGTGCTTCGATTGCTAGTCCGTGTACTTCACAGTGTCCTTCTAACTTAGGAATATCCATGTTAAGCGGTTCATCATCCTTGTCAATTGCGAGGTTATAACATTCTATTGCATTAGCTTCTTGTGCCTTCCAATCAGGTTGGTACTCTGCTATTTCTTTATCATCAAACACTTTAGTATGGATCAACCTAACAGCTGCTTCCAAAGAAGGACAAACCTCATTAATGGAAAATGTCAGCAGAAAACTATCAACAAGACTATCCCAACTTATAGTACCATGGCGAAGCTTGACTTCCGCATACCAGTTCTTTGCTATTGGTTCCATAGTATGCACAAACCTATGTACCCACTCTTCACGAGGTACACGCTTCGAGGCTTCGTAGAATTGCTCCAAATGTTCCTGAGGGCTATTCTTACCATTAAACCTTCTTCGCACCTCCTGAGGTTGATCCATGAATCTCAGGAAAAGGGACTTCTAGCACGCTTCCCAACTATGAATGTAATTTTTATGACCATTCCACCATCTGGCTGCTGTGGCTCTGAATGTTGAATCTAGAGTCTCCATTTTCTGGGGTTCTGGTACTTGTTCTAAGAACTGTAAAATAAAATCTGATGGGTCTGTCAAGCCATCAAAGGTAGGCAAGTCTCTTGTCTATGAACCAAGCCATCTGAGAGACTTGGTAATTCTGGCACATCGATGTCCATGTAGTTCATAGAGTCTATTCTGCCAATTCTCTAGACCATCATCTGAGTCAGTCATACAGGAGCTATCACACTGCCAATCCATGATACCTTCAGCAATAGGGTCAACATAATCTTCTTCCTTACCTGTGATGTTGTAGATATGATCCAAAACATCCTGATCTTCATCTCTGAGTGGTTCGGTGTACCTTTCTCCTTGAGAAGGGTCCAATGGTACTATGACTCTCAAACCATTCCCTTCTAAATTCATTTGTCTCTTCTTAAGGTTAATGATTGTAGCATTGTCTATTGCCCACTCAATTCCTAGCAAGGCTGGGTAGGGGTTGCTATCATCAATTATCTCAATGGCTTCAAAGTCTTCCGAAGTATTGACCCCATCAATGTCTACTGGGACACTAAGGAATCTTCCTAGGGGCACAATCTTCTACTGATTGGCTAATACTAACTATATAGGGGACCAATCAAGGGTAGGATTTCCCATTTGTTCCCATGTCTGCTTAGTTAGGACATTTACTTTTGATCCTAGGTCCAGAATGACATCAGCCATGTCATACTCTCCTATCTGAGCATGCAATCTCATTTCTCTTCCAGTTCTTCTGACTCTATTAACAGTTTTTTCCTTACCCGAGCTTCGTTGAGGTTCGCAAGAAGCAATAACTTTCTGTAACTCATTTAATGTAGTCTGATTTCTTAAGAGCTTCATACAACTTTGTAGAAAGGATGACAGGGTACTTACTTTGTCTGTCGAAGCTTCTTGGGGCTGTGCCTACTACTGATGTTGTTGCACAGGTGCTACTGATGTGCTCGGGTCAACAAAGTATTTTTTGGCTTCCATAAAGGTCTCTTTTTCTCTTCCCACATCAAATGATGGAATTTTCTCTGGGGTCTTGTGGACCCAAGCCTCGACAGGCTATTTTTCCTTAGGCTGTACTTGCGTCGTCGCTCCACTCCTGGTAACAACAGTAATGGCTGGGACAGGTCTTTCCTCCACAGAAATCATCTGAATATTCTGAGTGGGAGCGCTATTTCTTTCTTGTATTTTATCTATCAACTGTGGGAATTTCTCAATGACATGATCTACTGCTCTGCAATATCGACATTCATAGTTGGGTTCCAACAATCGCGAGCTACATGTCCTGCCTGATTACAGTTATAGCAAACAACCTGGCCTTGACCTCGTCCGGCCATACCACCATGACGATGACCTCCAAAAGTACCTCGACCTCCGTGGTAACCATATCCATAATTGCCTTGCACGTCATTTTGTACCCTATAAGCATCATAGGTACGCTGTCTCATGAGGTAAAAACTGCGACACTCCTCTTCGTTGTGTCCCACTGACTTATAGAACTTGCAATAAGGATTCTTAGGTACCTGGACATATCGTTGTAGTAGATAGAAATCCTCAGGTCGATGCTGACCAGTTGTCCTACAGATATCACAATATAGAACACTAGGGTTGAATGGGTTTGGCGCACCAGAATTCAGGTAATTTCTTACCACAGAACACTGTTCCTTGTCGTGACCCTCTGTCCGACATCGTGTACACCAAACCTCTTCATGAATAGACTTCCCCTTCTTCATGTCGCGAAGCTCCAAAGCCATTTCTGCCAACTGCGCTTGTATTTGGGCTATACCGGAATTATCTTCAACAGGAGTTGTTTCCAGTTTCATGGCAATCTCCAAAGCCTCTTGCTGATCAAAAACCTTATGTTGCATGAGTGGAGCCCTGATATGCGGTAACAAAGCAGCAATGAACCATTCTTTATGTTGCGCTGGTCCAATGGTGAAACTAACTTGATCTAGCAGAACTCTGAACCTCTAGTCAAAGTCCCAAACTGATTCTCCTCGCCTCTACTGGATCTCTTTTAGCTCAGTGATACACTGTGACTCTGACTTAGGCTTCTTGAACTCTTTGATCATTGCTGCTTTAATATCATCTAATGCATGGTTCTGAGTACTAGAAAACTTCATGAATCAGGTCAAAGCCTGGTCTCTGAAAGAAGTGACGAGTTGTGCTCTTCTTATATCTTGATCCGTAATGTTCTTAGCAGTCCACACTGCTTCACATAAAAACCAAAACTGTTCTAGATCCTCTGATCCACTTCCTCTAAATACTGGTAGTTTTATGTCTTCATTCATGTGGGCCATCGCAGATCTAGGGGGGGAGGGAGGGGGACTGGTAGTAGGCGGGGGGGAACTTACTGGGGTAGACTAACCTGCGACAGGAATACTTGGGCTAGGGTTACTTTCAGACTGCGATGGGTTTTCAGGGATAGCAGATCTTTGTGGCGGGGTTACCAGAGGGTTTCCAATAGAAGGGGTTTCTTTGGGCTCTGAGTCGGCTGGACTTACGGGGGTATACTCGGTAGTCTGACCTAGGGTATAGAATCCAAAATTTCTCTTGTACCTTTTTCCGCTTCGCAGCAAACCACTTTGCTCATCGAAGTCACTTTCACTTGCAAACATAGGTTAGTACTACTAAATCTAACATTCTGATTCAATGAGAAATATACCTTTTTCAACCAATAGCTTTTTAATTCTCAAACTAAAGGAATTCAAGTACTTACCCCTTGGTCCTTTGAAAAACTGTCGTTCAGCTTCGTTGAAGGAAGTACTTGTGTCGATGGAGAACTCCATCACAAATGCTTCAAGGGTTCGCGTCATCCAAAAATCAACAGCTCGGGATATCTCGTTGTTCACCCTTTTCAATATATTAATTCTTGCGGGGGTCCAATCAGGAAACTGACCTTCTTGGAAGTTCATCTTTCTCTCTGTTAACTTGGATAACCACTGGTGCAACTCTATGTGGATACTACCAAAGAAAATTTCATAAACAACAGAAAAAACATACCTTTGTAAAAATTCATCTGAACTACGACATGGATCTTTGTTCTCTTGTTCAGCAAATTTTAGATAAGTCTCTTCAATCCAATCACCGATTTCTTTCACTGAGGGTCTCCAAAACATAGCCCTCCAGGTACAACGTAAATCCCTCTTGAGCAGATACTGAGTTCAACCAGCAATGGAACCAATTTGTTGGGCTTAGGGCAGACCCGGGTTCTATACTTTTATCTTCGTACCAACAAAAGACCCACAGTGTTGGCCCTTTCGGCAACAACCTGCGAACAGGTTGCAGCCTCACCCGAAACAACTATGGGGTGCCGCAGAATCAGGTTTCTGCAAGCAGAAGAGGGATATTACTATACCTTTATCCTTTAACAAATAATAATCATACAATACAAAGCTTCGACATTCACTTATATAGCTTCGCAAATAGATAAAAAAACAGTGTCTTGCTTAACCCTTAACTGGGAATTCACAGCGAAGTTAGTAATTAGCGGTGATCTTACTTATCAGTTATCTACTTTATCAATGCATAAAAGAACATAACAGACACAACACAAAAGAACCACAACACAAGATATAACGTGGTTCACCCCCAGTGTAGGGGCTACGTCCATAGAACTGTGTTTTATTCAACTCTTTACAAAAACCACAGTTATGATCTGCACACTCAGCTGCAGATCCCTTCAATTCCTCAAAGTTGCACACTCAGCTGCAAATCGTCTTAATCACCCAAAAACCCTCTGCACACACAGCTACAGAGGTCGTCCACGCACATAGCTGGGACTTAACCTTTCTTACATAACTAGCCTTAGCTTCGCATCAATTCATCTTACATCAAAATCCTAATCTGACTCATTTACAAGAGTGCTTATTTATACAGTGCACTTATTACAAAACCATGGGCTTAAAACATGGGTTAATTACAAAAAGAGGGCTTTGAATCAACCCCGAAGACTATTTTGAGGTGAAACTCCGCTTACAAGCTTCCACAAAAACCGTGGAGTCACCAAGGTTAGGGACCGTTGAGGTGCGTGCCCCAACAATTATCCTTCTCTTCTCTTGTTTGGATAAGTGCATTGAAAGTCTACCTGTAGCGAGGTAATTAGCATTGCCAGCGTACCATGGGGAAAAAGTTGAGACTGCAAATAAATGTTCATTGGGAAAAGAGTCTTCTATTGGTGAATCACCATCATTATTGTTCATTCGATAAAGAAAACATGCAACTACATTCTCCTTCCCTGGTCTGTCAACAATGGTCATGTAAAATTCCTAAAGTAACAACAACCACCTAGTCGCTCTAGAATTAGTAATAGGTTTATTCAACAAATATCTAATGGTTGAGTGGTCAGTATATAGAAAAGTGAAATATCTAGTAATATAATGCCTAAATTTATTAATGGCATAAACGATGGCGATGGATTCTTTCTCTGTTACCATATAGTTCAGTTCAGCAGGAGCCATATTCTTACTAACATAGTAGATAATGTATGGACCGTGACCTTCTTGATGTCCCAAAACTACTCCAATGGTTGTATCTGAAGCATCTGAAGAGATATGAAATGCAGGGCCTATTTAGGCCCTCTCAAGATAGGTGTTGTAGATATCCTTTTCTTCATTTCTAAAAATGTTTTCTGGCATGCATTTTTCCAAATAAATTGTGCATCTTTCATCAGTAAAGTAAATAAAGGGGATACCAATTTGGAAAAAATTTCTATAAACCTTCTATAATAACCAGCATGGCCAAGAAAACTTCTTACTTCTTTCTAGGACCTAGGAATAGGAATATTTGAAATTACCTTTATCTTGGCTAGATCTACCTGGATTCTTGTAGCAGAGATAAAATGTCCCATAACTACACCTTTGTTGATCATCATGTGACACTTTTCAATGCTTAGGGATAGGTGTGCTTGTTCACAACATTTCAGAAATTTTTCTAATTTTTCAGAGCTTCATCAAAACTATTTCCATACGGAGTTAAATCATCCATAAAAAATTCCACGCAATCATTTACCATTTGATAGAAAATCCCAATTACACCCCGCTGAAATGTAGTCGGCACATTACACAACAAAAGATGAAGCACCATTTATGCAAAGGTTCCCCAAGGACAAGTGAAGGTGGTTTTGTCTTGGTCTTCAGGGGCAATTTGGATTTGGTTATATCCACTAAAACCATCCAAGAAATAAAAGAACCATTTTCCAGACAAGGTGTCTAAAACCTTATCGATAAAAGGAAAAGGGAAGTGGTCTTTCTATGTTCCTTAATTTAGCTCTCTGTAATATACAAAGAATCTCCATTTCCCGTTTTTCTTAGGTACAATCACTAGTAGGAAAACCCACTCATTGTCTAAAATAGGGTAAATAAAAAATTCCTCTAAATGTTTTCGGATGTCCTCCTTCACACTATCTCTCAAATTCGGGTTCATTCTATGTTGAGGTTGGCATACAGACTTTGAATCATTATTAATATAAATACGGTGAGTACACAATTCTAAGGGGATACCCCTCATGTTTATATATTCCCATGAAAAATCCCCTTTATACTATTTCAGCAGCGTAATGGGACGTTCCAGTTCATCGGCCTTGATATTAGGATTGATGTTCAATGTTTTCCCTGGTTCGATTTCTACTAGAACAATCTTTGAGTTATAAATTTCTAGAATTATTTAAGTGTTATTAACTAAGGATTCTTCTATAATTTATTCCTATTCTTGTTCTTTTAAAGTGTTGTTAAGGATATGATATGCTTGTTTATTGATAGACGTAGGCTGGCTAATGAAATTACAGATGGTGACATATTCAGTTTTTGTTTTAAAAGTCAAGGCTCTCCCAATTGTTAATAAAGGATTAATATCTTCTTGCTCCTCTAAATCCATCCATAATGTAATTTCAGCATCTAAACTCAGTCTACCTAGAGGATATAGAGTCAGGTTTTTAATGGAAATTCCATCAAAAATTTCCATGGATCCCGATCTACAGCTAATGTATGCATATGATGTAGCCATCCACGGTCTTCCTAAGATCAATGAGTGTCCCCCCAGGTGTGAATTAGGCTATAAAACAATAACGTTTGCAGGGTTCTCCCATGATTCAACGGAGACTACTAGTTCATCCAATATTCCTCCTGGTTTGATAGTGGATTTGTCAGGCATTTCTAGTATGGTTGGTCTAGGCCTGAGATCAGCAAGTCCCCGTTCTTTACAGTCTCAATGGTCATAGATTTTATTGAAGTGCCTAAGTTGACCAAAACATTAGAGATTTGGATCTTCCCAATACATACTGTAATAGTGGGGTTACCTGGGTCATCGCATTTAGCTATCAGACTTTCCCCATCATCAATTCAGATAAATTCCCCACTACATCCACTCTAGGAGGACCCTTACACTTCCTTCCTAGTTTTTTTAAAACCAGGTCTCTAATAGTTTTAGCATAGATAGGTACATCATGTAGGGATTTTAATAGCGTAATTTAGTACATAAATATTTTTCAACTCTCCGAGAAGGTTGAAACTAGGTTGTTCCATGACCTTTTGCAAGGTTAATCATTCAAGATACGGTTATTCTCTCAAAGACTGTGTGGGTTGAGTTTTAGTATGTGTCTCTACAAGTGTTTTAGTTGATGTTTCATCATGTATCCCAATTGGTGTTTCAGATAGTGTTTTAGCATCCTCAATAATGGGGATCACTGAACTGAATGAATTTTCAGATCATAGATGCATTCCTTTGTTGGTCATAGAGGATGGAACATCCTCAATGGCTATTGGTTCCACTACCCTCCCTGATCGTAAGTGTAAGTTACTGCAAGAGAGAGTGGAAGTGGAATAAGTTGGCATGTTGAAAGTTTCAAATTGCTACACCGCCTTATTGTTAGGATTGGGGTTAGGTTGAGTAGGAAGTTGAGGATGGATTGGTGCACCCATTGGTATAGAATTATTTGGGAATTGCAGCTGTGGCTATTAATAGTACAGATAGGATGGTTGATTATGGGGAAATTGGTTCCCTAGATAAGGTTTTCTCCCTCCCAGAGACCAGAGGGATTCTTGGTTTGGATGCGGTTCCCATGAAGTCCAAGGGTTCGTATATTGTAATGCAGGTTACGAAGGTTGGTGCCACTACGTATTAGGATATTATTATTGTAGAGGAAATCTATTATCAATAGTATTCCATGAATTGAAAGGTATAGACTCACAATTGCTACCTATAATCCGAGGTTGCCATGAGTTCTTCTGTGAATAAAACATGCCTACTATGTGTCTATAGTGGATGCTTGAAATACTGCTTTGGA
This sequence comes from Pseudotsuga menziesii, assembly GCA_001517045.1. Classification (NCBI taxonomy): domain Eukaryota; kingdom Viridiplantae; phylum Streptophyta; class Pinopsida; order Pinales; family Pinaceae; genus Pseudotsuga; species Pseudotsuga menziesii. Next base: position 137,721 of record LPNX010660972.1, read on the forward strand.
CTTTGGAAGTGAGGGGCAATCTTTAGTATCATGGTCCAATTCGCACAGATGACATGCCTTTGCCTTATCAAGTGGGTGTTCTCTCAATGGGTGCTTCTTCCCGCACTTAGGAAAGAACACCCCAAGTATCATATCTTTGGCCACTTGTTTTTGTTTTTCTCTCATGACATCCAACTGTGAAGAGATGGAACTCATCATCTCATTTTTAAAATTCTCAAGGATATTTCCAATCTTTTCTTGAGTAGCTCCTATGCTAGATGAATTTTGTGCTTGTGATAAAACGTCTATGTCCCTTTTGTTGGTTCTGGAATACCCTCTACAATATCGTAGACATAAGTCCACAATATAATCAAAAGGTTCTTTGGATATGTCTTCGTTCCCTAACAGATTAAGCATGTCCAGATAGTATTCTCTTATTCCCCTTAGAAGAATGATCTTGAGGAAATCCCTTCCAATAGTGGTATGGCCTGATCTCTACACCTTATATAGAAGCATTTCCACAAAATCCTCCAAACTTTCAACATCTTTTCACACAATATTAAATAATTCTTCTATCTTATCCTTTGTTCTATAGTATTCTTGGTACTTCGCAACAAATACTTGTTTCATATGATCCCACATTGCAATAGTTTCACCACCCAAACTCATAAACCAACGTAAGGAATTATCTTTCAAGGTGGCAGGAAATAATTTCAGTTTCTTCTTGGTGGAGGTATAGTCATAACCTCGATAGAGAATGTTGGACTCAAAGAGGAATTCATCTGGATCCTCTGTGGATTTCCCATGAAAGTGAGGTAACACTGAAGGTGAAATATTCTTCATAAGGGCCTATCCATATTTTTGTCGAATAGGGAACTGAAGTGTGAATTGTATCCTCATGATGGAGGTCACCATTATCGTTATGATTGTCCCCTACTCCTTCTTCATGATCATCATGATGACACTTGTTATACATGATTACATCTTCCTCTTGATTTTATTGATTCTTATGGTATTCAAACTTCATTTGAAACTGCAACCACTCCTATTTAGTGAATTCCTCACCGTTGATTCGATATAGCTCTTTTGTTCAAACTACTCCCATAGAACTACTCCTATCTCCTAGATTTCCTTCCACGGGGACACCACATTGTGTAACAACTCCTATTGATCTCTCCTTAGTTGCCATCAATGCCTCTAGCCTAGGAGAAACATGGATTCTTCTCATGGATGATGGTCCTCGATATCATGTTCTAGTAGAAGAATCAACCCTATCAATTAATTCATGATTGAATGTATTTCTCCCTAAGCATGGGCTACAACCACGACCTCTTCCACATGCCAAGTTAGTGTTTTGGGGGTTTCTTGGAATGTCCCATTGAGTTCTTCTTATATTCATGCAAACCTATGAATCATGCAAGCCTGTAAATCGTACCTAATCCTTAGGTCAAGAACATGTTTGGTTTATTGAAGGATGCACAACTCTTCACTATGTCTTATCGCTCCATGAATCAGTTCAACTACTAACTATGTCTGTCAATTACCTTCCCCGACAATGATGCCAAAATGTCGGTCACTCTATATACCCATTAATTTCTTAACAACTAGAGTGTTCAATATTTAACTATCAACCCAAGGAAGTTTGTTTATTACAAAGGAAAATAAAAAAACATATGCATAAAAATTTTCAGTAGCAGATGAATAAAATGCAAATCACTCAATTCTAATCACTACTCAACCAACTCATCTCTTTGTAAAGAATCAAATGGAATTACCAATCTAGGAATTGAAAATAAATTTTGTTTCCTATCGTATCAATCTTAAGGTTTATATTCTAAAGATAAATCAACCTAGAATTACTTTTGCAGAAAATGGAAGTCTATATTACCAAATCAAAATGATCACTAATTATTAATAAAGTAGAAAATCCATCAAAGCAAATGACCTATATAATATGGAAATATCTAAGAAATATAAATAACACACAACAAAGGAGGTGAGCAATTCTATAACAGTTATTAACACACTTATGCATAAAAGAAATAATTAACTACACAATCGACTGTCACACCACACCGCTACAACAAGCCAAAAGAAAACCCGATAACACGATTACTTAATGAATGCAGTTCCAACCAATTATATAAATATATCACACTGAAATTTCACACGGAACATAAGTAAATAATCTAAAACATCTAAGACTACCAGCAACTATGTAAAAAGGTGGGCCTTGGCCTTCAAACAGAAATGTTGTTGAAAGCTTATGAAATCTACAATAGAGAAGTGTTGAGAATTGTTACTCCTTTATTATTTAACATGAATACATTTGGGTGTACTTTTCCATGAAATATTTCCACGTTTTGAACATTCATGGATTAATACTTCATTTTTTTATCATGGCGGAAAAACCGTGGCAATATCGACGTTTTTAATTTTCGACAAACTTTCGTCTCTATATCGATGATATATTGCTATCTTTAATTTAACATTCTTATTTACTTAAATCTTATTTAAAAGGGTGTACATTTGGGACCTCATCGCGGGAAATAAAATGAACTTATTTTGACTTACATATTGCCATTTGAGGTACTTTCTATAGATTCAGCAGGATCACTTTGACTTGCCGAGCATACTACCTTTGGCAAAATCCTTCAAATGCAAGAAGCAAATATTCAAATCATTGGATTTATGGCAGAGCAAGGCAGGCTATATGACGACATGAGATCTATTTTTTATGAACACATATCAGAGCAGGAATTTAAGAAAAGGAGTCGCTTGGATAAGAATTCCACAAAATATTTAACATAATATCATATATAATGAATGCACCTATGGAAATCTAATACAATTCATCCTTTAAAATACTAGTAGAAATCACACCCGCCAAACCAATTCCAACTTTCAATAGATCTTGGTTGTTTACGTGCGGGTCAGTAAGCATGCATCCTTTTTTGGTCGTAAATAGTTTTTTATTTCCATGTCTTAGGAGACCGACCTCATCACCAATTTATTTTTTTTATCATTAACCAAAATTTATTTAATTTTCCACATCATCATCATTTTAATTTTATTATTTATGCCAATACTTGGCCTTCTCTTATGCCCACATAGCCTTCTTCAAATGCCCATATTGGGGTCTTTGATCTTCCAATAAGTATGCCTGTGTTGTCCATATTCAAGGTTCCAGTAGGTGATGTATTCAGATGCCCACAAGGGTTATCTAGATGCCCGTATCTAGGGTTTAAATATGCTCACAACTCCTCATTTGAGCCATCGAAGATGCCCACAACTCCCATAAATGCCTACAGCAATTCCTTCCTTATTCATGCAACTCACACCAGGATTCTCGTAGGTGTCGATAAGGGATGCCCGTAGGTGGTGTTGAGAAGATGCAGCAATAGGCAATATCTTATGCCCACAATAGTTTCTATCATTCCCGTAATTGTCATCATTTAGCATGCCTGCATGATATTCTAGAGAGGCCCGCAATCTTTTCCTTATCCACTATTTTATCATGCCCTCAACCATCTCTGTGATCAAGTTTGCTTGTCTATTCTCATGTCACCATCTCCTTGTCATGTTTGCACCAACATCTTTGTCTTTCCCAAATCATCTTCAAATGACCATAGAATGGGTCATTTGACTCTCTAGATGTTCAATTCTTGGCATGATTGCTTGTCAATGTTATTATGCATGTCCTTAGTCATCTCTGTCCTTCATGTCTTCTTCTAATTACTCCTTTCCATGTCATCATTCTTAAACACCTCTTCGAATCTCTGTTTGTTATTTATTGTTTTAATGAAATAATCAATTAAAACTTATTCTAAACATTGCATCTCTCCAATGGTAAGATGTTTCTGTTGAAAATTCTGTCTTAATTCTTTTTATTAAATTTTTTCTTATTTTTCTAAATGCGTTCTTGTAGCTTCTTATTTAATAAAATCTGTTTATTATTTTTCACTAACTTTGTAGGTCCATATTTTGCATATATGACCCTCATAATGCAAACTGATAATATGGTTGGATAGCCACGTCAACAAGGATCAAATCCATGTCACCTTTTGAAATTTTTGATACACGCGCATTATCTGGAGATCATTTGAAAATAGGCTCCAAACTATTTAATTTAACACTTAGACAGAATTGCTTTTAACTTGTAAAAACATTTTTCTTCTACTTTGGCATATTGATTTCTCCCTCATGTGATCACTGCAAGGAAACCTACAAGCATGGCTAGATGGCCATTTCAACAATGAACAAGGCCATATCACAACACAAATATGTTGACACACACAAAACCTTTGGCATGCATTTCAAAATTGCTTCTCAACCTATTTTGAACATCAAAACATATTTCTTCCCATTTTGGCAGACTCCTATTTCACACGTGTGAATACTCTATGGAGACCACATGGAGACCTGAAGTCATGAGAAGATGGAAAAATTACCAAAGAATGGATCCGTCACATTTGATAAATTTACTTGCACAAAGACAGCCCTTGGCGGGCATTTTCAACTGACCTCTCAAACTCCTGTTTTTAACACTTGGTCAATTTTCTTTTGTTCTCACTATGCAAAATATTATTTTTCCTATTTTTGGAAGATTGATATTTTGCATATGAGACCATCATAAGACAACCTGAAGGTATGGCTGGATATTCAGTTCACAAAGGAACATGCCTATGCTACTTGATTAATTTTATCATCAAAATAACCCCTCCTTGAGGGAATTTCAAAATGCCTTTTCAATTTCTTGAATCTAACATGACCAATTTTCTTGTGTTGTTAAAATGCAAAATAATATTTTTCTTACTTTTGGTAGATTTATATCTTTGTCATAGAACACTCCATAGGATAACTCACACCATGGTTAGATGCACCCATCAACACGCTATAGTCTAAGACTTTCATGTTATTTTTCTAATCATCCTATGAGATAGGGCAGGCATTTCCCTAAGATCATTGAGGCAGTTTTTCCAGTACTGAAATAGTGCAAAAAAACCTAAAACTTTGTTTTGGAAGACCATTATCTTTGTCATCAAACATCTTCTTTGAGAAATGAGGCCATGGTGAGATAGCCTCTTCAAATATCTGTAGGACGATAGCTTCGTATAATTTTTATCATACAACTATAAGGTAGTGGGCATTTTCCCAAGGCCACATGAGCCAATTTTTCCAACACTTGGACAATTTTCTTAGTCTGGTCCAATCTTCCTAAAACACTGTTTTGGCAGGTTCATAACTTCTTTCTTGACTACTTCCAAGAAAATATGAAGACATGGTCAGGTAGGCCAAATATCAATCTACAAGACCCCCATATTGTGTGGGAAGTTTCTTCAACACACAATTTGTGTCGGACATTGTCTTAAGGATACCTAAGCTTGTTTTCCAACACTTAAGTCATTTTCAGGACTTTCTCCAAAATTTATTTTGAAACCTCATTTTGGTAGATTCATAACCTTTTCGTAAGACATGCTTAAGGAGAAATAATACCATGGTTATATAGCTAAACCATAACACTACAATACCCTCATGTTCTGCGGGAATTTACTCCAACACATAATTTAGGGTGGGCATCTTTCTGAGGCTACTTAGCCATTTTTGCTTGCTCTAGCGCAAACCCTATTTTGGAAGGTCCATAAATTCTCCCTCAGGAACTTTCAGGACAAAATAAAGACATGTCCAGGTAGTAAAAACAACAATCTATAGGACCCCCATGTGATGCAGGAATTTATATTTTCCTATAAATTATGGCATGCATTTCCCGAAGGCATTTTTTACTAATTTCCCCATACTTGGTCATTTTCCTGTTTTTCACCAAATTACCATCTTTGATATCATCAATGAAAATCCTATTCATAATAATCTTCATGTTTTTCTTTATATAAATTGGTATGTAATATACTGCATTTAGAAATATACTTATATCTAATGTATTTCACAAGTTACTGTTTGGTATGGTGTAGGTAAGACAATTACTTGTCACTACAAGGATTTTTCACTATGAATGAAAATGCAAGGAAGCTTGCTCAGTTTAGAGTGGCATTAGAGGTAAGGGGAGATGAAAAATGTTATTTCCCTTGCTTTGATTGCAGGGACTTGCAAAGAAGAATAATTCTAATAATGATAGTTGAAAGACATTGTAGGGAGAAGTGGCACACTAAAGGGGGTTATGAATATTGTCCCTTGGTAAGAGTTTATTCAATTTTTAATGTATTCTCTATAATAGTCATCATGTCATGAATTTCAGTAAAATGTCCTATCGTTTTATTATATGTTCCATACACACTAATTTTACTACGTTGTTTGTAAATATATAAACAATGCCCCCAAAATGTCCCCTTTTAGAGAGTTATTTTCCAAGTACTAGAAGAAATATTCATTTAAAGGGTGACAAACATCTAGATCAGAATATTGACGCTGATCAAGTTCTTAATGATGATATGGATGGATATAACATTACTGATACAAATCTAGAAGATTAGATACATAGATTGATCCAAGACACATTTTCTCCAATGGATGAGGACAACCAAGACGGTAGTCATGACGGTGATCCTCAACTCGAGAATGCACGTCAACCTATTTATGAAGGCTCAAAAAAAAATATTCTATTTGTTATATTGTTGTTAGTGAACTTGAAGGTTTTGAATGGTTTATCGAACACCTCTCTCACACAGATACTAAGGTATGTAATTCGTTAATTATTTATGTCTGCATGTTCACATGTACATAAAGGGTTGGATTTTTTCCTATATTTTTTTTGTTATCTAATTTGTAAAGTATGGATGTGATATTGATGATTAATATTGTTTACATTGACTTATTTTTTTGAATTTTGTAGATTTTTAGGTGAATTTCTATTACCAACATCAAATATTTTACCATGTACATATCGAGAGATATATGTGATTATGAAAGAATTTGGAATGGAGTATCAAGATATTGATGCATGTCCTAATGATCATATCATATACTATGGACAATATGCATTAGAAAATGAATGCCCACAATGTCAAACAAGTAGGTATCGAACCGATAAAGTGACAAAAAAGGTGCCTCACAAAGTTCTTCGTTATATTCCGATAATTCCACGTCTCCAGTGGTTGTTCAAGTGTCAAAGTATAGCACGGGTTATGGATTTCCATCCAAAGAATAGAAGTCGAGATGATGTTCTTTGAATTCGTGCAAATGGGTCTACATTTAGGTACATCAAAGAAAAGTGTCCAATTTTCAAAGAAAAACCTCGTAATGTTAAACTTTCGTTGGCAGCTGATGGTGTCAATCCATTTGGAGAGATTTGTTCTATCTATTCAATGTGGCCTGCTTTTGTTATAAACAATAACCTTCCTCCTTGGATGTCGATCAAGAGAGAGCACACAATGTTGGAAATGATTGTTCTAGGTATTTAATTAATTTGTATTCTTTTACTTGAAAGTCTCATCACTAAATATTTCATTTCTTTGTTTTGTGCATCATAATTATGTCTTTTATATATAACGACATATAGCTAAATATAATTAATCATGTATGTTGGACCAATTAGGTAAGTACTACTTTAAATATATGAACGTATATATTGAACCTCTTATCGATGAGTTGTTGAAGTTATGGGCTGCCATCACTATGTATGACATATCTAGACCAATAGGGAAAAGACGATTTCAATTCCATGGAATACTTGGATGGACAATTCATGATGCTCCCGGGTTCACACATTTTTGTGGTATATTGTTACCTTCTTTTGTTCTTTAATATTATATATCTATTGAAAATATCATGCATTATTTTAAATGGTAATTCTAATTTTCTACACTAATTCATATATCTTGTAGGTCTTCAAACAAAGGGTAAATTTGCATGTCCAGCTTGCGGTCCCAAGATAAAATCTCATTATTCAAGGAGTTTAGCAAAGGAAGTTTTTGATGAGTACAGGAACTTTCTACCTAAGAACCATAGTTATCAAACTATAGACAAAGCAAAATTTAATGGTAAAGAAGAGAATGGAATAAAACCACGAAGAATGACACCTCACCTATGGAACTTGGAATATAATAGAAATCATCAAGGTATGCCAAATTATTTATGTATTGTTGGAATATTGGTCAATACTTAGCCAAATTTCTAAATATGCAAAACAAAATTTTTCCTACTTTGACAGATTGATTTCTTGCACATGTGACCATCATAAGGAAAACTGAAAGCATGGGTGGATAACCACTTCAACAAGGAACATATCTATGTCACCCTATGAATTTTATTAGCACAAGGACACTGTTGAGTATGGTTTTCATTGATGTCGAAGGAGGTCATTAATGAAAAAAGAAGTGTTGATATGGAATGTGTGATGAGGTTGAGAAGCACATGTTATTTTCCTAATGTCTCATGATGTCATTGTTACATTCTGGTAGTAGTTGGTAACAGTATGATAATTTGAGGATTTTGACTAAGTGTTGAAAAAATACCCTAAAGCAGCTTCCTTATGAAAATGACCACCATAATTCATAAGAAGCATAAAATGCCCTCCATGACCTTCCATCCCATATTTTGTTGAAATATCTATATGAGCATGGCCTCGGTTCTTAGAAAAAAATCCTTGAAGAAGAAGATACAGGTCTCCCAAAAGAAGGATTTTTGGTCAAATTAGTCAGAATTGCTCTAGGGAAATGCCTACCATAATTTGTGGGTTGAATAAAATGAACACACCACATGGTCACCCTGTAGGTGTATGTTTTGTCTACCTAACCATGTTCTCACATTGGTTTGATAATGCTTGAGGAAGAAATGGATCTTCCAAAACAGGGTTTCAGGCCGTCTTACACCAAAGTTTAGTAAAATGCCCGCATAGGGAAAATAAAGATGAGTCTGGGAGTGAAATCAGCATAGGTGTGCTCAGTAAGGTGTAATACATTATCTAGTAGCATTAGTTCAAGTTTTGGGTGAAATGAAAAACCCACCTTAGTTTTTGGACAAATTGTGTAAGTATGGAATTATTGTAAAATATGCCAAAGTGCCCTCAGGAAAATGCACACCAGAATATTAGTCTTCCTTGGTGCGTGATGGAGCAACAGAGCAATATTCTAAAAGAGGTCATCAGAAAAATCAGGTTTCCAACGGGGTTTTCGTCTAACATAAACAATATCTTAATAAAAAAGGGTGATTTTGGTGGGGTTAAAAGACATGACTAACATACATTCATTAAGGTAATTGTCAGTTTTTAATATATTTCCTTATTGGTATACACTATTTTATTAATTTTATTCTCTTATATGGAAATAAATAATAATTATGTGTTTTTTGATACAGTATGTTCTACCTTTATCTCTCCCAAACAAATTTGACAACAACATAAAACAAATTATTTATGTTCTTGGAAAATACATGAGGTAAGTAATGTTTTATATGGAAAATGTACTTGGTCTATGATTTGTAGAGGAACTTATCGACATATTATGTTTTTCCTACAAATTTTATATATGGCTTGATTTTATTTTATTGTATCATTTGTAGGTGGATTTCCTCAAAAGAAAACCATAAATAAGATATAAGGTTTTAGAAGAGATAAATTCCCTAACTAATGTGTGAAATGCAACAGTATCTACCTGCAGCATTTTTCAATGCACAAGAACACTACATCATACACCAAGTTAGGAGATTGAATTATGTGGACCGGTGCATACAAGCTCAATGTGGATGGTGGAGAGGCAGTTGAATTCGTTGAAGGATCTTGTTAGACAAAGAGCATGTCCTGAGGGTTCTATGGTTGAGGGATATATGGAGAAGAGATCCACACAAAAGCGATTGTAATGAACTTGCCAAGTTTTTAGCACTCTAGTAACAAGTGAAGACAACTTCCATATAAGAGATAGTGAATGGATACAACATGAATGCTCTAGGAGCATAAGAAACTGTGAGTATAGTTGGAGGAACATTCACTGGAAGCATTTGTTTCTCTCTATGCAATCATTAGTGCCTTGCAAGCACTAGTGCCAAGCCAGAGCCTTGGTTTCTTCATCATGCAAAAATACATGCAGCATACCTTCCAATATTAGATTTAACTGAATGTTATCTGACATTGAACTAAACTCAATCTTTAACTAAATGCATGACCACCTACTTAGGAGGATAAATAAGTGTCTTTGTGCTTTAACTTTTTGTGCAGACCATGAAAGATACTATTATCAACTTTTGCATGGATATTTTTAGTTAGCTGATGCATGCTTATTACAGGCAATGATTTAACTAAATACTTTTCAATTCATGTTCATTGGAGGTCTCCTTAGGAAATTTGAATTCATTCTCTCTCTAATATTTATCTCTTTATCAGTTAACATTTACTACATGGTCCACATGTGTATACATTTAACTATCAATCATACCATATCATACTCAGAAGAAGTTTCTCATACTTGTGATCATATTATATTACCTTGTTCCATATATTCATATCGTAAAGTAATTCACTCTAAAGGTAACCAATATCTAAAGGAGAGTTATAGCAATATGAAGTCACAATGGTTAGTAATATATTACATAGTATCACCGCTTTAACACATAAAGCATTATACCTCAACTTGAAGGTCCACCTCAATGAGTACCCATTTTTTGGATGACTATACGAGGATCAAAATGACTTGATACAAACCACAAGTCCCAACCTAATACAAACCACAAGTCTATAGTCTTGATACAAACCACAATACTTTACAATACTAGCATCACCACCTCAACACATGTGGATATAGATAGGACATGATACAAACCACACGTCTAGAAAATTATTGCTGGTGTTGTACAATTAACATAAAACTTGCACTAATTATGGAACTATATATTGCATTAAACCTAGTAATAAAAATGACATCAATTCTAGGGCTAAATCTTGGGCTAGTTTATGTGCCAATTAGACACTTTAAGAAATTGCAAGTTGAGGGGAGGTTTAACACCATATTTTTCAACATATTTGGAAAAATATTAATTTAAAATGACTCTGAATTAGGTGTTAATTACATGATATTGTATTGTATTTGTAAAATTTTCATGAATATTCGAATTTTGGTTGAATATATTTAACTATGATTGATTTGGTTGACCCTGGTGGAATATGATTTACTATAATTTGTCATTAATGAACAAGGTTGAACACCTTTGATATTGGTAAAATTTTCAATGATAAGTTAACCTTTGGTTGAATATATTTGAATATGGTTTATTAGGTTAACCATGTTTTACTTAGACTCCCATGAAGAGAATATTTATGATTCAAATGGGAAATTCATTGAACAATTAATTTCATCTCCTTATGAAGAAAACAATGAAGAAACTATTGCATATAAAAGTAAAGAGGATTTGCTGATGAGAGTATTTAAGATCCCATTCCACCCTTCCAAAAATAAAAATATTTGGTAAGCATGTTGTCTGCTCAAAATTATAAATTCCATGATCTTGTTATTGATTATTTTAAGAAGGACAATCTTAAATAAAAATCATTGGAAGATGAGGAACTAGATGAGGTATTTACCTCTCCATTTGATGAATATGGGGACAACCAAGGATCTGAAGTTAGAGACATTACCTTTTAGATTCCAATCATTATAGGGATATGAATTATTGTAAAAACATTTGGGGCCCTATTATTGATAGTCATGGTGATGTTTCTAAGGAATATAATGCATAATTTTGAGGTCCTTGGACAACCCAAAATAGATGAGGTAAATCTAGAAATTTTACAAGACATTTTCTAGTCATATGCTCCTATGCATGATTTAGATTTTGGGTAGTTCAGTGAATATATTTATAAATATTTGTTCTGTCCATGTACACTAACTTTTGGGGATATTTATTGCAAAATTTTCAAGGAAATTTCAAACCACCCTCTACCTTGTATAATGCATATTTTTCTCAACATATATAGCAAATTTGTGACATGGAGAGAACTTAGAAAATTTCCTTCCACAAACCAATTTTGATGAATTTGTATGTGAAAAGTATATTGGAAATATCACAGGTCAACCATTTTTAAAATCATCATGTTTGGAAATTTATGTGCATAATTTCCAACCATGTTCTCAATAAAAAAGTTCAGATTGTTGAGAATGTTTCTAATGATATTTTCCAACCAATAGTACCCTTAATGTTTGGTGCATTTTCATGCGTATTTTAGCATGAAATCTTGTGTTATGGTTGGAAATTGTGTGGGATATCCATTTGGTGATTGGAGAAATTTATAGCCATGTATTTCATCAATTCCTCTCATCTTTTGCATGTACTTTCAATTAGAAATAATATTATTAATGATGATAATTATATGGGGCTACAAGCATTTCAATTTAATGTATATTGTAGAAATTTTTAACCAACAAAAGGAGGGCCTATAGCCCTAGATTTGGGGCTGATTTGTTTTTCTATATTTCAATTTCCATTTCATATCTCATGCACATTTTATTTGAAGGATGGCCATTATTATTTGAACAATGTTCCCATAAGACCTTGTTACTTGAAGAGAGTGATGATGGAGTTGTAAGGGTTGATGAGGGAATAGCTTATGATGTTTTCATCCATGGTGATGTGTACATTAGCCACCATCCATTGTTGTATAGAATAAGCTTAAAACAATGACACATGCTATCCTTGGAAATTTTTTTATTTTTCTCCCCCATATGTTTAAGGACCTTGTAAATATTTTTATTCTTCGCCCCCATATGTTTAAGGACCTAGTTTATCTAATTGGGTCCTTAATTCCTAAGTTAACTATTGTTGTAATTAAATGCAACTAAATTATACTTATAACTTAATAATTGAGAATATCTTTAGCTGTAACATAACAACAATCATAAAAGAACACAACAATTATGTTCAATCAACATTTTTTTTTAACAGTAGTTGAACAAGGTATGTATATATAAAAAAAATCTAACCATAACAATCCTTATAGTCTGAAATTAAAAGATTGCTTTGCTGCAATAGAGTTTACAGAAGCAAATAAGCAAACTACAAAAAAGAGGGATATTCTGATTATTTTCCTGAAACTGAGATTGCCCCTGTAGAGGTATTGTCTAATGAACTAATTGCTCAACAATAAGCAAAAATACATAATAACCTAAATAAATTTCAGCAAAACACAAAATTTGCAAGACAATGCCGAGAGAGAAAGGGCTGTCATTTTTTAGCTTCTTAGCCAAGGGTTGGTTTGCCAACCAAGGGCTCCTCCATCTGATGGTCTTCTGGAGTTTCATTGCAGTGGCTTCCTTCAGTCATTTTGGTTAATTTCTTAACATATTCCTCAAGATAGTCAACTTTTTCCATTAACTTATGCAGATCCCTAGTGTTGTCTTCTATTCTTGAAGCGTGGCAGTCCAATTGGTTTGAAATATACCTGGCACCATTAGCAACATTTTGTGTGTTGTTGATGCGAGTTCCCACCATATTAAAGACCCATTTCATTCCACTTTGAAGGTCTAAGAGTTCCAACTTAATTTCCTGGAGATCCCTGGAGGAATCCATGCTATCCATATCTTGAATATTTGGCAAAGGCCACTAGGTTAAATTAGAATAACTATAGAAATTATATCTGAATCGAGAAGGTGAGAGGGAAGGTTCTGCTCTTTCATTGGCCACGAAGAATCAGAATTGTCTTTCACTACTTGATGAAGCACCTCACTGTCAGTTTGAGAGCTAAGTAATCCTACAAAGCCAGAGATATAATATTCTTCTAAGAGGATGTTAAGACCTTCCTCTTTATTTTGTTAGTATATTTTATTGGATGCAAATGCTTTATAAGTCTTCCCGTTAGTATGTTGTATTATCCCACATTCATGGGGATTAATAGTTGATGTTAACTAGTACAGTTAGTATGTTGTATTATCCCACATTAATGGAGAGTAATAGTTGTTTAGATTAGACTTAGTATATAACTAAGTGTTGAGGCCAATGAAATCATTGAAGAGTTATTTTGTATTGAGCTTGCTCAAAGAAGGTTGCCCCCTTGAAGTGGCCCGCGATCAATAAAATATCTTTGTGCTCCAATATTTCTATTATATCGTGCATTTTAATTGTTTATTGCAGGAGGTTCTCCACATCTGGTATCAGAGCACTTTCCTTGGAACAAGTGGGAAATTGTTTTTTTGCTAAAAAACAAAGAGGGCAAAATTGGGTGGCGAGTTTCAGATCAATTTTTGAAACTTTATTCACATAATCAGAAGAAAAAATTTTCATATCTGAATTTCCCTTTCAAAAATATGCAGATTTAAAAAACAAATCATCTTGTTTGGAGTTCTGGAAGTGGATATATCGAGGATTTAAAATCAGTAATTTTTCAGAATTTCAGTGACGGCCGCGAAAATTGTAGAGCGAAAATCTTTTGACCAAGTGCTCAGATTTCTATTCCGATTTCGTGGGTAGAAGCAGAGTGGCTATTATAGTTTCAAAAATAGGCTATAATAGTGATTCTGAGCAATATAAATTAGGTTATGCTAATTTTAAAATTTCGTCTCAAAACCCTAACTCTAGTTACAGGTTTTTTCACTTCAGGTGGAATTTCTGCCACATTTTTTTTGGCACTATGATTATTGTAGTAGTTCTTTTTCTTGCAGGGGTACTATTCATTCAGATCAAGGAATAAACCCTATCCGCTTAACTATGGGAAGTAATTGGGAATAGCCCTAAAACTCATTGTGAGGAGTACCACAGGAACCCCGAAGTAGCTGGCCATTGAGAGGACCTTCCAAGAGAAAAGGGAAACGACCCCCACTAGATTGACTAGATTCCCATCCTTGAGGGAAAACAAATAGTTGTCGTTTTTTGCCCAGGGGTTAGCAGTTTTACCTGCACCCTGAAGTGAGGGGTACTACTCCAATACTCAAGCCTAAGACAGCCTTGGTGGTCAAGTGACTACCTTTGAACCATTAGAAATCTGAATATATCTAGGGTCCATATCTATTTACAGTTGATAACGCAAAGAATTCCAGAATTGTTACAAATCATTTACTCCATTTCAAGTTGATAAAGCACAGCTTTCTTTCACCGCCACAAATCATTTCTTCAAAAACAAAAAATGAGTATACATTTCTGTTTTTCTTAGCCATATATTCCTTAATTTAGCTCCATTTCCCTTGAAAATTCATAGTCACCCCCGTCATTCCATTCTGCATATTTTATTCATTGAGGCCCCTATCGTAAATTCTACTTCCTGCAGCTCGAAATTCCACATTTGTGATTACTTCTTCAATTCTCACCCAATCGCCTTCACATTTTACCACAGTGTGCGTTTCTGAATTATGCTTCATTGTCCCTCTCTGAAAAATTTTCTCATTCTTTCACCCTGCTTCTGAAATTCGCATTTTATGTTCTTTGTCCTTCAGAAAGTGTCCCAAACCTAGTCAACTCCAATTACCCACTCACATCTTTCCCAACTCAAATTTTTTCTCTTCTAAAACCCTCTTTGTTTTTTTTTCTACCCATTTCCCCCAAAAACAAAAAAACAAAATCTTATGGTTGTCACCCACACTAGAGCAAATAGACAAAAGGAAGAAGAACTTGTCACCCTCAAGACCAAACTCACAGATCTGAATCAACGATTTCTTGACCTCCATCTTCAGCATTCAGCCATGAGAAACTGACAACATCTTGAGTCTTCTACAGACACCGAGTTCTCTTCTTCTAGCAACTTTTGTGGGCCGAAGATTGATTTCCCTCGCTTCAATGGTGATGATCCAACTAGATGGATACACAAGGAAGAACATTACTTTAAAATGCATAACACTTTTGATGTCACCAAAGTCCCACTTGCATCATTTCATTTGGAACGTGAATCCCTTCAATGGTTATGTTGGTACATCAAGGATCATGAAGAGCTGCAATGGACAGATTTTTGCCAACTCCTTTTGCACCGATTTGGCCCTAGTGGTTTTGATGAATTCATAGTAGCACTCACCAAACTTTGCCAGACTTGCACTATGAAAGAGTATCAAACAGAATTTGAGAAATTAGTCAAGCACATAGAAGGATTTTTTGATGCATTCTACAGGAGTTGTTTTATCAGTGGTCTTAAAGATACAATCCGATCTAAGGTTAACATGTTATGTCCCAACACAATGATGGAAATCCTAGGGTTGGCTAAGTTGGAAGAGGACAAGATCAGGGCTCAGCAATGCCCCAAATCCATTTTTGTTCCATTGATAATTATGGTTTCCCAAATACATCCTATCCCCCCAACTCCTAGACCCACTCCTATCAAGCATTTGTCTGAAGCCAAGATGCGGGCACATAGGGAAAAAATACTTTGTTATAATTGTGATGGGAAATTCACCCGGGGACATCAATGTACTGAACAAAATCTCTATCTCTTGGATGTGGTTTCTCTGCCTCCACTTGAAATTTGTGAAGTTTCTCAGGATCCAGTAGGCGATCAGGTCAGCATTCAGCAACTTCCTATTGACCCTCATTCTCATGATGAAAACCTAGAGATATCTCTCCATGCATTAGTCGGAGTCACCGCCCCACAAACCATGTAGTTCAAGGGTTTCTTCAATAATATTCCTCTTACAATACTCATTGATTCTAGTAGCACCCATAACTTCATTGACCCTCAAATTGCCAAACAAGCTAATAGTTTTGTCCATCCTTGCTCCATCTTTAAAGTCATGGTTTCCAATGGGAGCACCTTACCTTGCAAAGGAAAGTGTTGCAATGTGTGTATATCTATTGGAGATTATAACTTGTGCTCTAACATGTTGGCCATGCCTCTATGAGGATGTGATGTGATTTTGGGAACTCAATGGTTATGCACACTTGGACCCATCTTATGGGATTCTGTTGAACTATGGATGCAATTTTTAGTCAATGGGAACAAACACACATTCAATGGCTTACAACCAGGTTCTCTCATCATCATCCATTCCCATCACAAGGAAATATCCTTCAGACAAATTCACATGGTTTCATCGCTCAGCTCCATTTCATTTAGATGCAACCTTCAACAGTCTTAACTATTCCTTTGGATCTTTCATTCCAATGCACCCTTCAGATGCCTGATTTTTCCAAGCTCTTCAATCTTGAGAGTGATGCTTGCGACAATGGACTTGGGGTTGTCCTCTTTCAAGATGAGCATCCCATTACATTCACCAACAAATCCCTTTCTATAAACAATTTATCCACCTCTACATATGAGAAGGAAATGATGACTATTTTGCACACAATACAGAAGTGGTGGCCATTCCTCTTAGAGAATCCTTTTGGCATCAAGACTGATCACTAGAGTTTGAAATATTTCTTGGAACAATGGGTCTCATCCCCAACACAACATAAATGGGTTAGCAAACTCAGGGATTATGACTATAAGAAGGCTTAGGACAATCTTGTGGTGGATGCTCTTTTCCACACATTTGATGCCCATGTTTCTCTTTCAGTTATTTCTATGCTTATTCCAACTTGGTTACACCCTATTCAGCAAGGCTATGTCAATGAATCCTCATTATCTGAAATCATCCAATAGTTGGCCAGTAACCCTTCTTTGGTACCGTATTCATATTGGGATGGATTTTCTCTAAGATACATGGGTCGCCTGGTGTTTCCCCAGAGCACATACCTTAAACATGTGGTCTTTTATGCATTCCATGCTTCTCCATCAGCACGGCACTCTACGTTCATCAAAACATATGAGCTGGCATGACATAACTTCTTTTGGAATGGGGTGCAACAATAAATTCAACATATGGTTGTCGAACGTGCTCCTTGTCAGCACCACAAGGGTGAAACTACACTCCTTTCTGGATTGCTCGACCCTTTTGCCACCCCTCCAAGGATTTGGACATATAATTCGATGGATTTCATTCAAGGGCTCCCTAAATATGGAGGGAAGATCATAATCTTGGTTGTTGTGGATCGAATCTCCAAATATATTCATTTTTGTGCTCTCATCCATCCATATACCACCTCTTCCATCACACAAATTTTCATGGACCAGATATTCCTTCTTCATGGAATCCCTTCTTCCATTGTCTCAGACTGCAACACAACTTTCAGAAGTCATTTTCGTCTCACTGACACCAAACTGCATATGAGTTCAGTTTATCACCCACTAATAGATGGTCCAAATACAATCGTCAACAAATATTGGGAAACTTATATTTGTTGTTTCACCTTTGAAAGAACAACATCAGTGGGAAAAGTGGCTCCCTCTCACTGAATGGTGGTTCAATAATTCCTACCATACTACATCTAAAATAACTCTATATGAAGTAGTTTATGGTCATGCACCTCCAGTACTCCTTCCATCCACCCCCAGCAATTCACCAGTTCAGGCTATTGACATGGCTCTTCGAAACCAACATCAGATTCTTCACCTCCTACAGGACAATCTTCGCATGGAAAGAGCCCGCATGAAACAACAGGCCAATCAATACCATTCTGAGTGCACTTTTCAAGTTGGTGATATGTTTTTTCTTCATGTACAGCCTTACAAGAAATCCTCCTTGAAAGACAAAGGGAATCAAATGCTCACTCCAAATATCTCTTTCCCATATATAGTTCTTCAAAAGATTGGGTATGTTGCTTATAAATTGGAATTTCCTCCTTCTCGCATTCAGCAAGTGATTGGAACCAACATCAGCACACAAATTTTTTTACCAGAATGGGATAATGAAGGATCCATCATTTTGAAGTCAAAGGCCATCCTCAATAAGCGCACTTGTCAGCTTCTATCTCGGTCAATCACAAAGGTCTTCAATTCAGTGGCACGGCATGCAACCATAGGATGATACATGGGAACCACTCCTTTAGATTCAACAACAAATTCCACATCTTAAGCTTTGAGGACAAAGCTTTTCTAAGAGGGAGGGGATGTTAAGAACCCGTGTCAACCCTCCTCTTTATTTCATTAGTATATTTTATTGGACTCATATGCTTTGTAAGTTGTCCCGTTAGTATGTTGTATTATCCCACATTCATGGGGAATAATAGTTGATGTTAAGTTGTCCAATTAGTATGTTGTATTATCCCACATTCATGGGGATTAATAGTTGTTTAGATTAGACTTAGTAGATAACTATGTGTTGAGGCCAATGAAATCATTGAAGAGTTATTTTGTATTGATCTTGCTCAAAGGAGGTTGCCCCCTCGAAGTGGCCCACGATCAGTAAAATCTCTTTTGTGCTCCAATATTTATGTTGTATCATGCATTTTAATTATTTATTGCAGGAGGTTCTCCATAGAGGACGATGAAAGGGGGGAGCTTCTCTGTATTTCGAGGGAGCCTGAGATTTTTCATGGCTAATAAATCTACGATGCATGCAAAATGAAGGCTTGGGCTGTCAATTAGATTAAGGATAAGACTCATACTTAATGCAACCCGGGAGCTGGTAATACCTCTTTGTTGATCGCACCACCTCGGAGGACACACGTGACCTATCAAACAGGGCATTGAGATGGACAATGATGTGTCAAGATTTGATTGCGATGGTAATATAAATTGAATTTGGAAAATTGTTGAAGCAAGTGAAGGTTATGTGTGGTAATGGAGGTGAGTATCTCACAAAAGCATTTACTAATTTATTTCCTTAGAAAAGAATTAGTTTTTTGAATTCATAGTGTCTAAAACCGTACCACAAATTAAGTGTAGAAAAAAATAAAACAAAGGTTGAAAGTGTCATATGTATGCTAACAATAGTATGTATTCTAAATTATTTTAAGTGGAAGCAATGGCAACTCCAAGATGTGTTCAAGACTAATCCCCCATAGTTACAATAAGGTTAATGACACCATAACAAGCATGGTTCAAGGTGAAATTAGATGTTCAACATTTGGAGGTCTTGGATGTGTTTTTAAATATTATATCCTTGCTGAGAAGGAAAGGAATTTTGATGCCAAAAGCATTTAATCCATATTGACCAAATATATTATGGAGATCTTGAAATTTTTAATTATCTCTATATTCCATTCAAGTTGAAAGTTATAAAAAGTGGGGATGTGATCTTTGATGAACTAGTTGCGTGAAAGTATTGAGTGGGAAAGTTGAATGAGTTTCATGACAAACAATGTGATGCACCAATATATGAATTTAAAAATGTTAATGTTGCAATTGGATCCATCAAGACCACAAGTGATGTAAAGGAGCCTGAAACCCCACTTGGTTAATTAATTTTGTATAGGATCTAATGGAAAAGGATGAAGAAGTGCATTGAACACAAACCCATGCAGAGGAACATGCTTATCTACAACCTATGATCATAATATTTAGCAATTGATATGCATTGAGAGAAAAATAATTGATTCTTGAATCTATGAAAATTCCACTTCAAGGAGATAGTGAAAGAATGGTAACATGTCATGGATGAAGCATGAGACTCATTTACCAAGAATCAACTTGGAAAATTGCAAATATATGGTCCTACAAGAAAGGAAAATGGATACAAGTTTATTTTTAATATCAAGCATAGACCAAATGATGATATAAGGCACACTTGGTTGAAAAAGGATATATACAAGTTGAATGAATAAAGTATGTAGAAACATTTTTAGTAAAAATGGCATGACCTAGATAAGAGTGTTTTTGGAATTCATGGCTAATGTGGATATATAGGTCTTCTAAAGTTTGATGTAAATATTTTGTTCTTGAAAGGCATGTTGGAAGTAAAGATATACATGTATTGTCTCAAAGGATAAGTTCATAAGGGAGGGAAGCAAAAGATGTGCAACATGAAGAAATAACTGAATGAGATGAAGGAATCATCTTGAGATTGGTACTAGTGTATAGATGGTCATTTGATTAGAGATGGTCTTCTACAACATTAAGATGGAAACAAGAATGTGTGCATCAAGTGGCTTGGTAAGAAAATTTCTAATCTTAAAACTATATGTAGATGAAGTGATTGTCTTAATCCATGTTGAATGTTTTCAAAACAAAAATACTTAAGATGAAAAAACATGGAGAGATCCATTATTCTCTAGGAGTTCAAGTATAAAGAGATAAAAGGAGGAGGATAATTCAATAAATGAAGGTAGATAAGAAACTATAATGAGGATATTTATAATATGTTAATGTTATCCCATATCCACACCAATGGATGTTAGCATAAAATTGTCAAGAGACGTGCATGTTTAAAGATAGAGGATGAAATAGCAGTGATGAAAACAGTTCCATACGAGAGTGCCTTTGGAACCCTAATGCATCCAATGGTTACTATGAGTGCTAATATAGCCCATGTTGTGAACGTTATTATTATTATCCATTATGTAGTGGTTTTAAGTATATTTTCAAGTATATTAGAAATACAACAAAACTTGGCATCACATTTAGTGGGGAGTAAGAAGGATGCACAAGATTTGCTTGTTCAATATGGTGTGGGTTGGGAAGGAGACATATATGAACATAAATCAACATTCAATGATATTTGATATTTGATGTAGAGGGTTTTTGATCTAGGATAAGCACCCAAGATGAAATCCCTTTCTGCCCCTAATTTATGAATATTTTGTGTGTTTTAAGTATCCACACATGTTCTATCACTATGTGCCAAGCTTATAGAATAATTTATATATAAATCGTGTATTTGGGGTTTCCAAATAGTATGACTCTAAATAACTAAGAATTTTATTATACCCATGATTGGATAGACACTAAATGAATTTTGATAAGAACATTGTAATTGTAGTGTACTTGGACATCAATAAGATCTTTATCAACTTCTCTTATAGTTGAGAATATATGTTTCATGCATATGATTGGGCATTTCACATTCTAAAATTAACACAATGATTTCCTTAATCTTCTAGCTTATACCAAAAATCTATTTTTTGATTTATAGGTGTGATGATGATGATGATGATGATGACGATGATGATGATGATGATGACGATGACTAGGATGAGGATGATGATGACGAAAATGATGATGTTAATGATTAGGATGATGATGATGATGATGGTGGTGATGGTGATGATGATGAATATGCCGATGAACATGATGATGATGATGAAGGTGTGATGACAAGATATTTACCTTGGTCTTCACTAAATTTTTCTGAGCTTCGCCAACATTATAATAGAGTGGTTATGAGTGATTATTCACTCCTATAAAGAATGCACTTTATCGAACTACCAAACTAATCAGTTTGGATCTTCCTCTTTAAGACACCGGACTAGGTACATAAGTCTTGATTCTTCATGTGCACAAATCTAAGAACATGATGCTTCACAGGGCCCAAAAAGTTGTATTTTTTTTACTACTTCTTGGATCATATTGAATTGACATATTAGTCCGTGGAATGGGTGTTAAGAGCAATCCTTAATTTTTCACTCAACTGGATGCTCCCCCTATCATATATACGTCTTCATTCACTAAGCTCCCCCTAAAATTGGGATGATGAATATGTTGTTGGTGATGAATATGTTGTTGATGATGATGATGAGGAATATGATGATGATGATGATGATAATGAAAATGATGATGATGATGATGATGAAGATGAGGATCATGATAATGGAGATGTTGATGAATTGGATGACGATGATGTTGATGATGAATATGATGATGAAGATGAAGATGTTGATGATGATGAATAAGATGATGATGATCAATATGATGATGGTGATAACGAAGCGTTGATGATGAAGATGATGATTATGATGACGATGATAAGGAAGATGATGATGATGATGAAGATCATGATGATGATGACGACGATGACGATGACGATGATTATGAAGATCATGATGATGACATTAATGAAGACGATGAAGATGATCGTGATGACGATGACAAGAATGATGATGAGGATAATGCTGATGATGATTATAGTCGGCTTTGTCGTCATCATGATCATATTCATCATCTTCATTGTCATCATCATGATGATGATAATAATTATCATCATTGTGTTCGTCCTTGAAGGGACTTATGTATAGGATATTACTATAAGCAATGCAACAAATACAAATTATGACAAAATCCTAGTTAAATTAAATTAAACTACACTAAATTAAAAACATAGAGTTGTTTAACTATAATTAATTTAAAATGCAACAAAATATAAATTATGCAAATAAAAAAAAATAAAAATAAACTAAACAATAGATAAATATGCAAAATGAAAAAACAAAAACAATACACAAATATAAATAGGCACATGCACTCTAAGTTTCAGCAGGTTTATCCTCCCATGGTAGTTAGTGTGGTCACCTTTGATTGGCATATCACAAAGAGTCTGAAGGTTATCAAGAATATTTAATTAATCAAGATTAGTGTGGTCACCTCTGTTTGGCATATGGAATATTTAATTAATCAATTAATTCATAAACCAGCTTCAAATCTGTGGGCTTGGGATCTCTACGGGCTTTCTTTATTTTGAAATCACGGACTCCCTTCATCTACAGCCTACGTGTGTCTTCATTAAACCCTCTGGGAGAATTTCTTCCTTAAATATATGCTTTTTAATTTCGATCACATCATATCTTCCAAAATACTATCCTTAAATCCTTCTCAACATATGCAGAATTCCCTTTATAAATTTATGTTTATTAATTTCCTATAGCTTACTCTTTTATTTCACCAAGAGTGTACAGGCATACTTTTCTAACTTTTGGAAGAATTAAGTTTTTCACATCTTGACCATATTTAAATAAACTGAGGGTATGGCTAGGTATCCACCTCAACTAGGAACAAGACCATGTCACCTTAAAACCTTACTGACAAAAAACAATCTATGGTAGACACTTTAAAATGGTATTTCAAACTACTCAATCGCTGGCAATCAATTTTGTCAGACCCTGGTAATTACTGTGACAAGAGGCATTTTGGAAGACTAATATCTCACACATGTGAACACCTAGAGGGAAGTTGAGATCATGAGTGGATGCCCAGATCATCAAATAATGGACCGATAACATCTGATGAATTTATCAATTAAAGAGATGAATTTGGCGTGCATTTCCAAGTGGGCTCTCAACCTCCTGTTTGCAACACTTGGTCAATTTTTCATATTTTTTGATATGCAATCTAATGCTTTTACCTCTTTTGGAAGGTTGATATTTTTCTCATGTGGTCACCATAAGAAAAAATAAGAACATGGATGGATAGCCAGTTCATTAAATAACATACCTATACCTTCTAATGAATTTATCATCTCTCAAACAGGCTTTGGAGGGCATTTCCAAATGCCATTTCAACCTTGTCATTTGACACTTAGTCAATTTCTTTAAACCCTAGGTCTCAAAGGTGATTTCAAATTTTCATCAAACTTGGAGTGTAAGACATCCAATGGATGGATGAAAACAAAATGAATCCATTAATACCAGCTTCATCCTTTGGAACTACTTTCTCTCTCCTCGGTGGGAATTTTACTAAAGTATGATGTAAAGCTGCTTAAGACCTTGTTTTAGCAGATCCATAATTTATGCCTTAGGTACTTTCAGGTCAAAGTAAGAACATGGTCATGTAGAAAACACAACCACCTACAAGATTCCCATATGGTGCAGACATTTATTTCAACCCACAAATTATGGCAGGCATTCTCCTAGAGCAACTTGTCTAATTTGACCAAAAAGAACTTCTTTTGGGAGGCCTGTATCTTCTTCCTCAGAGAGTTTTTCTGAGAACTGGTGCCATGCTCGGATATATATTTCAACCAACTATGGGATGATAGGCCATGGCATGCATTTTCTCCTTCTTATGAAATATGGTGGGCATTTTCATAAGTTCTTTAGGACAATTTTTCACCACTTAGTCTTTTTCCAACTTTATCATACATGCCTATGCCCATCAACAGTTCTTTTGTCATTAATGAATATCTCTAGGATATGTTTTTCCACAATCATCAATTCGCCAAATGTCACCAATTCTCCATTCATATATTGACATCAATGCCAACACATTCATCTTCCATATTTCCAACAATTATTCCCAAGAGGATGGAGATGAGAGGTTACCCGCCATCATCTCAACCTGAATATGTAACTTAGTTGTTTCATAATGCTTAGATATTTCTAGGTCATCATTAGTGAAACTCTCCCATTAAAGTGATAAGTATTTGAATAACAGAGCCTTTTTATGGGGTTCAATGAGCCCTTACTTGTCTTGGATTGAAACTGGAGATTCTTTTCCATATACTATTCCTTTTCCTATTGTTTCCCTTGGCTTTGAGGTTGAAACTATAGAGAAAGGACAGTTGTAGGTATCATCCATTGTCATAAGAAATCAATACCTAGTTACTACTTGTGTTAGTTCCTAATGAATAATGAATAACATGTTACACTTTGGAATGTTAGTTCCTAATGAATAATGAATGACATGTTACACTTTGGAATGATGATCGTATAATCTTTTTTTTTTAAATTAAAATTGTATGTTTTTGTATATATAAGATTCCTATTCCTGTATTTTATTTTTACTTGATTTTTTTGTTACGTATTTTTTCTGTAGCATATTTGAATCTATACTCAAATATTGCTACTATGGTTTTGACTGTTTACTTCGTATTTTCTGAGGATTCATATGAAATATAGGATGCATTTGAGGTGCAAAAAGACCATGACGATAATTTTTCCCATCAAATGCCAACCTTGAACCCATCCATCGCCCATTTGATAGAGAACGGGCCTGAACCATACCATCATGACCAAACAAATTCGGGATTTCCTTATTGACGAACACTATAGAAATGGTAAGAAAATGGTCTTGGGTAGTGTAAGACAATTAAGGGTTGTGATAAGATGATTATGGATCCAACATCACCCTATCCACATCCATGTGAAAAACCACTCAAAACTACCTACAATTGGTCTAAATTTGGTGACATTTCACAATGTTATCCTATTTAAAAAAAAACAAGCACATTGTTAGAGAAGGAGTACCTTGCACGAGGAAACTTGCACATAAAACCACTATGGAAGAGGGAGTGTTAGACTAACATCTCTGAGTTTCAGTGGGAAATCCATGAATGAAGTAATATGACCACCGCCCATTACAAATTTAATCCCCAACATGATCTATATGAGGGGGAACCCCATACCTCTTTGCATGCATTAACTAGTCAAGTGGCCCAAGAAAAACACTTATATATCTATGTTGTGAACAAATTAAAAACCAAATCAAATCGTTTCTTATACTTAAAAATAATTCAAATATAAATAAATCTAAAAGAAATTACACCTTTGAGAGAAAAAAATATTTTGGTAAATTTTTTGGGAAGAAATTTTTTTTTATATTAAAACATTCCAAGTAAATATATTTGCTCACTAAATTATATCCTCTTGGTAGCTTATATTCTTGTTTTATCAAGTGTAGGTACCACCAAATATGTATCTATTAGGTCTGTCTTCCTTGAGTGATGGTGAATATATACTCAGAGAGGTTGAAAGTGATACTTGTTGTACTAGATCTACCGGTTCTATATCAACTAGATATGAAAAGGTAAGGAAAATATTTTGTAGATGCATGCAATATTTTATTGCCAATAGAGGGTCTTGTAATTATGATGCTGAGAGCATAGGTGACATTGAGTTTCCCTTGAGGTATATACATCTAGTGCAAATATGGGTACCTAATAATCTACCTCAAGTGCACACATATTTCTTCATCAATGGGAGGATGTATCACATTGCTCCTTCGTCCTTACATGGATTGGGGCTATTTTCCATGGATGGCATAAAGGTCGGCTATGGCAATGTAACTAAATTGATGGAGTATGTTGGACCATTATAAAGATACAATAACTAGTTGATCTTGGTCCAATATAATCGAAGTATGATGATATACAGAGTTGCCACAAATTATATACAACTAGCAGAACACAATAAAAACAAAGAGGCGACTATGTATATTGATGGGAGACCAAAAGAATCCAAAAACATTGTTGGCTTCATAAATAGTACATGGCTAGTGACAACAACTAAGCAATCGAATTGCGAATTTGAGGGACGTGAGGCACATCGTATATTTGTATGTGCAACAAAAACAATACTTCTAGGTGAAGAGTTGTTGATCGATTACAACTTAAATCGAATATATGTGGCTTCCACAGTCCAAGGTAACCGTTATTACAGTTGATTATACCACACATGCTTGATCACATTTTTATGGCCTTCCCTATCCCTCTGCAGACTCTTTGGACCCCATGGACCATTATTGTACCTTTGATGTCTCCAAGATCATCCCTAAAAACACCTATTATTTATTGTACGTGAATTTTAATCCCTTTCTCACGTATATACATGGATATTACCCTTAAACCCACGTACATTAGGATGTGTGCATAAGTCCAAATATTTTTGGAGTTTTTCCTGATGTGGATCCAAGTCACTTGTCTCTTGGCCTTCCATATGCCTCGAGATCGCTTGCATTTGACCTTCCATTACCCCATTGAAGCACTATATAAGGAACCCCTTGGATACATTGAAGAGGAGGAATTGAAGAGAAAGAAAACTATAGTCCATTGTTGTCATAGCTTCCTTGTACTTGAGTCTATATCCATTTGTCCCTTGGAGCACTTTGTGTTCTTCCCAAGATTTCCTTTGTTTGTGAGCTTTCTATTGAGAGATGGAGGATTGAGTTGGTGGAGGCCCAGGTGGACGACTTAGTTTCTTCGGTTCGTAGATGTGCCAACATAGGTTGTCACTTATGTAATCTCTGATTTTATTAATAGAAATATATTTTCCTGTCCAATGATGTGCATTTAAATGAATATTGAATCCATGGATGCGTTTAATTGCTTATGCATTATTGATTATATATGTTAGAGTATGTCTAACACTACATTATATATCATGTTTTCCATGTTTACTATTGTTGAGAGTAAATTGCTAAAGTAAGCGGGATTGGAAAAAGCTCAACGGGATCTACTTCAATCATCTAGAATAAGGTATGATTCAAGACCCTTTAGTGTTAGATGTTTTATTTCTCTTGCATATTGGGAATGGATTGATTTCAGTGGCTTCTCTGTTTGTTGTAGTACACCCCAAGCCATAGGAAGTTTTCTTTGTAACAGAATTGGCGACCATACTGGGGACGTTCCTTGTTTTTCTTGGGGGTTGGGGGCACAATGTGCTTGATATTCTTGACGTGCTCTTTGTTTCTCCCTGTTTATGTGTCTGATTTTATAGTATGTTCATCCATTGACACTCCCCTTTATTGGTTCGACCCTTGGCTTGATTTTTACCAATGTATTGTCTGTATACGCAGGTTTTTGGCTAAAAGTCGTGTACATATGCAGCTGTTCTTTAAATAGTCGTGTACATCCTCCCTTTTGGTTGAGTTTGATGTTGTGGGAAGTTGTTGGGTGGGTTTTGAGTGTGGTTGGGTCTTCCTAGCTTCTGATGTTGTTTGTTGGATGCTTCTTTTGTGACCAGAGACCACTTTTTCATTGATTTTTCTTTGAAAGTAGTTCTAGTCATTTATATTTTTTGTTTTGCCATTAGTGCATTATTTTTTGTCTCGATGTCTCACTGGGCTTGTGTTTTATACTTGATGTAGAGACTACGAGTTTTAAATGACTTTTATTTCATTTTTCATTTTTTTATATTGAAAAATACAAAGTAGTTAGATTCTTACTTACATCTCGCATATGGATTTGAGGAGGTATTTGCATTGGATTGCTTAGATGAGAGTTGTATTTAGGATTTCATATAGGAAGGATTGCATTGACATTGAAGGAATGATTTTTTATGCATCTCATGTAGTGGCATACCCTGTTTTTCATTTGAAAAAGATTGCACTTAGCATTGTTTGTTATAGTGTGCATATTTATTTCACTATTGAGTCATAATGTCATTGGATGCATGACCATTTTCCCTTTGAGTAATTATAGCCAATTAAAATAAACACATAATAAAATGAATTACACTCTTTTATTTCTAGGGTGCATCAACAAGATTAGGTTTTAGGGTCTTGGAATAGTTCATTGTAAGTTAATTCTCCAAGACTACTAAGCACAAACAATTAGGTGTCTGTCCAGGTGAGAGAGTGAAACCCTTGGTATAATTAG
Source organism: Pseudotsuga menziesii (assembly GCA_001517045.1). Lineage (NCBI taxonomy): Eukaryota > Viridiplantae > Streptophyta > Pinopsida > Pinales > Pinaceae > Pseudotsuga > Pseudotsuga menziesii. The sequence continues at coordinate 166,673 of LPNX010660972.1, forward strand.
TGTTTCTCAAAATGCTCCTCCTACATGGGAGTAAAGCACGAGGCAGTGCCCGCGATTGTGATTGGGATGACCCCTTGTCACTTTTTGTAAGCACCAGAGATCTTTCTAGGATTGTATTTGTATATGGGGGCTCTTTCAAGAGTTTTAGGCTTTGCTACCCTGCCCATGTGGTCAATCCCGCTTGCGACTATCCGACTGATCATTGATTATATTGAGGTGACCTTAGTTTCCTTACCTAGGTTATGGAGGGGGTATTTTCAGAGTTTATTCTGTAGGTGTCCTTGCTAGGTAGAGGTCAAATAGCACAGTCGCTTTATGCATTGAAGCTGAGGACCACTATAATTGGTTACGTACCTCCACTTGTAGTGTATGGGAGTTTCAAGCCTCTCATAGGAGAGACATAACTACTGCTTTTAGGAGCTCACATATCCTGCCCTTGGTTTTCTTGTATTTCAGCTATAGATTTTCTTAGGAGTGTGCTCTTTGTGCACTAGTTGGCCTTTGGGATCACAATTACTTGAGTATATTTATGCTCTCTTGATTTTGGGTCCTTTTATTTTCGGCATGCCTAGTATCCTATCACCTATCCTTGGTCCTAGTACATATACTGGTGTCGGAGTTGCGGGCATCACAACCCTTTACCGTGCTCATAGATTTGGGGGTGGTCACATTCCGCCCTCTACTCCATTTGTGGAGGATTTTTACTCCCTTCGCTTGGTCTTTACACCAGTGGTCACCCTCATGGGGGTGGTAGTGGATGCGTGAACATTGGGTATGGACATTACTTTCATTTTTATGTCCCATCGTTCACCACAATGTTTCCTTTGGGTACATTTGTCATGATCATTCCTCCCTATATCCTATAGTTTGGATTCTTTATTGACTATTTTGGGTTGTTTTGGACTAATATGGTTGTCATGTAGGGTCCTGTTTTTTTACACTCTCTCTGAGGTTTCAACCCATTCATTCATATCATAGGTGTTATGTCTGAACTGGAATATAGGTTAGGATTTCATATCTGCCTGCATTTTGCATGACCTTATGTCCGTTTCATTTTAACCTTAGGTACGAACCCATTCCATGGTATCACGGAACCTTCATGTTGTTGTTAGAAGTGGTACTATGTGAATGGTAGAGCTATCCTATACATGGGTGTCCTAGTTAGATCCCTTTTTCATTTGGTACCCATGTTGTGAGTCCTCTCTTAGGTCTGAGAGTCCCTTTTAGTCCAACCTTGTCCTTGAGCAAGAGCTTCATGCTCCTCTTGAACTTTATGCTGGCCATTTCCCTGAGACTCCCTTGTATATGTCAAGTTGTAATTGTATAATCATGAGTTTTTCTTTCCTTATTAAACCTTACACCAGCTTCCCTAAATTTGATTATCAGCCATATAGCCCGAGCTTGTCTCATGTTTAGCCAAGAAAAACCTTTTTTATATATCCTTTGCAGCTTGATTCCCCATTTTTCACTAGGAGGGGACTTTCCCGCGAGTGTCGTTATCCTACACATGTTTCCTTGCATTGAGCATAGGTATGTTCCATTGCTTGGAACTAGTTTGTTTGTCCCTTGACACCCATATCCTCCTAGATTTGTAACTATAAAGAACTTTTATTCTTTTTCAAGATTTTCAAAATATCTGAAAAAGTCCAAAAAAATAAAAAAACCAAAAAAATGGACAGGAAAAGATGTTATCTTTGGCAGCAGCCGAGTCGTGTCGCATTCGAACAGAGCACTATATATCAAATCCATCGGTTGTATTAGTAGTTTGACTTTAGGAGTTGTACTCATTTTTCTGAGTTTATCTCCATCGACTTGTTAAGTTTCCAGTCCCTATGGAGCCTCTGTTGATGCCTCCCACGTCATAGAGATGTCCCAGTTTTGTATATCGAGTCTATGCTACCTATATTTAGTCACCATTCTCCTTTATGATCTTTTATGAAGGAATTTGAATCCTAAGTCATTCATTCCTCAATTGTCTTGAATTTGCATTTCGACCATTCTCGATACTATTACTAGTTTGTGCACATCTTGTTCGAGTCCTTCCACATTATACAGCGTTGCTAAGTACCTCGTGTTGGTTGATGGGTGATGCCTTAATTCCCACCTTCTAGCGGATTCCATCCCATCAACTTCAGATCATTTATTCTAGGATAGGAGTCTAGATTCATTTGAGTGCCTTGAGACTTACAATCATAAGTGGTAGGTTCTCTCTCCATCGACAGTTTTGGGAATACATCAATGTACCCTAATCGATGGATTCTTTCAAGCGTTCGACCTCAACACATATATTCACACTTGTTAGATTGCACTCTAGTACCTTGATTCACATTTTCATTATCGGTGCATGATCTCACGTCTGTTAAAGGTATACATCAATGACCGGTAATCAGATAATGGAGAACTATGTTTGACCTCGACACCTCTCTTCAGACAGTAGGAAATGTACTCGTAGTGGTTTGTGTAGAAGACTTTCCAGATTAGTGGCATTCCACATATGCTACCACCTTGATCGTGCCAGTGTTCATGAGATTTCAGCTCTTGTGACTTGATTCCAGTGTATGTCAGATATCTTCAGCCATTATGGAGATCTTGATCCATTGTATATCTTCAGCTTTCATGGAGATCTTGATCCTTTGTATATCTTCATCATGGAGATTCTGATCTATTATATATTGTACGTGACGATGACCACATAGGTCACATTTTTTATATCATGCCTATTCATGGCCATTGTACTCTTATGTATCCAGGACTGCCATATGTATTTGCAGTCATATTCAAAGATTGATTATTGTACTATACTTATGGATGGATAGTTCTTCCACCTGGTTCTTCATCACTCCACTTATGGGATGGATTTATAATGTATTTAGGCCACCTTGCTACCCCTCTAACCTCACACATTAGGGGGCATATTTTACAGCTGATTTTACCACACATGGTTGATCACACTTTTATGGCCTTCCCTGTCCCTCTGCAGACTCTTTGGACCCCATGGACCATTGTTGTACCTTTGATGTTTCCAAGATCATCCCTAAAAACACCTATTATTTGTTGTATGTGACTTTTAATCCCTTTCTCGCATATATACGTGGATATTACCGTTAAACCTGTGTACATCAAGATGTGTGCATAAGTCCAAATATTTTTGTAGTTTTCCTTGATGTGGATCCAAGTCACTTGTCTCTTAGCATTCCATATACCTCGATATCGCTCGGATTTGACCTTCCATTACCCCATTGAAGCACTATATAAGGAACCCCTTGGATATATTGAAGAGGAGGAATTGAAGAGAAAGACAACTATAGTCCATTGTTGTCATAGCTTTCTTGTGCTTGAGTCTACATCCCTTTGTCCCTTGGAGCACTTTGTGTTCTTCCCAATCTTACCTTTGTTTGTGATCTTGCTATCGAGAGATGGAGGATTGAGGTGGTGGACGCCCAGGTGGATGACTCGGTTTCTCTGGTTCGCAGACGTGCCGACAGAGGTTGTCACTTATGTAATCTCTGATTTTATTAATAGAAATATATTTTCTTGTCCAATGATGTGCATTTAAATGAATATTGAATACATGGATGCGTTTAATTGCTTATGCATTATTGATTATATATGCTAGAGTAGTCCTAACACTATATTATATAGCATTCTTGCCTTGTTTATTGTTGTTGAGAGTAAATTGCTAAAGTAAGCAGGATTGGACAAAGCTCAACAGGGATCTACTTCATCCATCCAAAATATGATATGATTTGAGATCCTTTAGTGTTAGATGTTTTATTTCTCTTGCATATTGGGAAGGGATTAATTTCTACGGTTTCTCTGTCTGTTGTGGTACACCCCAAGCCATAGGAAGTTTTCTCCATAACAACCATGGAAGGTTACATGCTATGCCTCATCAGGTAAATGCTAAATATAGTAACTAAACATGAATACAATAACTAAATGTTTCGATTTTTTTTGTTAACATTCGATTTCCATTGTTGACATTCACTTTTTTCGTGCATATTATGAATATTTCCATGTGATAACATGCTTATTACATTGTTATGCTTATCTCATTTTTTTATGTTACAATTATTGACTCAACTTTTATTGATTGATTTATTTTGTCAGGGTTGCAGTAGTGGAAAGCAACATGTTGTTTCCATCGTCCAAGGTGACCGTGGAAGGTCACAATCTATGCCTCGTGAGGTAAATGTTAAATATAGTAAATAAATATGACGTCAATAACAAAATGTTCCAATTTTTTCAGTTAACATTTGATTTTCACTATTACCATTCGCTTTTATCATGCTTATTATGAATATTTCCATATGGTAACATGATTATTACATTGTGACAGGGGTATTCTCATCCCCATGGAGCAAAACATGTATCTCCTCCTTCAAAGGTAAAAGTAAATATTATTGCAGTATCTCATTTTTGTTTATGTTACAATTATTGACTCAACTAAATATGACTACAATAACTAGAAACTCCAACCTCAAAATATTTCCATGTGACAACATGCTTATTACACTGTGGCATGGGTTTTCCCGTGGTTGTCATGGAACAGAATGCATGTCCTCTACTTCCATGGTCCAGGGTGACCGTGGAAGGTCACACTCTATGCCCCATTAGGTAAGTGTTAAATATAATAACTAAATGTTGATTATTTTTCTGTTAACATTCAATTTCCACTATTACCATTTTCTTTTTTCATGCTTATTGTGAATATTTCCATATGATAACATGCTTATTACACTGTGGCAGGGGTCTGCTCAATTCCATGGAGCAGAACATGTATCTTCTCCATCGAAGGTAAAAGTAAATATTAGTGCAATATCTCATTCATGTTGATGTTACAATTATCGAGTCAACTAAATATAGTAACTAAATATGACTACAATAACTAGAAAATCCAACCCCAAAATATTTCTATGTGACAACATGCTTATTACACTGTGGCAGGGGTCTACCCATGTTCGTCATGGAACAGAACGTGTGTCCTCTACTTCTGAGGTAAACATAAATATTATTACAATATCTCATTTTTTATTATGTTACAATTATTTTCATAACGTTTATTTATTTATTTATTGTGTCAGGGTGGAACTGCTGGAAAGGCACCTACTACTTCCATGGTCTAGAGTGACCATGGAAGGTCATACTCTGTGCCTCATTAGGTAAGTGTTAAATATAATAAATAAATGTTTTGATTTTTTCTGTTAGCATTCAATTTCCACTATTGACATTCACAATTTCCTGTGCTTATGGTGAATTATTGATTTATTTGTTGTGTAAGGGTGGGGATCGTGGAAAGGAACCTATTGCTTCCACGATAGAGGGTGACCATGGACAATCACCCACTAGAATTAGATTAGTACGGGGTGATTGTGAGAAGTCACTAGCCACAACACCGCATTAGGTAAGTGCTAATTCTTAATAGTAACTAAATTCATTACAATAACAATGTTTGAATGATGTTAAAATGATTTTGCTTAATTTTATTATTTGATGAATTTAGTCCAGTGCACTTGATCTGGGTGATGAGGAGCTTGAGGATGAAATTTACTATTCCATAGACCCTATGGATACTATAAATAAGGCCTTGAAAAAGGAAAATGTAGAAATGATTTCTTTGGCTTGCATAAGGCCTATGACATAGGAGATCAGGGCAAGGATTGAAGAGCTGAAAGAACAAATAAAATATTTTAGGGTAAGTGGCATCTTCACATATTTTTTTAAGCTATGACATGGTTTCATATCTGATATTATGTTTTCTATTTTTCCAAGTGATATGATAAAGTAAAGTTTTTCCATTTGTAGGATTTTTTACAACCCGTGACTAGAGAAACTGCCAAGACAAGTATAGGTAGCAGTGATGCTCTAATGCAGCAACACTGCCGACAAAGAAATGTAATTTATGATGATTTTTTTGCTACATGAGATCATTCCTAGTAATAGAATATAAATAAGATGCCAATTTTTTGTTGACTAACATGTCTCTTTCCCATCATGTGCTTAGGGGATTGTTTTTATCTTATGGGATATTTGATACTAACTTGACCAATTTTGGCCATGCTTGAGGTGGTTTCATAGGAAGGATCAACTTTTCATATTCAACTCTTCCAATAATGAGCAACATCAAAACAACTTACCACAAGTTGGCACTACAAATATCCTACATACACTACTACATTTCGATCCAAAATCTGACGGAAAAATCCGACGGCGCGTGGATTTATTCTTTTAAACCTACCAAAAATCACAAAGATAAAAAAAAAATTTGAAAATGTGGCCATAAGCGTCGCTTAAGCGACGGCTAGTCTCATAAGCGTCGCTTAAGCGACGGATAGCCTCATAAGCGTCGCTTAAGCGACGGCGCCTTGAGTGAGTGGAAACTATCCTACCTAGAAAAAAAATGATTTCAATAACACACATGCATTATATAATGCACACATGAATTTCCCATAAATTTCTACCTTTATATCAATTTTTGAAGTTTTGTTTTCCAGTTTTTCAGCTCATCTCAAAGGCCTTGAAGAGATATCCATGATTATTTTATGATGCTTTTTATGTTTCTAC
>LPNX010661000.1:9576-134618 GCA_001517045.1 Pseudotsuga menziesii
GTTGTACCTGCAATTGACAGTAAGTCTTTTATGTTCTTAAAATATGGAAATAAAATGAAATTCATCAAGATGAACATGAATATCAACTTAATTGAAAATATTATGGATTATATTTATAATATCATGCTTACCTGTTTATCTTTTAAACCATATGCTAAATCAATTTCCCTTTCTGTTAGATTGCCATCTCCATTGCGATGTGCTTCTTTAACCAATGAAGCCACACCTTCCCATGATAGTCCTTGACCAAATTGATTACATCGTTCAATCCATACCTTCATCCAATCAAGATTTTTTGTGACATACAAATGTAGTGCATCCCACTCGCGACCAACTGCATGAAAATAAAATTACATAAATCAACTCAGAAATTTATAATTACTTAACGCAATGTAACATTATAAATATTAATGATGCATATCATTAATGAATATTAAAAATGAAATAATTATGTGTGATTAATATTAAAATTAATATTAATCTATAACACCATTTAATAATTACCTTTGATCTTCCTCGATTTACCTTTCCCCATCAGGTACTCTCCTTCTAATTTCTTAGTGGAGTTTGGATCACCAATGCATCGATCTAATTCCGTCTTAATAAACGTCAACCTGGAAGATATTCAACAATATACACCATGGCCTAAAATACCATATATCCCTCCATCATAGAACCTTCTAGATGTGCTCTTTGTCTAACTAAAGCCTTCATAAATTTCAAGTGCCTCTCAACCATCCACATGGACCTTGCATGTGTAGGTCCACACAATTCAATCTCCTCAACTTGGTGTATGAGGTAGTGTTCTTGTGCATTGAAAAATGTCGAAGGTAGAAATCTCTGCATTTGACACATTAAACGAGGAATTTCTCTCTTCCAATAATTTATATATACTTTGTGGATTTCTTTAGATGACAACCATCTACATGTAAAGCAAGAAAATAATGATATCATTTAACGACGAAAATTTAACATTGTAGTACAAATCTACATGATTGACTAAAACAAATGTCAATTCATATAAGTTATACAACGAATTAAACAAATTACATGATGATGCATGAAAAATATTGTTTCTAATTACCTCATGTATTTTCCAAGATCATATATGACCTGTTTGACATTATTGTCAAAGTTGTCTGGGAGAAATATAGGTAGAACATACTGTAACAATGAACACGTCTCATCAATATATTTTTCAAAATTAAGCAAAAAAGTAAACCAAAAACATGTAGTATTGTAATATACCAATATATATACCAGAAATATAATTACCTTAATGAAGATATGCCAATCATGCGTTTTTACCCCGCCAAAATCACCTTTCCTTGTTAAGATATTATTTATGTTCGAACAAAATCCTGTGGGAAATTTTATTTTTTGTATCACTTCTTTTACTGCCTTGCTTTGTTGCTCAGTCAATAACCATGGAAGTGACCTTATATTAATTTGGTCTCCATCATTGTTTAAATGTTCAATGATATCTTTCATTGCATGATTGGATTCATGAATGTCATTGCAAATTTTGGCAATTTTTTCTTTGTCATTCCTTCCGTCTAATATTCGCCATAGTGTTTTAGCTACATTCTTTCCAATATGCATTGTATCAAACAAATGAACAACTAGTAAGTGCTCATAGTAAGGCAACCTACTAAATTGTTTGGGATAACTTTTCATTCCTCGTGGAATCCCATTTACACCTTCATGATGTTCATTCAGACCATCAGTAATCAATATATAAGTTAAAGAGATTAAAATGTCGTATATTACAGTAAAAAAAATTAATATAATCCAAAATAAAACATTAAAAGGTACATATAAGAGATGAACAATATGAATATATAAGATAGACAAATTGAATCGTACCTTGACGATTTCTATTATATTGCAACTTCCATATGTGAGGTGTCATTCTTTGTGGTTTTAATGCGGTCTCCTCTTTCCCATTAAAAAGATGTTTTTCGCTAGTTTGATACCTATGATTCTTAGAGAGGAAGTGCCTATACTCATCAAACACTTCCTTTGACAAACTCTTTGAATTACGATATTTCATCTTGGGACCACAAACTGGACATGCAAATTTTCCCTTTGTTTGAAGACCACAAAAATGTGTTAGCCCTGGAGCATCATGAATTGTCCAGGCAAGCATTGCATGGAATTAAAATTCCCTTTGCCCTGCTGGTCTAGAGACATCATACATAGTGACACCATTCCATAGCTTAACTAGTTCATCAACAAGAGGCTCGATATATACATTCATATCTTTAACTATGTACTTACCTAAAACAAAACAACAAATACAATACATATAAGTAAATGAAATATATATATATGACATGAATATGCAACAATATTGATCTTCATGACAAATTAAATACTAATGCATTAAAAAAACATTGATCTAAAGTACAAATTATACTTGGAACAATCATTGACAACATTATATGCTCCCTCTTTATTGACATCCATGGAGGAATGTTATTGTTGATAACAAAAACAAGCCAAACCAAGCAAGTAGATTTCATCTCTTTGAATGGATTGACACCATCCGCTGCCAAAGAAAGTCTAGCATTAAGAGGTTCTTCTTTAAAGTGTGGCCATTTTTCCTCTATGTTTGTAAATGCAGAACCATCTGCGGGCATTTGAAGAATATCATCTCCACTTCTATTCCGTGCATGGTAATCCATAAATTGTGCTATGTTTTTGCACCTAAACAATCGTTGCAAGTGTGGAATAATGGGAATATAATGAAGAACCTTACAAGACACCTTTTTGGTTACTTGATCTGTTCGGTATCTACTGCTATGACATATAGGGCATTCTGTTGCAAACTCATACTGATTATGATATAAAATATGATCATTAGGACATGCATCAATTGCTTGATAGTCCATTCCAACATAGTTCATGATATTTTTTAAATATCGGTATGTGCGAGGTAATTTATTTGATGGTGGTAACAAATACTCACCTATCAAACTGTTACAACAAATTTAAAAAAAATGGTTAATATAAATATTTGAAGAGCATAATATTAACGACAACAAATACATCCTTATTTATTTTTATGATGAAGTACATATACCAATACAAATATTATAGCAACATAAATCAAATCATATATATGCGATCGATGAAACATATAATAACATACGTACCTTAACACCAGTGTGATGGTTGTGTTTGAAAAACCATGCTTAACCTTCAAGTTCATTATCAGCAACACAGCAGAGAGAACATTTATGCAGGAGCCTTCAAAAAGCGGTTCGTTTGCCTTCTCGAGTGTAGGTAAATCATGAAGATCTTCAAATTCATCAATTGGTGGAGCATGAGGTTGATCATCGTCCATTCTAACATTAAATGCATCATTGATTAATGCATTTGAACCATCATCCTCAATTATGTTATCGTCATGATCATCGTCTAATTCCATGTCATCATTAACTTGATCATGATTAGTATTCGCAGGACCTACATATTGACGTTCCTCCTGCGCTAGTTGTTCTGTAATTACCACATTCTCCATGTTTGGAATAGCCCTAGGAGGCCCTTGCTTTATAATTACAATTAAAACATCAAACAACGAACGTTAGTCATGTCGATTAAGTCACAAAAATAAAAATGATACAATATACAATTACAAAAACTGACAATATAAAGACCGCATGATATATAATCATGAATTATATTGACTTACCAATGGATGATATTCATGCCCCCCCTCAACATGTCCATGTTCTCTACAATGTTTTTTATCTTTTTTTATCAGTAACCTTCTCGTATTAAATCCCCTACATCGATTGCAAGGACAATAACATTTTCCATCACCCCTTCTTTCCACTCCATCCCAAAACCTAGCAAGCAATTGTCAATTTTGTTCTGTCGGATCTTGATGACCTGTAACATTATTGTTACGTGACATTTTATTACTCAAACCCTAAGAACAAAGTACGAGCAAACCCAAGTATATGATGAGTCTTCTTTTCCACAAGGGTTAGAACCAAATCCAAAGAGCAAGACCAAAGAGCAAGACCAAAATCCAAGACCAAGTGGGAAGATCCCCACAAAAGAGCAAGACCAAAATCCAATACCAGGTGGGAAGATCCCCACAAAAGAGCAAGACCAAAATCCAAGACCAAGTGGGAATATCCCCACAAAAGCACAACGCCAAAAAAAAACCCTTAGGAATTTCGCATTTCTTGTCCAAGAGATAAGTGCGAGACTGAGTGTGTGAGATAATGAACCTAGGAATACATCTATTTATATGAGTGTGTGTAGGAAAATGAACCGATGCATCGGATATGTGACAGCGCTTTCCATTTTAAATAATTAACCAATTAAATGTATTTTTTTAATGATTGATCAATTTATGCGCCGTCGCTTAAGCAACGCTTGCTAGGCTAGCCGTCGCTTAAGCGACGCTTATGAGCCTAGCCGTCGCTTAAGCGACGCTTATGACCAAAATTTTAAAAAAAAAAATTAACTTTCTGATTTTTGGTAGGTTTAAAATAAAAAATCCACGCGCCGTTGGAAGTAACCATCAGATTTTGGATCGAAATGTAGTAGTGTATGGATGAAATCACTTCACCACCTCCACAAATATTTAAAGATTATGGGCCAGAAATAACTGGCACGTAAAATATTTTGGGTCATTGATAACCTAGATAAATGACCCCCACATGCTCTGCTATGGGAATCATTTAGGACACGCTTGACTTCCTCGTGTGTGAGGCACCGACGCAAAACAGAGTCTACCATTCTACAGTACAAAGTATCCCCTATGATAAGGTATTTTTTCGCATGTATGTGCAGTTTATGTCGCTCTTCCCTTGAGAAGGACACATGACACTTCAAAGTGTGGAGACATATAAGTATATCTCTGTACCAAGGATCAGAGGTTGAAATCAAAAAAATGTACTCATTCGGGAATGAGTCTTCTTCAACCACTACATTCTCTTCCATCGAAAATTCTCCAATAAGCTCTACAAAAACTAAGGACTTTTTAGATTTGGTAGACTCAAAATCCAAGTCAAAATCTTGGAGAATGACTATCCATTTATTGAATTTTCCCTTGATTATGCGCCAAGACAAAACATATTGAAAGGGATTAACATCTACCACTACTGTAGTGGTCCTTAGTAGGATGTAGTGATATAACCTCTGCACAGCATAAACAGCTACTAAATCCAACTTCTCAACGTGGGAGTATTGAAGTTCAGGACCAGCCAATTCATGATTAAGATAATAGACAACATTCTCTTGGAGCTTGTAATATTCCTAGACCAATACTACTCCCATGGTTGATTTCGACGCAGTTAGATACAATATAAAATCTCCGGAGTAATCTGGTGAGCGTAACAAAGGAACCAACAACAAAACTTTCTTCAATGCCTCGAAAGAAATTTGTGTGGTTTCATCCCATACAAATGGAGTGTCCTGCTTCAACATCCGCATGAAACCCTTAGTGATCTTGGCATAGTTAACAATAAAACATAGAAGGAAATTAGACTTTCCTTACAGTCTTTGAAGTTTCTTGATAGAAAGAGGAGGAGGCAGATTTACAATGGCCTCTACTTTCAAAGGATCCACCTGGATACCTTTGTTTGATACTATGAACCTGAGTAGCCGTCTTGAATCAACGTAGAAACACACTTGTGGGGATTCAAGTGTATTGTGTAATTTCTACATCATTCAAAAATTAAGTGAAGGTGATCTAAATGATCGATCCTCTTATGAGAATGAGCAGGAAAATCATCTAGGTATGGCTCGACAATGCTCTTAATGTTATGGAAGGAAAAATTCATTGCCCGCTGAAAGGTAGCCCCTGCATTTTTCAATCCAAAGGGAATTTTTTTTTACATGAAGGTACCCCATGGACAACTAAAATCCATTTTATGTTGGTCTTCTAGCTTGATTCGAATTTGATTGTATCTAGGAAAACCATCCATAAACAAAAAAAATTCACTCCTTGCACAAGCATCAATGATTTGATCTATAAAAGGTGTGGGGTAATTGTCCTTGGGACATGCCTTGTTCAAGTCACAGAATTCTATGCATATGCATATCATCCCTTGCTTCTTAACAAGGGGAAAATTATTGGATACCCACTCCGTCAAAGAAATCGGGTAGATGAACCCAACTTTCAGCAATTTTTCCACTTTAGCCTTAATGGTTTCCGCCTTACGTGGGTTAACAGGTCTAATATTTTGTTGAACTAGTTTAGCATCAAAATAGGTTTGGATTTCATGTTCAACAATCGATGGATCAATTCCTGGCATCTCCTCATATGACTAGGAAAACACATCGTGAAACTCCTTAAATAAGGCAGTATAGATAGCAGTCTCCTCCGAAGAGCAGTTTGCATCGATATGTACATTTACAATGACATCAAGGTTTGTAAATATGTTGATAGGAATGGTAACAAAAATATTTTCCATATTCCCCTTGGAAAAAATTCCCTCCCTTGGCAAGGGATTAATCGGTAGATCAACATCATATTCCAGTCTCACATGGAACTCTTGGTTTTCAATTCTACTTAGCTTTGGAAGGAAGTAGGATCTATGGTGAAGATATTCATAGATCTTGTCTTTCCCACTCATGGCTTCCAAAATGGCTTCATCCAAATGAAACACCATGTCTAAGAAGTCATCTAAATAGAAAGAGTTCTCTGCCCAAGCAGGAAGGTAAGCTTCTTCCAACTCCTTTGAGACTGTAGAAGGAGTTGAGATTGGATCAGCAGTGGTGTTAACGATAGCTTGGTAAGTCACTTCCACTACAGATAAGGGCACTTGAGGTTCATGACGGGTAGGAAGGACCCAAGTATCAGTTCTATCGACAACCATTGCGATAGACTTACCCACACTCGTAGAACCTAGATAGTTTATCGGGGTTGGGATATCAAATGTTCCCATTAATGATGAATACATTCCATCCCCCAAGCTCTCCATATCTAGTTTGACTTGATCAACCAAAGGTACACTGGACTCATTCATTTCCAAATGGTCCCTTTGAGCGAAACTTAGTTGGTCCACAGTAACCAACTTTCCTTCATGTGGAAAAACCACTACTCAAAGAACAACCGAGGAAATCGCGCACATAACGTAAGTCCAGCTTCTCCCAAAAGAAATTTATAGTCCAAAGGAGCGTCAATCACCTTGAATTCAACATATACCACTTTCCCTACCAACCTAATCTCAAAATATGGTAAGATACCATGTGGGTGAAAAGACCTCCCATCAAAAGCAGTAAGCAAGGTGTTTGATGGAACTAGTTCTAGGGAACCTAAATCCTTCTAGCAAGAAAGAGACATAACACATGTGGAAGCACCTTCATCAAAAACTATACATCCAATGTTCTTACAACCATTAACAACATATACCGACAAAGATACATGATATGGTAGGTGCATCTTAACATCTGACAGATTAAACTTTGCCATCAAACTTGAGGAATCCATACTGCCTAAAGCTGCTAAAAGGGAGTCCTACTGAGTGGGACAACTCTAAAGAACTTCCAATGCAGACATTGCACAAGGATTTTGGGCCAAATATTCCACCACAAAGTAGTTAGAAGCAACCCTAGAGTTTGTATTGTGAAATTCCTAGACACCTTTCAGTATTTTAGGCATTGGATCAGCAGGTTTCTTGATTGTGAGAGGGTTAGAAGTTTCACCAACAGACTTACCCCTCTCCTGAGCCTTCGTCTCATAGTTTTTGTTTCTTGTATGGATCAAGGTACTATATTGTATCATGTTGATATAATTTTGGTCGGGAGGGGCACCAAGATTTCCCTCAGCTACATTATAAATAGAAGCTGCAGTCTGTCCTTGGGGAAAAGGATCCTTTAGGATAGACGGTTGTTGGTTTTTAAGCAACTTATGAACTTGATCAATGAGAGGGAATTGATGAGTTAAGTGATCTCCCTAGCATAACTTACATTTAAATTTCACCTTCTTCTTATCCTTCTTTCTGCCATCATCATTGTCCATGGGTTTAGGCTTGTTTTGATTTCCATCGCCTTTCTTCTCTTTCTTCTTTTTCCCATTGAGATGTTGGTTTCCCTTTTGGGAGGATTGTGCAAAAACATTTGCATTTTGGGGTGAGAGGGTATCCTTTGTTGCCTCTGTTGTAGACTGCTTGATAGATAACTCATGGAGTTCCTTGGCCAATGACTCTACAATGGGATAATTAACCAAACAAACCACGACATCGACATCGGGTCCAGGCTTGGGTTTTGACATTGGGTCCAGGCTTGGGTTTCTTGATAGTATGGGTAAACTGTAGTGCCTCAGGTACGATTTCATAAAATATCCTAGACTGAGCATATATCAAGTCCTCTTGTTGGGCACTGAGGATGGAATCTTCTTCAGTGGTCACCCTTGAAGTGGATACATCCTTAGATATAAAAGGCAATAAATATTTAAGGAACCACTTTAACAAGAACTCGGGAGAGATGGTAGCTTTAATAATCCTCTTTCATCTTCACCACTCTGGGATATGATCTGAGATGTGCATGGCTTTGTCTTGCCGAAAGGTAGATAATAGGTTTGTGCTGGCATGATACCGGGCAGGAAGTTGGAAGTGGTTCAGCAACACATTTGCTAAGACCCAACAATTGTCAAACGCAGCAGAGGGAAACTCAATATACCACTTTGTTGCAACACCACTCAAATTTCTTTTGAATAGCCTCAACCGAATGGTGTCATTGTTCAACGAGTTGGAAGAGCACCATAAATGAAAGGTGGTGATATGGGAACTTGGATCTTCACCAGTTTTTCCCTCAAACATGGGAATGTTTTGAGGGTAACTTGCTTGGAACAGGTGGACATGTGGCAATATGCTTCATCAATTCATTCATCAACTTAGACAAATCTGGCAAGTTTAAAGTTTCCGGGAATGGAATTTTATGCCTAACCAGAGCCTGAAAAGCATGACTAGTTTGGGAATTAGAAGGACACCCCCTTAGTTCCCAAATGTAAAGGTGGGGTTGCCCCTAGCCGCCGGCTGTGAAGTAGTTGCACTAATTTGAAATGGATTCCACCCATAAGACAGTGGATTTTTTGTGTGCAGTGCAATATAAGTGGTTTGAGCCCCTCTAGGTGAAATTGGAGTCTGAAAGACCAGAGCGGGTATCCATCCACTAAAAAGTAAGAATGGAGAGCTCGTAAACTGGGTCTGGAAACCTTGTTTAAAAGCGTCCATGTTTCCAAACTAAATCCCCACATATGTAGGTGTAGGACCTACATTAGGATTAGATGGGGGAATGTGCCCCTCCTTTCATGGGAATCCCTGGATAAATGAGGAGGATCCACTAGGACCACTCTAAGAAGTGTGCATGAAAGAGGGGGAATCAAAAGGTGAACTGGGAATCCCAGTGACCACCCCACTAGAAGGATCTACTACATGGGAGGAATTCGGTGGTTGGACCACTCGACTACTTAGCGATAAAGGTGCAGTAGATGCACTTGGTCTAGGAGTACCAATCGGGGGAGGTGGCACTCCTCCAGCCGACATGGCTGAAGTGGGGGTAGAAGTACCCTCTCCAGAATTATCCATAACTCTGCTCACAAGAACACCAGTCACAAGTGAAGTAAAAGGAAGAAATTGGACGATCATAGGATCGTTTAAGTCAGTAAGAGGTGGGTTAAAGTTCCTTGCAAACTCATCATCCTGCAAGTATTCAATCTCTAATGTGGTTGTATCAACCTGATTAGTCCTATGTTCCAGTTCACTTGGAACTTTGCTTACTCCTACCGATTCAAAAGAACCATTAGTATCTAATCTCCTCCTTTGAGGAGACGATGGATGCTCCACTGTTATAGATGGAGGAAGGTTTTGCAACCTTCTTGACCTTCTGAGAGGTTGGTCCTCCATAGCTAAAAATTGACTCTTCACACACCTAAAGGCCGACTAAATACAAACAAACCACACAACACTCACTAAAATTTTCCTAAATCCAAATAGACAAATGGGTATAAGATATGCCTTCCAAAAGAAAGCTGATAGGTTACTTGGCGTCCCTTTAGATGTTCTTAGGCATAAGCAGAGGAATCACCCAACCTCCCCCACACACCTTCTACTAGGGTTACCTTCCAAGCCAGTCCAAGGTAGACCAGAAATATCTTTCAGGTATACCTTTTGTATAAACCCTAATGTCAAAGAGACTAAAGGCTACCACAACTACACTGAGAGTCTAGGGGGATAGTCACAAGCCTTATTCATGCGCATGGGTAGTGTTGGTGCCAGAAATTGTTCTCAAACTGCAAAAGAACAAGCTAACACAATCTCAATAAACACAATTAAGTAAAATAAGTATTTCTAGGGTTTTGGTTGTACAGATTGTAGACAAGAGGGAAGAAACTTCATGAAACTAAAGAAGCTTTAAAACATGAACTTTTTAAGGACTGAGATGCATAACATATAAACTATAAACCAAACACAATAATCACAACGCTGAAATCCACCCATAGTTAACAAGCATTTCATGCATAATAACCTTAAACAAGAAATGAGTATATCAACTGAGTGATTAACACAAATCAGAAATGAAACCAGTCAATAGTCTAAAAAGGGCTTATAGTTGCATATATTTCATAATTTAGTCATCAAAAACACATAAGAGTTTTTACACTTAGCTCATAAAGCACAGCTTGATATCCTCCCCTTGCGACAAAAATTGAACCCTTGGTCCTTTCCCAAACTTACATTTATCTTGTTTTTCAAAGTTAGTTATATAACTAAATAAACTACTTTTAGGTGATCTATCGAATTGTTCAATAAAACCATCATTATAAAAAAATGAAATAACTTTAAAAACTAACTAATAACTGCTTGTCTTAAATTACTTTTACAAGTCCTTTGCTGCCTCTGCTAGAAGAGCAATTCCTTCTAAATCCTGGGTCTTCCTTCTGGCTTTCTGGTGATCTGCTTCCAAATCTTTCACTCTTTTTCTCAGCTCCTCATTCTACTGTGTCATCTCTTGAATAGTTTGTTTTAGTCTTGTAAACAGGCTCTCTATCTGTCTCTTTCTTTTTAAAGCCTCTTTAGAAACTGAAATAAGTTCCTGATAATGACTGTTTACTTCTTCCAAATATTCTCTCAGTATTCTATTTGTAGTCACTAATCCTTCATTGGTCTCATGCAGGTACTCAATTTGATGTTTGTATTGCTTGATACTCCTTTGCAAATTTTCATTTTCAGAATCAATGCATTTTTCTTCTAATATTGGTTGAATTCCTTCAGGCATCCAAGGGATTTTGAGCTTCCTAAAAAATTCTTCATCTTCTTCCATATGCTCTGTCAAGGTCACAGGGATTTCTAAATACTCTTCATATTTAATACTACACTGAGTTGATTTCTCAGCAACCTCTCCTTTCTCTATACAAGAGGTCTTTAAATAATTTTGATGTTGTTCTAGAATCATCTTCTTTCAAACCTCCATGAATATTTCTAAGATCTTAGTTTTAGTAAAAACTGGTTTATTTTCTGAAATTATTTTCTTTTTACCCTTCATAACTTATTTATTTTCACCTTCATAGTCTTCTAGCTCTTCCTGATATGAAGAGTCTTCAATTTCTGTAATCTTCTTTTTAGCTAGTTTAGGGTTTAATAGCTTCTTCATATTTAATCTGAGTTTGTTCTTTGGCCTAGTCTTGGGCCTCCAAGCTATTCCAACTTCTCCTAACATTTTTAAAACCTTCCATTGATGTTTAATAGAAGCTAATTGGACAACTTTCCTTTTCCTTCCTCGTGACACTGTCTCTTCTTCGGAATGTGTATGTATATCCTGTTTGGTATGAACCCTAGCTTCATCAGATAATGATCTTTCCTCTTCTTCAGAGAGTATTGTAATAGGAACTTGTTCCTTCTCTTTTACATCTTCCTTTACACCTTGATTCAATTCTATAGGAAAAGCATCTCCTACAGGCTCGATTTCCTTCACTTCTAACTTTGAAACTTTGCTTTCTTCAATATTGATTTGCTGTTCAATTTCAATGTTTTCATCTTCTTGGTTCAAAGACTTTTCTGGTTCACTACCTTCTTCATTCTTGACTATGACTTTCCTTTTAAGCTTCTTGACCAAATTCTGACCTTTATTTAACTGTCTTTTCTGAGACTGCTCTTCCTTCTCTGTTTGAAAACCAGAACAAAATAGGAAATATTCCCATGTTTTCTCTCTTTTTTGAAGTACAGTACTTATAACTAGTTTTATAAGCCCATGATGAAACACAGATTGTTTGGTGTGATCCTAATGTTCCTTCGCCCTACTAGACATCTTCTGTAAACTTTTCAAGAAGAAGAATGGGAGATTCATTTTGGCTTCATGACTGAGATGTTGCAAGAACCTAAAATGATACTTAAAAGCAAAAGCAAATCTCCCTTCACAAGTGATATAACTTTGTATGATTTTGATAGGCTCTATCCATTCTGATTTAAATTTCTGAATAGGTACTCTCTTTCCCCAATCTACTACTACATCTGGAAGTAAATATATCTAAGCATCAAAGGTGAAATAAACTTTTTTATACCAGTATTCACCCTCATCTAAGATCCATGTAGCTTCTGCTAAAAATTCCCTGGTTAGCTTAAACTTCAAACTATCTAAAGTCACCATATCCTTATCCAAACACTGAGCAAATTTATAAGAGACTTATGAGTGATATCCCTTAATTCTTTCAAAAAACATTAACCACACTGCCTTTGAAAATAGTTTTGCACAATCTGGAAATGTTTGAACCCAGCTCATGTTTGAAGGTTCAACTCTATTGGTTTTACCATTTCTTATCATTTTGAACGACTGTCAAATTACTTCTTTCAGTAAAACAAACTCTAACTCTATTCAAGTCTTGACAATCTGACAGACAATGCTATGTTGGGAAACCAAAAACCCTAAACTGAAATGTCTCGCTTAAACTGCTAAATGCCTTAATTCCATTGACAAAGAATTTGATATTAAGTATGAATTAGGTTTACATACTAATAATCTTCATTCAATTTCATCATTAATCCTTTGCTTAGTAAAAACCCAAATACATGGACTTTGATATCAATTCATAGCCTACCTGTCAAAGTGATGAATCCAGGTGCTAGAATCGTGTTTTCTTGACTGTCAGGTGTCCAATTTCATTCCTCATTCTTCTCTAACCACTACGATAACTCCAAACGGTCGCCCTTCAAAAGCCCTAGTTTTCCAACTTTTTCAGTATTTGATTATGCATTGCTAATACTTTGCCATGAAGCCATCTGATCTTCATGAACTTCAGGGGATACAAAATTCAAGCTGCATTTGTCTCATCGTGTTTAACCATCATTATTCCATCACTCTGCAACAGACCACCACAACTCGCCCTCATGATGATTTCCTTAATGTATTCACACCTGTCACAATGATCATTCTGGAGGAAACACGTATCAAATCCATCAACTAAGTATGAATGACCGCTCATGTGTGAGAATTTTATAAAATTTGAACCAAAAATGATGATTTTTGAACTGTGCGACTTTCTTGTAGCGCATGTGTGTAATTTTTTCAGGCTTGCACTACAAGAAAGTTTGCCTTAATGACTTTCAAAAATATAACAACTAGCAATGATTTAACTTTGGTAAAATGATCTAAGTCAAAACTTTATGATATTTTAGGACCTTTTTAATTCATATAAAAATTCTATAAGCCCCCTAACTGTGAATTTCGATCAAAATTTGAAAAATAAAATTAAGAAATCATATAAACATGAAAATTAAAGGAAAAAGATTCAAAATATCCTAAGAAACAAAATTTTCTAGAAGAAATGAACAAAACCAAGTTTCAAAACATAACCAAATGCATTAAAAATGAAAAACAAAAACAGGCTCTAACAGGCAGGGTAGCAAATCCTGAAACCCTGTCAACACTAGCACTGCACAGGCCCCAAGAGGTGGTATTGACAGAAGTCCTCAAATGCGTAAAAATATTGATCTATGCTCGAACAAGGAATCAAAGGGTTATCTCCTTAGTCTAGGTCCTCATGCGGCCTCATGCTTAACTCCTGTGTGAGAGGAGCTTCCCAGATACACTCAATATAGAGGAGGATTTACCTAGTGATTGGCCAACTATGTCTAAAATCAAATACGTGTGGACAGTTAAACTCCCTAATCCACAAGTCTAGCCTAAGCTAGTTGGTGTATGAACTTTAAAAAAGAAACTTACTAGTAATTTTTAATTATGTCGTTCTTTTTAATAGGATTCTTTTAGTCATAGGAAGTGGTGTGAAACTTGTATGGTGTTATAGACTCGATAAAATAAATAAAAAATGATGTAATAGCTAGAAATTCAAAGCAAGATGCAACTACCAAGCCAACTTTTCTTTTCTTTTAAGTAAAAGCTAATGAATTTAAAACTAAGCATGAGAAACTACAAGACTCTTTTTTAAGAATTTTTGAATTTTTCTTTGAAAAATAGCGAAAAGAAATACTAAATGCAACCTAATGCAAAAGTATAAAATATTTTTATGTTTTCTTTTCAAACAACTTCAAAAATTACTATGCAAATGAATGCAAACTTGACCAAATTTGACAAATCTAAGCACGCAGCAATGAAATGAGGCAAAGAGATCCCAAATTAACCCACTTCAACCAAAAGGAATAAACTGGAACAAACCCTGACTTGGAGGAACTAACAAACTTAAAATATCACTAGATCCACAAAAGAAGAGTGACAGACTCATACTACAAGAAGCGCTACAGAGCACAAAGTATTCAAAGGACTTGATCATTGACCTAGAACACAAGCACTCACACTTACAAACCAAGCAGGAGGACCACCTACACTCACCAATGAAATAAAATCAAGCATAAAAGCTCAAGGACTTGAAGAAATCAAGTAAACGATGTGACGCACAGACCTCGGACTCACAGAGTCATGTCATAAACATAACCCTCACAAGCAATCAAAAGGACATAAAATAGGGACAAGCAAACCCTAATGAACCCAAATAATGTTACAGGAAACATGCGACTGTCTATGTAGACAACCCACGTATGACATGTGACTGTCTTGAAGTAAACCAACATGTACACAATGAAACACTTGACTATCTATGCAAACAACCCACATGTGCTACTAAAAAATTTTCAAAGAAAAATACTAGCAAATAGGTCCTGAACATGCCAAACTATAAATCAAAGGAAACAATAGACTAAACACACCCAAAATAAAAAATAAGTAAAGGTTGGTAAGGGAACCTAAAGAATGTACCCATAGCATGCTAGGTTCCCCAATGGAGTTGCCAGTTCTATTGTTCAGAACAATGCACCCTTGTAACCTAGGGTCTCTGGGGTTACCAACTTACTAACACACTTGCAGACCATCTTATGTAGAAATTTAAATATGAATAAGAAGTAAACTTGACATACCCGGTTTATGACGGTTGATCCAAGCTTGGTCTTCTCCTCTTTCAGTCTCTTCCAAAGCTTCCAGTTCTTCTCCAATTCACCTACAAAGAACAAATTCTTCTAGCAAAATCTTGTATATATATATGTCAATGGTTAATGAGATACATGTTCATAATAAAATAATTAAAAAAAATCATAATTCATCATATACAAGAATGCAACAATACAAAGATTGGAAGAAGAAATTTCTTTATTAATAAACAGAGAATGGTGAGATTACAACCCAGCTTCTAAAACAAGGACTCCTCTACAAATCGAGGAAATTGAGTTATGCTTCTCCAAGATGTCTGAAGGCATACCACAAGCATAACTTTTCTCTTCTAAGAATGATTGATTAGCCCCATCCCATGCCCTCTATTTATACATGGGGAAATAGAGAAGTTTCGAAGGTTAGGATCGTTGAGACAGTTGATATAGTTATTATTAGGGACTCAACTGATATCGACGAATTATGATTTATATTTTTTAACATTAAATTAAGGTAGACATGAGTATTAATATAGGAAAGGCGTCTATGACATGCTCCTTGATTTAAGGCAAATCGCATGTTCAGTGTACACGTGGGTTGCAATGCAAACACTCATGTGTGACACGCGGGTTGCAATGAAAATACTCATGCGTGCAACCCTAATCTCCAATAAAAATATATTGAGTTGGTTAGGAGATTATGTATCAACAGTCATGCACATCTAATGTGTTTTGGCTATTTCAATCCTATTTTTCCTTTTGTGTCTCGACATATTGAGTGTCATTACTAGGACGGAGAAGTGACATTTTGGTTGATAACAATCTCGAGAATTATATCAAGCATCATCATATATGGAATCATCTTGAGCATCATTATCTCTGGAATCATCTCAAGCATCATCATCTTTGGAATCATCTTGAGCATCATCATCTCTGGCATCATCTAGAGCATCTTCATCTCTAGAATCATCTCAAGCATCATCATCTTTGGCATCATATTGATCATCATCATCTCTAGCATCATCTTGAGCATAACCCGCACTATCATCAGTATACAAATACTGAGCTGAATCACCCACAACATAATTAAATGTTGGAACATCATCATCTGGAATTGAATGTAGGAACTCGTCCGCAAGTGAATGCAGGGTCACTCTCCATAAGAGATTACTATCATCCATCGGACCATCCTCAGTAAGTAAGTGCTAGGACCACCCTCAATCAGAGAATGTTCTTTTCTGCAAGACCATCCTCAAATAGGATACTGTCATCTGCAACTGAATGCAGAACCATTCAACATATGAGAGTACTATCATTCGCGGGACCATCCTCATTCGGTAATTTATAGGACCACTCTCAACAAGAGAGTGTTCTGTTGATCCTAGATTTGTTATCTTTTTTTACAATTAAAATACTCATTTAAACATATGTTTTATTATCTTTTTCCATATTTTATGTCACGTAGATCATTATTCAGCCCAGGTATGTATGAATTTAATGTTTATCTAAAATCCATTTATTATTATCATTTTATGATTTTATTAATTAAAATTGACATTATTAAAGCACATTTTATATATTACTTGATTTGTATATTTGTTTGTAGGTTATATAATCTTTTTGGGACAAATTAACAACAAGTACGCATTCAGCTTGCCATGTGCACAACACATCCAGCTCATCATCAAACTCGTTGGAAGTTTGCCAGGTGTTAAAACGTGTTACTGCAGACTTTAGTTCTAAAGCGCACTAGCAAACAGGCATTTTGTTCATCCTAGATCTGTGCCAGCATATCCAGCTCATGGTCCCGCTCGTTGTTCAGCTATTCGTCCAGATCACTAACCAGATTGCACGTTGTTGAGAATTGATTTCAAGCATTAAAATGTGAAACAGTTCTGCAAACGACCTATTGTCCATGCATCTAGGTAATGAATCTTGCTTCTAGATGATCCGCCAGCCTACAGCTTCCTTCGTCGACACATCACCGAGAATCCACACGTTGGGTTGATTTATTAGCCCATGTTCTAGAAAGTTCACCTATGCGCTCTCCTCTACTCGCCACCAGTCCACCTGTTGTGCTAAGGAAGGAGCCATGTGCCACATCTGAGAACCATTTGCAATGGAGAAGGAGCCTATGCGCTACACTGTCCAATGAAGAGAACCAGACTCACGCTGAATAATGGAGGATGACTGTGCATTGGCCTGTGATTTGTTAGACACCTTTATGATTGACTAAATTTAGAGAGAAGTCAACCACTAAAGGGTTGACTTGCTCATCTATGTAAACAACTATATATACCAGCCTCTACGTGAGAGCTCAGCTAGTTCGTAGTTTGATCAGTTCATGCTTTGATTTGTTCTCGAGCACATTGTAACTATGTTCCATCGTTTCAATAAAGAGTTGTATGCTTTGCTGTTGACAATTGAGTTTGAGTAGAAGTTAGCGAGGAACCACCCCTGATTGCT
This sequence comes from Pseudotsuga menziesii, assembly GCA_001517045.1. Classification (NCBI taxonomy): domain Eukaryota; kingdom Viridiplantae; phylum Streptophyta; class Pinopsida; order Pinales; family Pinaceae; genus Pseudotsuga; species Pseudotsuga menziesii. The sequence goes on from LPNX010661000.1 coordinate 27,438, forward strand.
CAGAGGGCCCCTCATCAACCAGAGGTTTCTTCCTTTTTCTTGTTTATTTCTTTTATCTTTTCTCTTGTATTTAGTTTTGTTTCCAGTTAGTTTTATTATTTCATTTGCTTCCTGTAATGTATTTTGTTCCTGGAATTAAATAATTAGATTGTGTGCATAATTTTCTTTCAAATTTACTTTTAGTCCTTTCATTTCTAGTTTATGATTCAGTATTTGCAATTAGATAAAATAGAATTCTAGTTCTAGTTATTTCCTTTATGTTCTAAGTTTATGCAATTTGAATTTCAATTTGTTTATTAACATCCAATTATTTCTTTATTTTCATGAATTTGTTTAAGTTCATTTCATTGTTCAATTTGCTTAATAAGTAGGTTTACTTATTGTCTTTATGCATTAGATTCACATCTGCATGAATTCAGCTGAAGATTAGATCATTTGGGTTAAATTATGTCATTTTAACTGTGCAAACTGTCATTCAAATAGCCTGTTTAAAGTGTCATTCGACCACCCCTTTCAGACCTACAGTTCAGTCTATCATTCAGTACATAGTTTCATTTTTAGTGTTTTTGATGTGTTTTGAGATTGTTTTCAGTTCTGTTTCTTCAATGTTTGAAGTATGCTTTGACTGAGATAGTTATATGATAGTGTTATTGAAGTTAAATGGGATTGTTTTAGGTTATTTATTAAAATTTATCTTATTTATTTTCACCTTGAATATGTGTTAAGCTATTTTATGTTTTGTTTCTTGAGTTTCATCTGATTTCTTTTTACTGATGTATTGTTTTGTGTTTATGCTTTTGTATTGATTTACTCGTTTGCATGTAAAATTTAGCATTATATGTATTATCCTTAGTATGTTTCTAGGTTATTCCCTTTTCATTTGTGATTACTGAAAAATACTTGTAGGACAGAATTCAAAGATATTCCTATTAAGTTTTCTACTTGTTTCTTTCTATTAAGTTTTCTTTATTAAGTTTTCTACTTGTTTCTTTTTATTAGGTTTCTTTTATTAAGTTTTCTACTTGCTTATTAATTAGGTCTTCCTTGCATCCTACTTTCCTATTTGAAAAGTTAGTTGTTGATAGTATCTTTTTCAGTTTAAAGTTATTTGCTTATAGAATAAATTGTCAATTATTTAGTTTAATATTTTGTTTTGGTTTAATTACTTTAATAATTCAATTCTTAGGAGTCTGACTCAATTTTTCATTTTGAAAGATCTTTCGATCTTTTGTTTGTTAAAATATTTACACGACACCCTCTACGTTCGCATATATTTTGTATCAACTCTAAGTCTACCAACCCTGGTCGATAATTAAATATTAGGTGAATTAATATAGATGTTATAACACCCAACATTTTGGCATTGTTGCCGAGGAGTTGTTCTATAAGGTAGATAGAATTTTGTATGAATCTTAGCAATAGGTTGGTGGCGGGGGAGTAGTAAGACGAGAGGTAAGAACCTTAGGATAAATGGGTTCTCAACTAGATGCCTTACAATCCAAGAAAAGGCAGGATGAAGAATGAGTAAAAATGAGTATTTTTTATCCAAGATGTAGGACTAAACATCCCCAAAGGGAATGTCCATTAAACAACTTCTTCGTATGTCACATCTGTACATAAGAACACTGAATAGATAACTTCCCATCCTTTCCTAAGTTGCAAGCCATCTATAAGAGTGGGGATCCAGCTGAAACCTCTATAAGGCCTCCTTGGAAACCTAGAGATCAACCAGCATATCAGAACTTTCCACCACAACCTCCACTCTATAACCCTCCATATCAACCACCTCAACAATGGAACAATTCAAGTGGGTAGAATTGGCCACCCCAGTACCCTCCTCCTCAATTTCCACAACAACAATATTGGTCACAAGTATGGAGAGGAAAACCATATCCTTAGTCACAGCCTGTCCTTGCACCTAATCATCCTTATCCTCAACATCAAACAAATTTCCAGCAAATTTCGCCTGGATTTATACCTCCAGTTCCTTTTATCACACAACAACCTCATCATTTCTAGAACATAAATCCTCCTCTATCGACATTATTACCTGCACAACTGATACCTAACCCTAATAATAAACTAACTCAAGCTCTTAATAGCATTGAGTTGCAAACTTTTCCATCATACCTTATTTCGACTATACCTGTACATGAGATTCAATTACTATCGAGAAGAGTTGTGAATGATAAACCCAAGTCATCAATCATCATTCATGAACCAAATGAAGAAGAAGAGTATTCAAATGAACCCGTGAATGATGCTATTTTGGAGGATGTGAACATTCTAAAGGTTCCAGTGCACACCCATCCTCCACAAGAAACTATTCAGGAGCAAAGAGTTCCTCCATTTCCAGAAAGACTAATAATAGAAAAATCAGTATTTCATCTGGAGTATAACATTTTGAATGAATTAAAGAATATCTGTATAAAAATCCATCTATTACAAGCTATCAAAGAGATACCAATCTATAGCAAGGTAATAAAGGAGCTATGTATTAAAGGTGTAGGAAAGAAGCAAAATGACCCTCTCACAATTCATGTTATAGTAGAGATGTCTGAATGTATGATAGATCAGTCCCGAATTGCAAAATAGAGAAACCTAGGATCCCTAGTAGTGACCGTAATTATAAACAACACCACCATAGAAAATACATTGATCGATTTAGGATCTGCTATTAACATGATGACCATTGCAGTTTTAGAAGTTTTACAGTTAGGACAATTTCTCCGACCTACTCCTTCAATCCTAGAACTAACAGACCATACTATGATAAAACCCATTGGAGTCCTGGATGAAATTATTGTATCAATAGCCTCATGGGAATACCCTGTCAAATTTATGGTCATAGAATCAAAGGATCATTCTAAAGAGCATCCTATTATCTTGGGAAGACCATGGTTAGCTATCGCAAATGATTTTATAGGATGTAGGGATGGAGAGATGACTACTTCCAATGGGATGTCTACATAGAGACTTATTTTATACCCCCCCAAAAAACCAATAACTGAAAATTCATGGTGGTTAAATTGTTCTTCGGGGATGAAGACTTTTATGACCTATCCCTTCCTAGTGATTTATCCTTGGCACTTCAAGAGTAGACCACTGAGAATGTATTAAACCAGTTTGTTTCTTCAACAACCTGTATAGATTTCCCTCAGTCTTTTGCTCAATTCGATCAGATTTTTGGAGATGAATTTCAAGAGAATATGGATCTCTCAATGTTTACAGAGACACCTTGTGTCTTCATGGTTGAAGAGCATATAGGACCCTATACCATACATTGCGAGGTTGGCCCTGAAAAATTTCTGCATATAAACACAAGGTTAAGTAAAAATCAACAAGTGCAGCTGCTTAAATTCCTTAAAAACAAGCTAGAGCATTTGCATGGGAATACATTGATATGAAGGGTATATAACCTGACACCTGCATTCACCATATTTATATGGATCCAAACATTTCACCTCTAAAGCAGCCATAGAGGAGGATGAATCCTGCTCTAAAGGATATCGTAAAAGAAGAATTACAAAAAATCCTTACTGTTGGTTTCATCTATCCTATTTCTGATAGTAAATGGGTATCTACTTTAGTAGTAGTCCCAAATAAAGTCACATGGAAATGGCACATTTGTGTTGATTTTAGGGAGCTAAACAAAGCTACACTTAAAGACTACTTTCCTTTACCTTTATTGACCAAGTGTTAGATACCCTGCCTGGTAAACAATATTTTTCCTTTCTTGACGGATATAGTGGTTATAACCAGATTTTAATAGCACCTGAAGATCAAGACAATACCATTTTTACATGCCCTTGGGGAACATACTCTTATCAATTTGTCCATTTGGCCTATGTAATGCACCTACCACTTTTCAGTGAGTAGTCATAGGAATCTTTTATGATCTTATACATGACCATGTGGAGGTGTAAATGGATGATTTTACGGCCTATGGTGATACATTTCAAGAATCCCTTGACAACCTTGAGAAGGTCTTGATCCAATGTCAACAAATGAATTTATCTCTTATTCATGAAAAATGTAAAATCTTACTGACAAAAGGTATGGTTTTAGCTCATCATGTTTCCTCCCAAGGAATTAAGGTAGATCCTACTGAGATCGAAGTCATTGTTGGCCTTCCCGCTCCGAAAATGCAAAAAGAGGTTAGAAGGTTTCTTGGTCATGCATGCTATTACCATCTCTTTACTAATAATTTCACTAAAATAGCTGCACCAATGTTTAAATTGCTTACAAAGGACGTAGAATTCCAGTGGACAGAATCTTGTCAAAATTCTTTTGAAATCCTAAAAGCTAAACTATCAGTGGCACCAATACTCAAGGGTCCCAATTGGTCCCTTGCTTTCCACATATCCACAGATGTCTCTAATACGGTCATAGGAGGATTCCTTGGCCAAAAAGAGGGACAAGCACCTGATGCCATTTATTTTTTAGTAAGAATTTGACTCATGCCGAATTAAGTTATACTGTTATTGAAAAGATATTTTGGCAGTACTTTATTCTATTAATAAATTTTTCCATTACATTACAAGTTATGAAGTTTTTGTGCATACCGATCACTCCGCCATTAGATTTATAATGAATAAACCAAGTACCAATGGCAGAGTGACTCAGTGGCTTCTTTTATTGCAAGAATTTAACATTACCATCATTGATCGACCTGGTAAAGAAAATCTAGTAGAATATTTCCTTTCGCATATTCAACATGAAGATGGTACTAAATCGGTTGATGATGCTTTTCCTAATGAAAATCTATTTGTTGTATCTATTCATACCCCTTGGTTCACAGATACTGCCAATTATTTAGCAACTAGGAAATTACCAAACAATTTGTACCCTCATGAGAAGCGTCATATTTTAGTTCAGAGTTCCAATTATTCTTGGGTTGATAACGATCTCTTCTGCACTGGTCCAGATCTTATTATTCGACAATGCGTGCTGGTAGGATGAAATGACAGACATCCTCCATGCATGCCATGATGGACCATGTGGAGGACATTTTTCTGATAAGAGAACCGAATACAAACTGTTACATTCTGGTTATTATTGGCCAAGCATTTTTAAGGATGCTTCCAAATATGTCAAAGGATGAGATAGTTTCCAAAGAATGGGTAGAACTATGTCATCTAATCATATGCCCCTACAACCGAAGTCATGATTGGAGCCTTTCAGAAATGGGCTCTTGATTTTGTAGGACCAATTTATCCCATGTCTCGTAAAAAGAAGTATATCCTAGTTTTCACGAACTATGTCACCAAACAGGTAGAAGCTAAAGCTTTGTTTAGAGCTACAGAGAAATCAGTGGTAGAATTCATATATGAAGAAATATTCACCCAGTTTGGTGTACCTAAAGAAATTGTTGCAGATCAAGGTACTCAATTTACTTCTAAATTAATGAAAGAACTTACTACGAAATATCGCATCCAACATTGCAAATCTTCACCTTATCACCCATAGGCTAATGGTCAGGTAGAATCAACTAATAAAGTATTAGAAGCCATTTTAACTAAAACCATTCACTTACATCATAAGGATTGGGAAGATAGACTACCAAAGGCTTCATGGGCCTATAGGATAACATGGAGAAACACTACCAGACATACCCCCTATGAGTTAGTGTATGGAAAAAAAGTCCTTTTACCTATTGAATTTAATGTTAAAACTTTTCGTATGGCAGCACAATTAGGCATGAATGTGGATGAAGCACATAAACAATGAATATTGTAGATTAATGAGTTAGATGAGATCAGACAAGATGTACTCCAAAGAACCATGCTAATACAGAATCAATGAAATACATGGCATGATAAATTTACTAAGCAAAAGCAATTTAATATTGGAGATTGGGCACTACTATTCGACTCACAGTTTAAAAATTTCAAAGAAAAGTTAACTACCCGTTGGATAGGCCCATATGAAGTAGTTACAACTTTTGACAATGGGTCAATAAAAATTAAAACGATTGATGGCTCATAAATTTCCTTTGTAGTAAATGGACATAGACTCAGACTTTATAATTAATCAACATCTAAACATGATTTTATACAGAATGTTTTGTAGCAGAATGAAATGGAATTAGTCGAAGGGGAAGTTATTCCTCCTCCTCCTGATCCTTGAAAGTATTTTGGTTTATTATCACTTGTATATACGTAAATATGTGTGTTCATTGAATAAATAAGAGACATTTCTAATAGATTGTTTACAAGGGACTCTTTTTCTTTTTATTATATATGTCTTCATGAATAAATTGAATCATCTAACAAGTGGTTTTGCAGTTTGATTACAAGTATTCTATCTCTATAAGCAGCTCATGGAGTATTACTTGGAAAAGGGAAGTATGTTAAAACACTCATCAGGTATCTTAACCTTTCTTGGGGATACTTTGAAATTTGTAGCTTATGGTGAAAATTAAAATTTGCAATCCTCAGCATATCATTCTTAACCAGCTCTTCTATGATTCATATGGTTTTTGGTATTTTGATTTAGACATGTATATTTCTGATTTGTTTTTTGAACACTTGCTTGATAGACCTACTTTCATTATCATATTTTTCACATTCTCATCTTACACCTATGGATTACTATCTTATGCTTGTTATCAAAACTTGTCTCTCAAGTATTTTGGTGATAATTCAAGAGTAAGTGGAATTTTTGTCTGTGGGGAACATTACTTTTTATGAAGAAGAAGGACTGTAAGGTTAAAGAAAAGCTTTAAGTTATTCTCTTCTGACGTGATCTATGGTTATGTGCATTATAAAATTAATTATAAGTTTATTTTACAAAAAATGAATTACGCGTTTAGCAGGGCTTAGCACACTTTAGTACCGATCGACTTCCATATATTTAATATCATTATACAAGGAAAACCTGCCCAGGTACTGAACATACTTGCTAGCAGCAGGTCAATGCTAAGTAAAAACTCAAAACACAGAAGCTCGATAAATGCAAGTAAACCCATCAAGGTACTGAACAAGCTTGCTGGTAGCAGGACTATGCTTGCATGGTACCAAAGTAAACATGTCGAGGTACTAAACAGGCCTGCTAGCAGTGGGGCAATACCTGGTAAAAGAGATTTGGTTAATGCACTACTATGCACATAGTTCGTAAAGTAATGATAATATAAAGAAAATATTTTAGAATTTATGAATAAACATGTCACAGATAATTTTTTAACTTGTCATTTGAGAATGGCTATAAGTTGGGCTTGACCCTAGCCATCTAATTCAACATATACCTAGGATGTCATTATCCTAGAAATGGGACCCATAGACTGTATTTGTAACTTTGAAATGTATTCACTTGTATATTTTATGTATTGTACCCCGATGTTTATTCCAAGAGGCATCTGTAATGTAATTGAGTCATTTCATATCTCGATATTCCTATCGGGAGATTCAATAATGTAAACAAGTCATGTAAAGTCATTATGGGTAACCCTCTTATTGATCAAGGGTTAAAGTCCCTGCAGTTGTGGGGCCCTATGGTTATTAGACTATGCTATAGAAGTCGACCCTAGGTGAGTTATTGTAAGTTGGGGCAATAGTCCCCACCATTGTGTTAAGGTTAACCCTCCTTGTTGATCGGAGGGGAAAAGTCCCCACAAGTTGTGGGGCTCTAGGGTTATTAGACTCCCCTAGAGATGTCAGCTCTAGTAAGTAATTGTTAAGTGAGGATGACATGTTGGAGTTGACATTAAGTGAATTAAATAATATAAATAGAGAATGATCCTCTCTATTTATCATGCACACACTCACTCACTGGGGTGCATGAGTGAGGCAATAGAAGCTCTCTCAAGTGTGAGAGAGAGAACAAGCAATGGAGATCATATTTTATGTTTTCTAGTCTTACTGCTACCATTGGTACTCATTCTATCTCTGAGGAAGTTGCAGGGTTTTCTCCTTTATGGTTTCCCCAAGGAAAATTCTTTGTGTCTCTTGTCTCTTATGTTTATTGTTGTGCATGTTATTCTCTCAGAGAAGATTCTAAGATCATATTGCTTAAATAATAAAAACCTCACATGGTATCAGAGCTAACCTAAGAAGAAGAAATTGTGCAGCTGCAGAAGCTAGGGATTCTTACTTTTTGGGTCTCTCTAAACAATCCATCAGCAAAAGTATTCTAGGATGACTCTCCATTGAAGGGCGCATCTTTCCGTCGAAGCAAAATTCGATTCCAGGCATTTTCGGTTTTTTGTGCGGGAAATTAGCGCTTTTTACAGAAGAAGAATTTTTAAGTGAGCCCAAAATAGGATGGATCTCCTCATAAAAATCGAATTTTAGAGACCTGGGTCGATCTTTTTTGTTGGGTGTAACTCCGGGAAAGTCAAACCCTAGTTTGACCCCAAGGTGGAGAAATCCTAAATACTAAAACTGATAAGTTTTGGTACATTCTCTATATCTATGGATTGGAGGAGTGTCAAGAGTTGAAACTTTCATAGGACGAATATAAAATCCTTATTTACATTATATCGAAATTTCAGCCTCAGATACAATATATTCTAGGAGATATGATCCCTCCAAGTTAGGGTTCCATCCTCTTCCAGGATTCATCCCTAAACAGGACACATGGGGAGAATTTCTATATCTCAGGATACAAAGGTCCAAATGATATTTTAGAAGATGTTCCAAAAAGGGCATGGAATTTAATTTATGTGGTAGAAGTTTTAGACCCCGAAGATGAAACAGTGACACGTGGAAGTCCATACAAATTCGCTATGATGAACAGTCCCGAAACAGGTCACCTTGGGAAAATGATCATAAGTCCCAATTGGTGAAACCTATGGTGATGGAATAGGGACAGGTGAGGATAACTTAGTGCAAATTTTCAGACATAGAGGAGCATTAATTTTGAAGATATCTCAGAAACAGTATCAAGCATTTCTGTAGAAGAAATTGGAAAACTAGGGCTTCCTGTTATGGGAGCTTCTCTCCACTATTTTCAGAAAAGGAGTACATTAGATGGCTCAACTTGAAGTGATCTGTATTTATATCCAATCAGATATGAAATATTCCAAGTTTTGAAAATTATGGTTTCTCTAACAAACCCTAGATCATCCAGCTCCGGAACCAGGATAGACACCTCAAATCGGTAGGATCTAATCTTTTGCTATTTTCATTTGAAGTTCTCATTTCAAAGTGATCTATCACATCAGCTTGATGATAACCTTGTTGAATTTGAAAAATTCCAAGCATGGAAGTATATGATCTCTCTGAATAAAATGAATTGGACACCTACATAAGTAGAGAGGTTCCAGTTTCAGAGGGAGATGAGGCTAAAAGCCTTACACAAGAAGAACTTGGTGAATGCCAAGAAGATCATTTATGATTCAATCATGGATCACCTTATACCACAAGTGTCTTCCCTAAAGATATCGAAATAGATGTTTGATTCCTTGACCAAGATATTTGAAGGGAAGAACATAAATCAAAATATGACTTTGAGAAAATAGTCGAAGAATGTGAAGATCCAAGATGCAGAGACCATGCAGTCATACTTTACGAGGGTCTCTCAAATCAAAGAACAACTTGTAGCAGTAGAAGAAGAAGTGGAGAATGTAGAAGTGGTGATAGCCACCTTGAATGGACTCGCAGGATCATGGGATTTATTCATGCGAGGAATGTGTAGCATAAGGAAGTGATTACTTTCGGCAGACTCTGGGAAGAAGAAGAAGCTCGACTCATAATAAGAGAAGAGAAGATGGGAGCAACTAAAGATCAAGCTCTCACCATCCAAAGAAGATCCCTCAAGTGATGAGGAATACGAAGGACTCAACTCTTGAAGAAAGTCTTATCCATCTTAGCATTTGGATAAGAAATGATGAATCTGAAGGCTCAAGAAGGAGTCTACCCACGAAACAATTAAAGATAAGTATTTCATTGTGATTTCATGATAATGTTTTGCCATGCATTTGTTTATATTCAGTTGATGTATTATGCATGATAGAATGTTTGCATTAATGGAAGTATACCACTAATATGCATGTGATGGGTAAGTAGCTCATGGTTCTATACAACTCTCCATTGCTACTTATCTAGAATGAAACCTCTTTGCTGACATATTGGATTAGTCCACAATCTCAATGTTGTCTTGGTAGAAATGGAAGGCATCTAGAAAGTTTCTGTGAGATATGGATGAATGTTGTATTGGCTAAGATAGTTGCATGATCATATATTTATGCATAAGAAATTACCATTATGAATATGCATTATGAAATGTTCTAACCATAGAATTGGTGCATTTGACTTGTAGGAAAGATCGTGTACAATTGCATACAAGAAAAGAAGGATGAGACTTGTTCCAAAGAACAAGTGATGACAGTTCAAGATGAAGAATAATATGATGAATGCAGTGACATCATTGATGCAAAACCTTCTAGCTATGAAGAAGCAGCCAAGAAGATAGGGAAGACCAATTCAAGAAGAATGATGTCTAGGATGAGGCATCAAGATCTGAAGGGAAGTCTATAGTATCTTCCATATGGATCTACAAGATCCAGCATGCAGTAGATGGAAACATCGTGGGTAGGATTCGTAGCACGAGGCTTCTCATGGAAATAAGGCATAGACTACGAAGAGACATTTGCATCCAATGGGAGTTAAGGCACATGATAGGTAGAACTCATGTGTGCAAATTAAACAAGACCTTATATGAGCTCAGAAGACACCCATGGGATAATACATACATGAGGAGCTTGAAGAAGATGACAAGCTCTCAGATGGGTGCGAAAAGAACTTTTGAAAAGATTCAAGATAGAGGATCTTGGTATCCAGTGACCCTAGATGGATACATAGAATATTAGTTGCGGAGGAAGCTACTTGTCACTCTGGTACAGAATGTTTTAGTTCAAAGAGTACGAAAGACAAAGGGAGAATGATGCTTCGCTTCAGAGGGAGTGACTACAGAAGATCTTGAGGTTCAACATAATACAACAGGATGGATAGATTATTGATGACTCTAGGCTTGACTTAGAGTAAAGCGGATTCCAACCTTTGCTTCAAGGTTAAAGGCAGAAGACCAGTAATGCTCTTGTTATATGTCGATGACTTGTTCCTGATAGAAAAGAGGAACTCATTAAAGTTGCAAGAAGGAGACTTGCTGCCGAGTTCGAGATGAAAGACTTGAGTATGATGCATTATTTTCTAGGCATGGAGGTATGGCAAAATGCATATGGAATCTCCTTGGGACAAGGGAAGTATGCAATATATAGCCTAAAGAGGTTCAGGATCATGGACTGGAAGGCCATGACCACACCTATGGCATCGAACCTAAAGCTGTTAAGTGATGCTTCATTAAAGACAGTTGATGCCATGATGTATCATCATATGATTTATTCCTTGATGTACCTGACGAATATGAGACCATATATTTGCTTTGTTGTGAACACATTGAGACATGTTCACCTAATGATTGCAAAGCATGCATTGAGGTACCTAAAGGGTACAGTTGATTATGGGCTCAAGTATGAGGCGAATCAGAACATTAACCTTGAGGGTTATGTGGATTTGGATTGGGAAGGCAGTTCCATTGATAGGAAGAGCACTTCAAGGTGCTACTTCAGTATGGGATTAGGTGTAATATCTTATTTTAGCAAGAAGCAGTCCTGTGTTGCATTGAGTATAGCTGAAGTAGAGCATGTCGCATCTTGTTCAGCTAGTTGTGAGGCAGTATGGCTAAGGAAGCTACTATCTAATTTATTTGATCTCCAGTGGGATGCTACTTGTATATATTGTGACAACCAAAGTTGTGTGAATTTGTCTGAGAACCTGATGTTCCATGACAAGTCGAAGCATATCGAGATAAAATATCACTATATCAAGAATATAGTGCAAAGAGGAGCAGTGAAGCTCTAGTATGTTGTGATAGACGAACAGATAGCTGATGCGTTGATGAAGCCATTGGCTAGAGTCAAGTTTGAGTACTTCAGAGACAAGCTTGGTGTTCTCTAGATCAAGGTTCCCTCCAAGGGGAAGTGATGAGTCCGTGAGCCATTCTGAAATGGTGAGAGGATTGGTTCCTTCCATGGTCAAATATAAGGGCTGAGCCATTCTGTCATGGTGAGAGGATTGGTTCCTTCCATGTCATATGTGAGTGTTGAGCCATTCTGATGTGACTATAGGATTGGTTCCTACATGATCAGATATAAGTGTTGAATGCCATTCTCTTAATGGAGGCATGTGGTCAGTTACCAAGAATACTCAATCTGGGGCTACGGGCCATTCTGATATGACTGTGGGATGTGTTCTCACATGATCAAATATAAGTGTAGGGTCGTTCTAATGTGATTGAGATATGTGTTCCCACTTGATCAGATATAAGGGCTGATTCCATTCTCTAGGAGAATGGAGGCACCTGATCAGTTACCAGGAATCCTAAACCTGGGGTTGAGAGCCCTTTCAAGATGTACGCTGGATTGGTTCCTCACATGGTCAAATGTAAGTGCAGATCCATTTCGACATGTAGGTTGGATTGGTTCCTCGCATGGTCGAATGTAAGTGCAGAGCCCTTTCGACATGTAGGCTCGATTGGTTCCTCGCATGGTCAAATGTAAGTGCAAAGCCATTTTGACATGTAGGTTGGATTGGTTCCTCACATGGTTGAATATAAGTGCTAAGCCCTTCCTTGGATAGTGGATGGTGTGCCCTGCTATGCTAGAGGATATAAGTACTGTTCCTTTCCTTGGATAGTGGATGGTATGCCCTTCTATTCCAGAGGATATAAGTGTTGTGCCTTTCTATGGATAGTAGATTATGTGTCCTACTATGCCAGTAGATGTAAGTGATGATCCTTTCCATGGATGATAGATGGTGTTTCATATCATGCCAATGGATGTGAGTGCTAGGCCTTTTTGACATATATGACTATATTGGTTCCTCTCATAGTCATATGTGAGTGTTGGGCGTGCCTTTATGACATGGTGTTGGATGTGGTCCTATCATGGTTAGATGTAAGTGTTGGGTGGGCCATTTTGACATAGGGTCATATATAAGCGCTGAAGAAGAACGACATGGAGGATAGGCCTATAACCAGCATGAAAAAAGGCTGGCTCTATAGAAATTCCTGTAATGAGAAGAATGAAGAGATAGCACCATTTGATTGAGATAGTGAAAGCAGTGATGATCCAGTAATGATCTAGCTTTGATGATGATTCAGTGATGATCCATTTTTTATGATGATCCAGTGATGATCCATTTTCGATGATGATCTAGTGATGACCCAGATGATACAGGGAAGAAGACTTGTGCTGATAAATTGTGTCGAGAGAATACCTTCCTAGTTAAGAGGGAGTATTGATGTATTTGTAACTTCAGAATGTATTCGCTTGTATATTTTATGTATTGTATCCCAATGTTTATTTTGGGAAGCATATGTAATGTAATTGAGTTATGTCATATCTTGATGTTCCTATCGAGAGATTCAATAATGTAAACAAGTCATGTAAAGTCATTGTGGGTAACCCTCTTATTGATCAAGGGTTAAAGTCCCCACAGTTGTGGGGCCCTAGGGTTATTAGACTATCCTAGAGAAGTCAGCCCTAGGTGATTTATTGTAAGTCAGGGCAATAGTCCCCACCATTATGTTAAGGTTAACCCTCCTTGTTGATTGGAGGGGAAAAGTCCCCACAAGTTGTGGGGCACTAGGGTTATTAGACTCTCCTAGAGATGTCGGCTCTAGTAAGTAATTGTTAAGTGAGGCCAACATGTTGGAGTGGACATTAAGTGAACGAAAGAATATAAATAGAGAATGAGCCTCTCTATTTATCATACACACACTCACCCATTGGGGCACATGAGTGAGACATGAGAAGCTCTCTCAAGTGTGAGAGAGAGAACAAGCTGTGGAGATCATCTTTTATGTTTTCGGGTTTTACTGCTACCATTGGTGCTCATTCTATCTTTGAGTAAGTTGCGGGGTTTTCTTTTTTATGGTTTCCATGAGGAAAATTATTTGTGTCTCTTGTCTATTGTGGTCATTGTTGTGCATGTTATTCTCTCAGATAAGATCCTAAGATCATATTGCTTAAATGATAAAAATCTAATAAGGATATCTTTAAAATAAGGCATAGATGACTAGCTTTTCCTATGGCATTCTTTTGGTTAAATTATTATCATTCAAGTGGTCTTTTTAGGCACTGTTATATTTTTCATGAATATACATATCTGAATCATTTCCATTTACTAGTTCGTTTTTTTTTGTTTTTTTTTTTAAATAAGAAACAACACAATAGAACTCTTTAATTTTGATTTTCTGGAACAAACAATTCTTCTCTCTTATATGGCTTGAGGACACGCCATATCTTTTGTTTGGGGGGGGGGGGGGGGGGGGGTTGAGAAAAATTAGATTGTTTTTACTTTTTATTTTTGATAGATCTATTTATCTCTGACAAATGATAAGTGTTTTCAGGATAATATAAGCAGTGGAACTTGATTATAGCATGAATTATATTTTTACAACAAATCAATATGGAGAGCTATATGAAGTTTGAATGAAGGTCCAAATGAAATACCAAATGACGATCTGAATAAAAACATCGTAGCACTTATAATTAAATTTTGCTAACCAAATTTTGTTTTTTTCGCAAATATATATATATTTTTTACCTTCATGCCAGATCCTTAGAAATTCTTCTTATCATTTCATTATTGACAACCTTATCCTCTTACCCAATAATGCATGTAAACTATTAAATGATCAATTTTCTTGATTGTAAATGCAATTTATACTTTTCATGTCATATGTTCAACCTGTCCAAAGCTTTACTTTGGACATGGTTGAATTAATTTTAAACCTTATGAACTTACTCACTTATGTATATGCCCGTTGTTGGCTCATGTCTCAAGATTTGCTATGACAGTGTGATCTGTTATCTTTCTTTTGCTCAATGGGACCTGGCATTTCTCCGGTTTGGGGGAATGTTGATCCTAGATTTGTTATCATTTTTGACAATTAAATTACTCATTTAAACATATGTTTTATTATCTTTTCGCATATTTTATGTGACACGGATCATTATTTAGCCCAAGTGTGTATGAATTTAAGGTTTATATAAATTCCATTTATTATTATCATTTTATGATTTTATTAATTAAAATTGACATTATTAAAGCACATTTGATATATTAATTGATTTGTATATTTGTTTGCAGGTTATATAATCTTTTTGGGACAAACTAACAACAAGTACGCATTCAACTTTCCATGCGCACAACACATCCATCTCATCATCCAGCTTGATGTACGAAACTCATTGGTAGTTTTCAAGGTGTTAAAACGTGTTACTGCAGACTTTAGTTCTGAAGCGCACCAGCAAACAAACATTTCGTTGATCCTAGATATGCACCAGCATATCCAACTCACGGTCCAGCTCATTGTTTAGATTTCCAGCCAAATCGTGAACCAGACTGCACACTGTTGAGATTGATTTCAGGCATTAAAACATAAAATAGTTATGCAAACAACTTATTTTCCACGCGTCTGGGTAATGAAGCTTGCGTCTAGATGATTCACTAGCCTGCAACCTCCTTCCTCGACACCTCAACAATAGTCCATGCGTTGGGTTGATGTATTAGCTCGTGTTCTATAAAGCTCACATGTGCGCTCTCCTATGCTCACCACCAGTCCACCTTTTGAGCTAAGGAAGGAGCCATGTGCCACATATGACAACCGTTTGCAATGGAGATGGAGCCTGTGTGCTACTGTCCAATGAAGAGAACCAAAATCATGCTGAAGAAGGGAGGATGACTATGCGTTGGCCTGTGACTTGTTAGACGCCTTTATGATCGACTAAATTTAGAGAGAAGTCAGCCACTAAAGGATCAACTTGCAACTATATATACTAGCCTCTACGTGAGAGCTCAACTAGTTCATAGTTTTATCAGTTCATGCTTTTGATTTGTTCTTGAGCACATTGTAACTATGTTCCATCGTTTGAATAAAGAGTTGTATGCTTTGCTATTGACAATTTCATTTGAGTAGAAGTTAGCCAGGAACCACCCCTGATTGTTGAGAGAGCCCCTCATCAACCAGAGGTTTCTTCCTTTGTTATTATTTATTTCTTTTATCTTTTCTGTTGTAGTTAGTTTTGTTTCTAGTTAGTTTTATTATTTCATTTGCTTCCTGTAATGTATTTTGTTCCCATAATTAAAGAATTAGATTGCACGCATAGTTTGCTTTCGAATTTACTTTCAGTCCTTTCATTTCCAGTTTATGATTCAATATTTGCAATTAGATAGAATAGAATTTTAGTTCTATGTATTTCCTTTATGTTCTAAGTTTATGCAATTTGAATTTTAGTTTGTTTATTAACATACAATGATTTCTTTATTTTCATCAAGTTGTTTAAGTTCATTTCATTGTTCAATTTGCTTAAGAAGTAGGTTTACTTATTGTCTTTATGCATCATATTCAAATCTGCATGAATTCAACTGAAGATTAGATCATTTAGGTTAAATTATGTCATTTTAATTGGCAGATTGTCATTCAGACAGCTTGTTTAAAATGTCATTCGGCCACCCCTTTTAGACCTATAGTTCAGTCTGCCATTCAGTCCACAACTTCATTTTTAGTGTTTTTGATGTGTTTTGAGATTGTTTTCAGTTCCGTTTCTTTAATGTTTGAAGTATGCTTTGATTGAGATAGTTAGATGATAGTTTTATTGAATTTAAATGGGATTGTTTTAGGTTATTTATTAAAAGTTATCTTATTTCTTTTCATCTTGAATATGTGTTAAGCTATTTTATGTTTTGTTTCTTGAGTTTGTTTCTGATTTCTTTTTACTGATGTATTGTTTTGTGTTTATGCTTTTGTATTGATTTACCCGTTTGCATGTAAAATTCAGCATTATATGTATTATCCTTAGTATGTTTCTTGGTTATTCCTTTTTCATTGTGTGATTACTGAAAGAGACTTGTAGGACCGAATTCAAAGATATTCCTATTAAGTTTTTACTTGTTTATGTCTATTAAGTTTTCTTTATTAATTTTTCTACTTGTTTCTTTTTATTAGGTTTCTTTTATTAAGTTTTCTACTTGCTTATTAATTAGGTCTCCTTGCATCCTAGTTTCCTATTTGAAAAGTTAGTTGTTGATAGTATCCTTTTCAGTTTAAATTTATTTTCTTATAGAATAAATTGTCAATTATTTAGTTTAATATATTTTTTTTCCGGTTTAATTACTCTAATAATTGAATTCTTAGGAGTCTGACTTAGTTTTTCATTTTGAAAGATATTTCAATCTTTTGTTTGTTAAAATATTTACACGACAACCTCTACCTTCGCATATATTTTGTGTCAATTATAAGCCTACAAACCTTGGTCAATAATTAAATATTAGGTTAATTAATCTAGACATTATAACACCTAGCATGTCCTTGTCTGCAGGACCATCCCCACATAGGATACTGTCATCTGCAACTGAATGCATATCTCTTTCGGAACTGAATGCAGTACCACTCAACATATGAGAGTACTATGATCCATGGGACCATCCTAATCCAGTAAGAGCTAGGACCGCTCTCAAAATGAGAGTGTTCTTGTCCGCAAGACCACCCTACAAATGAATACAGGAACACTCTCCTCCATAAGAGAGTACTATCATCTGCAATACCATCCTCAACCAATCAGAGCTAGAACCACTCTCAACAAGAGAGTGTTATTATCCACAAAGACCATCCCGCAAATGAATGCAAGACCACTCTCCATAAGAGAGTACTATCAGCTGATGAACCACCCTCAGTCGATAAGATCTAGGACCACTCTCAACAAGAGAATGTTCTTACCCACAACACCATCCTGCAAATGAATGCAGGACCACTCTCCATAAGAGAGTACTGTCATCTGTAGTACCATCCTTAGATGGTAAGAGTTAGGACCACTCTCAACAAGAAAGTGTCCTTGTCTGCAAGACCATCCTGCAAATGAATACAAGACCACTCTCCATAAGAGAGTACTATCATCTACAGGACCATCCTCAGTCGGTAAGATATAGGACCATTCTCAACAAGAGATTTTTCTTGTCCACAAGGATATCCTACAAATGAATGCAAGACCTCTCTCCATAAGAGATTACTATCGTATGCAGGACAATCCTCAGTCGGTAAGAGCTAGGACCACTCACAAAAAGAGAGTGTTATTTTCTACAATACCATCCTACAAATGAATGTAGGACCACTCTCCATAAGAGAGTACTATCATCTACAATAACATCCTCATTTGGTAAGATCTAGAACCACTATCAACAAGAGAGTTTTATTGTCCATGATACCATCCTCAAGGAGGATACTATGGTCCACAAGTGAATGTCGAACCTTATCAAAATCTATAGGCATACTGATAAAATCGATTGGCCTTCTCTATAATGGCATACCATTACCATCTTATCATCCTTCCCTCTTTTCAAGGAGGTCCTTTCAGATTACACCAATCTTGTCTTGAAATTGTTCAAACTTTACATGAGATAGAGGCTTCGTTAGCACATCAGCAACTTGTTTCTATGTAGGAACATACTAGAGCTTCATGACTCCTCTCTGCACCATATGCCATGATTTATGAAGCATCGGGTTCTCTGTTAGCTTAACGCAACATTGGTTGTTACAATAAATATCTCTTGTATCTATATAGGTGTCAAATAATCCTACCAATAGTTTGTGAATCCATATTGTTTCACTACAGGATGAACATGCTGCAATGTACTCAGCCTCAGTTGTACGAAGGGAAACACTGGTTTTATTTTTTGTAACCCATGAGATCATACCCAATCACAAACAAAATCCTTAGGTGATCTTTGTTTCTTCAACACTTCCTCTTTGCATATACAATGAGTTCGTCCTCTCCTATCAGGTCATCGACATATACCAGTCTTCTACATTCAACCCTAAAGTAAAGGTTGGAACCCACTTTACTATTAGTAAATACTTAGTCGATTAGGAAGTTTTCCATCCTATTGTACCATGTCAACTTAAAGATATTCTGCAAACACTCCCTTTGAAGTGGAGCATCATCCTCCCTCCTTATTTTCTACTCTATGTATCAAAACATTCTGTACTAGAGTGTTAGGTAGCATCCTTTTCTACTAAATTTATATGTATCCATATTAGGTCATTGGATACCAAGATCCTTCATCTTGATCTTTGTTTAAAATTTTCTCTTGCACCCATCTATGAGATTGTTGTCCTCTATAGGATTCCATCTTCGACCTTGTCACAACTTTTAAAATCTTCATCACTCTATGTGATCTTCAAGATCCTGAATGTGCTTATCCATGGGCTCTTTCTGAGCTTGTTCAAAGACTTTTGTGCACATGTGGTTCTCTGCTCAATATACACTTCTACTTTACTAGAGAAGTGTGCCTGGAGTATGCCATGACATAGTCTAATCCATCTTTCTGAGAGAAACCACAATCCTTTCTTTTTATCCCTCAATGATTCCACCTGTTGCATAATTGATCTTGTAAATCCACATGGAAGACACTAGGGAATTCCCTTCAGGTCTCGGAACCACATCCTAGACATCATTCCCCATGATCAACTAGTATTCTTTGATCATAGTATTATTTTGTTTCTCCTTAGCTACTTCTTGATAACTGGAAGGATCTTCATAAATGATGTTACTCAACAGTGCCACATAACTAGAGTGTATCTGAGTCCTCTTACTTTCATTGGAATCCCTATCATACTTTTCTTCATCTTAAATTATCTTTCGTTCCCAAGATGGTCTTCATCTATCAAGGTGTATCTACCGCTCTCTTTAGGTCATGTAATGCTTCTTATATTCTTCTGAAGCTCTTTCTTCTGCCACGATGTCTCTGACCCTGGGAGCTTCAAGTTCATCTTCATGTATGTTTATTGAAATGAATCTTCTAACTGAATTGTAGTCATTTTTTCTTCAGAACAAGTCGCATCCTTCTTTTCTTATAGGTTATTTGTACATGATATTTCCTACAAGTCAAATACATCAGTTGTATGGTTAGAAACATTTCATAAGATATATTCATAATGACAAATTCTTATGCATCAAGATATCATCATGCAACTATTTTAGTTAATACAATATTCATCCATATCTCGTATACACACAAAAACTTTCTAGATCCCTTCCATATCTACCATAACATTATTGATATTGTGCACTAATTCCAATATGTCAACAAAGAGGTTTCATTCTAGATAAGTAATAATTTAATGTTGTATAGCACCATAGACCACTTACCCATCACATGCATATTAGTAGTATATTTTCCATGATGAAAACATTCTATCATGCATAATACATTTCCTTGAACACAGATTTGTACACAACTAAAAAATGTTATTTAAGCAACAAGATATATAGGAAATTACAATTCAAATACTTATCTTTGTTTTCTTGGTAGACTCCTTCTTGATCCTTATATCTTTGCAATAATAACTGGAGCCTCCATCATCTGATTCTGGGAACCAAGGTACTGGTTTTGAGTGTCACTAATTGCATTCCTTCTTATCCAAATACTGAGATGGATAACAATATGATATTTTTCTTCATTGGTAGAATTCATATTCCTCATCACTTGAATCTTCCTTTTCTTCTCTTAATCTTTTATTAGTTGGTTCATCATCTTCAATGGTGTAAGCATGTTGTATTTTCTTGTTTGACTTTTTGTTGAAGGAGCATGTATTTCTCGGACAATATATGGAGTAGTGTCCCTTCTCATCACAAGTGTAGCATCAAATGTTTGGAAGGATATATTATGAATTCCTTTTGTCTTCTGTTGTGATGATGGTCCTCCTTCTTGCTATGATTTCTTCTGGAGTAAATTTTGAGATCCTGATCTTCAGTTGCTCCCATATTCTCCTTTCTTGTTATGAACCGAGATTCTTCTTGTGTGCATTCTTCCCATATTCCGCTGAAAAATATCAACTTCCTTCTTGCACATATTCCTTCAATGAATGGATCCCATGATCTTGGAAGGGAATTCAAGGTTGTAATATCTACTTCTGCTTCTTTGACATTGTTTCCAATGGCTTCTAGTTTCTCCTTGATTTGAGAGATTCTTGTGAAGTAAGATTGAATGCTTTCTGACATTTTCCTTTTTACATCCTTGAGTTGTGTTCTCAAGATCATATTCTTGTTGATGTTCTTTCCTTTGTACAAGTGGGCTAATGCATCAAACATATCCTTGGGATTATTTAAGGATAATACATGTGATATCCATTGGAGACGGAAATAATCCCCTTATATTTGACTAAGTCCTTCTTGTCCTTTGTCTTCGTCTCCCTCTGTATTTGCAACTTCTTCTTTGTCATAACTCTCCAAGTCATGCTTCTTCAAGTATGAGAAGCACTCTATACTTCCATGTTCAGGAGTTTTCATCTCCTTCAATATTGTCCTCAAGCTTGGTTTTGTTTTTCATCATGATAAAATTGAGAATCTCAAATGGAAATAGAGAGGATACAACTTACCAATGAGATTGCTTCAACTTGATGCTTGTTTGAAATTTTTTCTAGAAGACTGCTTCTAGTGGACATAGGGATTGATAGAAAAACTGTAATTTTTCAACTTAGGTATATTTCAGATCTAATTGGATATAAATATGTTCCTCTTCAAGGCGAGCTAACCAACATACTCATTTTCCCAAAACTGTGGAAAAAACTGCAAAATATATGATGCCTTAGTTCTCCTTGATAATAGTGTTAGGTTAAAAATTGAAAATCCATAGAATGAAAAATGTCTTCCATATAAATATGCACACTCCTAGGGAGATTTTGATAGTCCTCCTTTTTCA
The DNA here is from genome assembly GCA_001517045.1 of Pseudotsuga menziesii. Taxonomy (NCBI): domain Eukaryota; kingdom Viridiplantae; phylum Streptophyta; class Pinopsida; order Pinales; family Pinaceae; genus Pseudotsuga; species Pseudotsuga menziesii. The sequence goes on from LPNX010661000.1 coordinate 49,202, forward strand.
ACTAATCAGTGGAGGGAAGTGCCCGAAACATGAAGCCCTAGTTTCCTCAATTTCTTCTACAAAATTCCCTTTTTTTTGCTATATCACTAAATTTTATGCTCATAAAGGTATGAAACTTCTTCATGTGATAACCTTTCCTGTATTCTTTCTAACCCCACATTTTAGAGAAGAATTGGATTCTCCAAGTGGGACTTATGGTAATTTTTTCAAGGTTACTTGTTTAAGGACTATTACGCATAACAAACTTGTACGGACTGCCATGTGTCACTGTTCCACATTCAGGGTCTAAACCTTATACCATATAAACTACATTCCATTCCTTATTTTCAAAATCTTTCAAAATTTTATCTGGACCTTCCTTACCCAAGATATAGAAATTCTCCCTAGGTCACTTGTTTGAGACTGGATTCTGGAGGAGGATGGAACCCTAATTTGGAGGAATCATATCTCCTAAAATATAGAAAATTTATTGTTGAAGCTCACACAGAATGTGCAAAAATATTTCATCTTTGTCCTTCCAACATTTCATCTCATGATCCTTCTCCAATATCGAGTTATAACAAAAGTCCCAAGATGACTAGTTTTTGTCTTCTAGGGTTTTCAAGCATGAAACCCTCATGTCTAGTAGTTGTAGTTGTAGCAGTGTTTTGGCTGCACAAAGACTTATTTCAGGGTGTCTCTGATACCATGTTATTTTTTCAATGGTTATACAAGATCTAAAAACATTTATCATCATAACCATATACAAAAGGATCACTGAAAGAAAGACAAGCACAACCACAAAAAATAACACAGAGATTTATCATGGGAAACCCTCATGGGGAAGAAAACCAAAAAAAAATTCCTCATTATAGAATTCAACCAAGTATAAGGTAAGACCCAAAGAATAATACTTATAAGACCCAAAGAATAATACTAGACTACTTCCTTTCTCACAGATGGACTGCTCCTTTACTCTCTAGTGTAACTGCTTGAGTGTTATGCTTCTCCAAATTAGGGAGGCACCTCTCCTATTTATACTAATTAGCTGAGAGGCCTAATAACCCAACAGGGAAGAACTTTCCTTGCTTCCAGAACTAAATTTCCTTGGAATACTCAAAAATACATTTTAACTTTTGTAGGTACTACTGACCCAACATACAATGGAGGTTTTACCTTAATACTTTACATGAACGATTACATCAATGAAATCCCTAATTAGAGGAACAACATCTCCATAAGGGGTAATAACAATCATAATAGAAAATAGAATATCTTTCTCAGTTACATTTCTTTAACATTCTGGCCATCCATTTCCATTCATGATTGGATCTAGAAGGAATATTCCTTTCCTATTCATGTTTACTAAAGGGAGCCATGGTTTTCTAACTATAAAACCCACTTTTATGAGATTTTCACCCATTTATTTTCCCCATTGTATTCTTTTATTTTTAGAGAAGCTATCCCCATGATATTTAACCATGCCATGGAATCCTTGCCACAAATTAAAAACTGGTATAGCCTGGATTTCTTTACCTACATCCAAGTCTTCGACACAACTTCATGCCCCCATTTGTTACCCATGTATTTCATAAAATACGTCGGATCCTAATTTTCCCACATGAGTAAAAAATCTTGGCCTACTTTCCCCATGTGTGCCGGCTTCTTCACCTTAGTTAATTCTCAGCATGCTCATAAGGAAGCTAATGTGTTGGAAGAGTTGAAACTTGGGTTTGCAAATCGAAAACAGAATGAAATTAAGAGGGTTATTGAGGGACATTTTAAATCATTAAGTATTCATTCAACTTATATACGCGAGGAGTTCCCTTAATAACTTTGATTCAAAGGAACTTCTTAATATGATGAAGTTCTTTAAAAAAAATGGTGATGGAACAGAAGATAAAATTACACCACCGATAGTTGACACTTCACAACAATATCAGGACTGAGGGAAAGGTTTCCTTTATATTATAGGTAGAACAAGGGATGAAGAAAGAGGAATAAGGAAGAAGAAGGAGAGGTGAAACGATAATTTTTTTATTAATAACAATAAAAACTATGGTGGCTTCAGACATAAATCTGGTCCTAGGTGGACAATTAAGAAAATGAAGCTCAAGAAGGATTTGAACAAGAGGTCAATGCCAAAGTCACACAATAGGAATACAAAACTCAAAGGGACACGTAATAAGAGTAGCACAAGGTCACAAAAGAAGAACAACATAAGTTCACAACTGAATAGGAAAAAAATAAAAGGAAGAGGGAACTTTCCATGATGTGGTAGAAGAGAAGAGATGGAAATAAAAGGTTGAAAACAAAGCAAAAAATATGTTCCTTCTATAGGAACAATATCAAAAAGAGGAGGGAGAAAATCACAAGTCCAAATAAGAAAGAAAAAAAGATAAAGAAGAAAAATTGAAAAAATGGAAGAACAACAAAAAGACAGTTAGGTTTCTTGGTTAACGCCTCCCATCGACCCAAAGACACCTTTGGCCATGATATATGGAAGATACTTTCAACCTATAGGAGGTTAATACCATATTTGTCTCATTGGGAGATTATTTTATTGACTCAAGAAGCAAATTTTTTTTAAAAAGGCCCTCTAAAATATAGAAGAATAAATGGACAACAAGCCATATTATCTTGTTTGATATGGGGAGAAAAAAACTTGATAAAATTGCATCCAACATTGGCTCCTTGATAAGAGTGGTGGAAAATGTAAATTTTTCTTCAAATAAAGACCTGATTTATTGGGTACAACAACCTAAGGATTTGTATCATAAATACAAAGTGTTATGAAGGAATCAAGCATCATCTTGATCAGGAATATCATGAATCTTTTGTGAAACAGGAGAAACTGAAAGAATCACATGAGAATGATCTAGCTCTGTTGAAACAAGAACGTGAAGAGATCCTAAGGGAGTTGAGGTTATCTAAGGAGTACGCTGAGTTTTAGCTTCAAGTGTTTCTTACATAAAACATTATTCCTTTAAACCAAATGAAATAAGAGGTCAAACAATCAAACCAAAGCTCATGAAAGTTTAGGAAAATTTTATGGCACCATCTTGGGTAATAACAACAGTACCATGATAACTTAAGAAGGCTTATTGATGAAACCATATTGTTAGAATATGAGTAAAAAATGATTCATCAATATGTGTAGGAAATCAATGAATGGAAGCAATAGTATAAAGAGGTTCCCGTAGACTTCCCTAGAATTGATAAAGAAGAGTTGGAAAAGGTAATATCATGGAAAAACACTCGGGATGCCATGTGAGTAGAAGCAACTGAAATTATTTAGAGGGTGGAGCATGTATGCATTTAAATATGGAGCTCTACAGATAGTGCAATGGATAGGTTTGATATTCCAACCCTTAATGAGTTGCAGGTGGACAAGATGATCAGAACAAATATAGCATAACTTGAATTAGAAAGGGAAAACAACAAGAAATTAATTATGCAATTGATAAAGGTTGATCATGACCTATTCAAAAACTATATTTATCAACATCTAGAACTGACACCTCGGACATAATCCTTGTAGAATGTAATCATGGCATATTTAGATAGGGAAATCGAAACAAAAGTCCTAAAGGTTGAAATTGAATTCGAGAAGATGAAGGATCGATGTGCAGAAAGGTCAAAGATTGGCATATTCAATGGGAGAAGTTTTGGGAATAAAGAGATTAATAGTTCCCTATAAGTTTGTTTTTGTATTTGGTCATTGTTAAGTTATTGTTTAAAATAGATAGTTATTTCAATTTTGTACAATTAATACACTGTCCCTCGACTTTTCGTTATAAAAGAAATATTTTTCTAAATCCATAAGGGGTTGGTGGCATGAAACCCATACTACATCGAAATTTTGTGCACTATTGTATGGAGTAGATGTAGTATGGGATCCAAACAAAGATTTTTGGAAACACATTTTTATTAATGGAATTATGTTGACTCTTCTTCATACTTCTTGCAATGTTCTTATTATGTAATTTATAACGTTGGCACGAAGAACTATTTATTTTTATCTGATTATGAATGCACGGTTAAAATTTTCAATTAATTCTTATTTGAATTGTAGAAAACATTATTTGGTTATAGCAACTATTTGCATAATATATGTGATATAGAACTTTAGTAGAATAAAAACAATTGTTTATCTTATGTTCTATATATGATTATGTTATTTTCCATCTTTCCTTTCATTTATTTAAATATATAGGAAATATCAATTAATTATATGCAAGTAAAATTACTTTTTCTTTAATATATTTTACTATATTGATGTTTTAATTTTCCATTGAAATTTAAGAACAATTTCTTGGATTATCATAACAATATATCCATGCACATTCTATTAGTCTATAATATTTCTCCCATCATTAGGATAGATTAGCTTCATTTACTTGTTGATTTTTATAGTTTATCACTACATTAAATTTACAACATAAAAAATTAAACAAAGAAATAAAACTTATAAACTCAAATGGAAAGTGGGACCTTCACCTATAGAAGGCACTACTCCAAACGTGACCAAGTTTACCTTGGGATTTGCAAGTGGGTGTTCTCCTTATTGTTGGCGTGGTTGTTCTGAATTGGCAACAAAATTGGTGCCATAAGGAGCCTACATGGTGAGTAATGGATAGTTCTAACATGAATACCTTTGCAAAATACTATTCATCTTCTCCATAGTATAATACCAGGTGGCTTTCTAATTCCAGATAAATTTAACCCACGAGTTAATACCCTATCACAATTCCTTAATAAGTGTAGGAAGACTCACACATTATCTTTTGATCATTTACTTCCTGTAATAAGGTCACCCAGTATCCCTAAATTATTTCAACCCTTTTGAGATGTAACTAGAGCTTTGTGAAGTGACCTTGGTCTTTCATAATTCACTATATGATTCATGAAAGGAACCGACAAAATCAAAATCATACCTTTAGTGAGTATCACATTCCAATCATCACAACAGAACATTCAAATGCATTACAACTACAAAAAACCAACTCGAAAAGTGTGTTACTCGAAACGATAATGGGATTCCTCCGAGTCTTCCTTTCCCCAATCTAGTTCTTCACATTCTAAGTCTAAAAAATATTCTTTGGGCGACAAATGTTCTAAATAAAAATCAACAACCAATATAGTCCGTGTCAATGCCAACATCAACCCCAGATGCCAATTTACAGGACACCATATCCATTCCAGGGAATTTTCATCCTCTTTCAAAGCATCCCAAAATATTCCCTCTCATAATTTGATCTATATCAATAGGGTTATGTTGAATATCAAATTAATATATTTTTCATGGAAATTAATTTTCCTCAATGAAGATCATGGAGACGTCATGTGTAGACTTTTCTCTCTCACTTTCATTATTTGGGATATAACTTGGTGTAAATCCCTTAAACAATGATCTATTACAAACTAGGATAACCTTGAAACTATTTTTTGGAGAATTTTTGGGAAGATAAAAGCCCCACATAATTGGTTCTACAACTATCAAGAATATAGGTGGAATCAAAGGAAAATGTGAAATATTTTAATCAAAGATTCATAACTTTTTTAAACAAAATTCCATAGGAATATAAACCTCCAGATGATGTATTAATTGAGTTTTTATCTTCTTCCTTATCAACTACCATAGCCATGTTCATTAAAAGGGATGATAAGATAAACCTTTATGAGAAGTTTAATGTGGCGATTAAGGTTGCACATGATATTATAAACCTCAAAGGTAACTCACGGTTGGAGGAAGCACTTAACCAAAAATATTTGAGTTAAAAGAATGATGAAGGGAAAAATAATGCAGAACCTAAAGAGATACGCCATAAGGATATGGAAATCTTGTAGAAAATAATGAAAAAAATATCTAATAATTTTTTTGAGATAACAATCGCGCTTGGTGAAAGACCTATCCCTAAAAACTACTATAGACCACCTTTTAAGAAGGATGCTCCTCCTTGAAATAGAGGGAACCCTCCTATGGAAAGTGGATCTTAAGGACCTATCTACATATGTATTAAATATCCTAAATACCAATGGGAAATCAGATCAGCAAAATGAGAGTAAGTAAGAAATGGGAGAAGAACAAGAAAATGAGGATATAAAGAATATGTATGGTCATTTACATCACATTAATGTATTATGGTATTACTCTCCTAAGAAAGGGGCAAGAGATGATGGGAAAATAGAGGAAGTGTGCACTTACTAGAAAAGAAGTAAAGGTCTCCTTGCTGATGAGAAAAACCCTTCAACTTTAGTATCCATGAAAAACAACCTGCCTACAATCAAACCTAACCTTACCATGGTACATCTAGGTTAGAATGTTTTAAAGGTTATAAATAAAGCCAAAACAATCCTTTTATTATACTATGTTCTCGACACTCTATAAATTCATCGAAGTCTAATTTGAGCTCTTAAGAAATCTTATGAGGGAAAATATGAAGGGGTGCAAGTAAAGGAATGCTCTGAACCAATTAAGAACATTGATTCAATAATAACAAATAAAATGAATTTATCTAGTATAAACACCGCCTTGATTGGGAAAAAATATTCTTGAAATACTCCCCCATTCCTTTTAACCTTCTAAAATTTTAATATAAATATCCATAACTGCATGATTCATTTTGGTGTGTCGTCAAATGTCATGCCATATTCAATATGATTTAACATCTATTTTGAGCCTAAATGAGGCAGAACCCATATTTCCTATATAGATTGATCCACAATCAAGGTCTGTGGGGAACTGAAGAATGTATTTATAAGACTAGAGGTGGATCCCAGGCCTCATCAAATAATTGGCATCATTGTAGTAGACATATCCAGATCCTATGGATTACTCTTGAGTAGGACTAGTCTAAAAATTTATATGGATATTTTTCAACTGATTGGTTTCATTCATGCTTTCCTTATAACGAGAAACATAATCAGATTAGAGTTAAAAGTGAGAGGTATATTAAATATACTGTGATATACATTGGGTCACCTAACGAACCAATCATATTCACTAGTATGGGGAATTACTCATTTGACACTTTCTTTAGGAATTTCATAGTCAAAATTTCAAACATAACGGAAATTAACAAGAGATTGAACTCCTCCATTGCAATTAGTCCGTTAATATGAAAAAACAAGTCTTTGATAAGTAATATTTGAACCGACAATTTTGGACATTGTTTTTTGGAGATTCAAAATCCAAAGAAGCTGCAAGGGCTAGATGCATATTAATAAGTCCACACGGAGAAAAAACCCTAATTGATTGTTATCTTTAATTCAAATGTACTAAAAACACAATGAAATATGAAGCATTGATTCAAGTATTGAGAAAATCTATAGATTTAGACCTTAATTCTTCAAAGGTTAATGGATATTCCCATATTGTTATCAAACATGTGTGTAATTATCTTCATTATGTTTATCAACACCTTAAGAACTACCAACTAGAGGTATGGAATTTAATTAACTCTTTTATGGATTTTAATATAGATTCCATGCCTAGAAACAAAAATGTTGATTTGGATATGTTGGCAAATGTAGCATCTAGATTACTCCCATCAGAAGGTATACCTATTAATACGTTTTCTACTCAACTAATATTCAATCCTTCCATACCGGATAATGTAACAAAATGGAGGGTGTTCAAACAACACCAATATATTATCGATTTTCTCACAATCCAGGACATAAGCATTGATGAAGCAAATCACTATGCATCTCTCTAGAATTATCCTGATATTGAAGAAAAGAATAATACCACCAAAGAACAACCTAAAAATATGATCCCCATATCTATGGTAATATTGGATAAATATTATGACCTCTAGAATTGATTCAAGAAACCAACAAATCGTAAGACCAACAACTCTTCCATGCAATATGAGGTTGTAAACCTCAGTAGAAATAAAGACCCCAAAATGTCAATATTGGATTTGGATGCTCATTGCAAGAGAAGAATGCGCTCATTGCACTAATTAAAGAATACAAATATGTGTTCACATGGACATATAACAACCTAAAAACCTTTGATCCCAAAATCATGCGGCACATTATTCCATTACAACAAGATGCAAAGCCATTTGAACAGAAGGTATGCAAGATGCACCCTACCTTGTAGCCTCTAGTAAAGAAAGAAATAGATAATATGTTGGATGGAAGGATCACATTTCTAGTCCAACACATATAATGGGTAGACAAATTCGTGCCAATAATAAAGAAAAATGGATATATTATAATTTGCATTGATTTTCGAATATGAACAAAGCTTAACAAAAAGACAACTACCATGTACCTATGATGGACCATATATTACAAGATGTTTCCAGATATGAGATATTCTCCTTACTTAATGGATTCTCAGGGTATAATCATGCTTTGGTATACCCTAAGGATCAATTGGAAGACAAATTTTAGAATAAAATGGGGAACATACTTTCGCTTATTGGAAAATGCCATTTGGATTGATCAACGCAGGTGCCACATTTCAAAGAGCCATGGACATAGCATTATGGGGGATAATCAATAAGTTTTTTTGGTTTACGTGGATGATGTTATCATTTTATATACCCTAAAATACCATGTATCCACTCTCAAACAAAATTTTCAATTAATTCCATAAATATGGTATTTCTCTAAATCCAAAGAAGTCCAATTTTGTTGTCGATGAAGGAAAGCTCCTACAGTTTATTATTTCAGAATCTAGAATGAAGATTGAGCCAGAAATAATGGATTCTATATGTAAAATCCCCCCCCCCCCCCCCCATTCACAACATGAAATTAATGAAATCCTTATTGGGGAAGATTGGTTTCATGCGTAGGTTTTTCCTTAGCTTCTCAGAAATGGTAAATCCAATCCACCATATTGTTAAGAATTATGCAAGATTATGATGGGGACTCAAAGAGAAAGAGTTGTTCTCACAAATAAAGAAAGCGATTGTTGAATCACCTTCTTTGGCAAGGCCCAAATTCTTTAAGGATTTCATATTATACAACTTTGCATCTGAAAGCTTGTACACAACTGTGTTAGCTCAAAAATATCTAAAACAAAATGAAGGTCCTATCGCTTTCATGAGTTCAAAATTTCAAGGTGTATAAATGTGATATCCAAATATCAAGAAATATGCTTCTACTATTTTTAAAACAATCAAGCATTTTCATCCATATTTTCTCAAATATAGGGCTAAGGTAATAGTTCCATACCCTGCGGTAAGGAACTTGCTGATACAAATGGACCTTGGGGAAAAAAGAGCTCATTGAATGACTACTCTTAAGGAATATGACCCAGATATTAAACCAACCAAAATAGTAAATGGGAAACATGTGCAAACTAATCATTGGAGGAGATGATGCAAACAAAAAATATAGTATGGAAGATGAGATAATTGCACTCGAGAAAGAAGCATTGTATATCCTCACACTTAATAATTAATGGTAAAAACATGAGACATTTTGTTACCTATGGGACTACTCCTAACTATCTACCACCAAGCAAGTTAAGTGCTCTTAGATTAAGTTCAGATTAGTATCAACTAATAAGTGGCATCATTTTTAGATGGAAATTCAATAATGTATTATTGAGATGCATGGAGAGGTAAGAAGTGGACAAAGTGTTTTATGCAACCAAGTCCTAGAAATAACATAAAAAAGGCATAAATATACCAAAATGCACACCTTAATAATGAAGAACAAAGATAAATAACAATCCCCTTCGAGCGAGGAACCTCCTTAAACAATGTATTGTGTACCCAAGACAAGATAATATACAATGCTTACTCAAATGAAAATACCTCCTTCCTCTATATAGAAGATGAAGGTGTACAATAACAACTAATATGCCCACTAACAGACTTGAATGTACATCAATAATATGTAATACACCACGATATAAGGGGTAAATTTCCACACTATAGGGGGAACTATGCCCAACATTTAGGTCTTAAAATTCCCCTCCCCTTCAGACAAGCATTATCCTCAATGCTTGGGTAGTTGTGGATGCATCTATATGAAGGAATTGGCTTCCCATGTCAAACTTGTAGCTGGTGATTTCTTCCACTTGATGAGGTACTCAATAATAGCTTGATTTTGTAGTTGTTTGGTCTTTATTTCAATGATTTGTTCAAGTACCCATATGATTTTTGCTTCTTCAAAACTCATTTGCCTATTATGTTGATCTACCTATTGTTTCATCTTGTTTTTGGACATATTTAGTATTTGGAAACTACTTGTCGGTTCTCTATGTGATCTAGAACTACTTGAACTATAGATTTTCCTTCTTCAAACCTTGATCGAAATATTAATTTATGGTCGAATTGGATTGAGATAAATTTTAAATTTCATCTCCTTTAGGTATGAAAAATTTGACTTGTGGTTTCCTACTGTGTCCTCTTTTCGATGTCACGGGTCTGACCTAATTTGGATGCTCCAGTAAAACTATATTGCAATTATCCCAACACTTCTTATTTTTTTCCTATCCAGAAGAGCCAAATTGTACAATATTCCAAGTGTCAAATATTTTGAATATGACTTTGAAAAATATACCACCGATATTATGGCCAATATTATTTTTTATGCAACAAGTCTCACTCAATTTGGATATCAAATGCTCTCGATATAACAATTTTCCCTTAAACACCTTTTTTCAAACCCTCATTGGAAGATTGTTTTAGGTTTGGCTTGAAAGTAAGGTGAAATTGGAATTTTGACTTCCATGGGTCTCAAAATTTGTCCTTTTATATCATGATGTGTCCACTTTCCTATGCCTCAGGTATGATCTAATTTGGATGTGACAATAAAAAGTTATTGCAAATCTCCCAAAACATCTTATTTTTGGCATATCCAGAAGAACGAACTTGTACGATATGCCACCTGTCTAATATTTTGTTTCTTTAGCTAAAAATAATACAAAATATACCATGGTTCATATTATTTTGGATTCAATAGGTCTCACTCAATTTGGATCTCAGTTTCCTCAGATATGACCTTTTTCCCGCAAACACCTATTTTAGACTAGGTTTTGGACTAGTTAAAAAACCTAAGTTCCACCACAAATATCTACAAAAATTAAATGGATCAGGATCTACATAAGTGTTATTTTAACCACAAACTTTGATTCCTTGTATAAAAAAAGATGTACTGAAAAATTCAATATGACTCGTTTTGCAAAAGCCAGTCCTGAGGAAAGAGACTTGATACCAAATGTTATGCAACCAAGTCCTAGAAATAACATAAAAGGAGAATAAATAGACCAAAAGAGAGTAATCCAAACATTAATAATGAATAACAAAGATAAATAACAATCAACTTTGAGGGACGAACCTCCTTATACAATGTATTGTGTATGCAAGACAAGATAATATACAATGCTTACTCAAAGGAAAATATCTCCTTCCTATATATATGAGACAAAGGTGTAGAATAAAAACTAATGGACCCACTAATAGACCCAATACCACATCAATAATATGTAATACAACACCATATAGGGGTTAAAGTGTCACACTATAAAGGGAACTATGCCCAACATTTAGGGCTTAACAAAGTGTTTGTTCAATTGCATGACAGTCCAATGGGAGGGTGCTTTAGAGGAAAAAAATACAACACATAAAATACTCAGAGCACGTTATTATTTTCCCAATGTGTTTAAAGACATGCATGCTTATGCTCGAAAATAAAAAAATTTCCATAAGGAGGTAGGGAAAAAATTAAACCATCATTTTCATTACAACCAATTACGTTAGATATCCCATTCTAATAGTGGGGATTAGACATGGTTGGATAAATTAACCTCGATTCTTAACAGCAACATAATTATATAATGCATAGGGGAACCCCAAATCCCCATATCCCCACTTCTTTCCCCAGGATTTAGTTTAATCTACATTTAGAAAAACTATAAATTTGGATTCTCGGCCAAATATTTCTTTTGCAACTCTATTGCATAGCTCTGTTTCCACAATTTTCTTTCCTTAAAGAAATTTTCTTCCACAAATCTATTTTTGCAACTTTTGAGAGCCATCGATTTGCTATCATGTGCAGATCTCACCTTAGCGTTGTGAATCTTCACTTTTATTTTTTAGATTGCTTATCTCCTGTGCAGGTTCACTTCATGAATCTTTCCCGTTCATCGATCCATCTTCTCTCTTTTAATTTGGACCATCCAATCTTAATTTGACTGTGATATCTGCAACTCTATGCCAATTGATCAAAGCATCGATCAATCCATCTCTGTCCAACTTCACCAAGCTCCTTCTGGTTCAACTTTGAACTTCACTTCTGCAGAATAATTATAATGGACCAACGATCTATCAACCATTACAGAGATTAATCAAACATCTATCCATTGATTCATCAATACATAGATACAAGGATATTCAAATTATCAATATTTTAGACATGGATTCATGAATTCAAATCAGAACTGCATTTACATAGAGATATCTCGAAATAGGATTTCCTTTACTTAACACAAGGAATATTTACATCTACAATTATATCAGAACCTCTATTATGATCCTCTTAAGTCTGGTATAAACACAACCATGACCAGTTATATTTCCTTGTCCTAATTTCTCCTTGATTAGCCACCTCTAGCCAGATTTACATTGTTTGGCTACTCCTTAGCCATATATTACATTGTTTGTCTACATCACTATTGCCTTTAAAGCTTCTGTAATATATACAACAATATTCATGAACCAATTCTAGTTCAGATCCTCAATACACTCAAACACACTCATAATTCATAGTAACTGAAACCTAATTTTAGTAACATAATAAACCCTATCTCAATGACTCGCTCATGAGATCCTTGACCCTTATCGAATGCTATCATTTTACATGGGATTAGTTACATAACTCATTTAATGACTCACCTACATGATTCATCACTCACTTTGTGACTCATCACCTATCTAGAACCACTTTTAAACATAGGTTTATTTACAATAGCTCGAGGACTATTAATTCAGGAAATGAGGACCCCTTCTAGGTCTAATCCAAACATTCGGATTGTGCTTGGATGGAGATCAAGATGCTCTTACATTAGGATCCCAAGGAAGAAAGAAATATCACCCCTTGGCCATAATATTCAATCTTCAATATACCAAGATACAAAACTTTGTTCTGTAGCTGGTCATTCATATCATTATGTTGTTGTTTTTTTGTCATCTTGAGTTACCTTGGTTTCCATATTTTCTATTGAAATGCCCCACTATCTTTACTTTTGCAATCTTCTTATGTCATGTGTATCCTGCTATTGTTTTGTTTCTTAGCTCTGCTGATGAAAATTTTCATTCTTTCTTCATGCCTTCTTTGAGACACCTTCACCATCAACATCCTTAGTTCTTCAATCTCCATGTTCAGTATGTACTTTGGCCGGTACACTTGCATCTTCTTGTTCTGAAACTATTACGGTTCTCTTGACTCTCTGCTTCTATCCATTGGCTCTTAAGAAATTTTAATGTTTTGACCTTCTATCTACTCCTTTCCAATGCCACAACCAAACATTACGCCTTCATCTTTATCAATCCTTGGATTGATCAACCAATATTCCAACATTTATAACTCTTCATCATACTTTCTAAGGTTAGAAAGTTTCTCTTTGTCTTCATTATCCAACTCTGCAACAACAGGTTCTTCTAAGTGCTGATCACCCTTTTGAGACAATATGGTCTATGCCTTTGTGATGACAGATTTATTTCTCTATCTACCTTTACTTTAATCAATAACTGTAAACACACACCAAAAATCACTTTCAAAAACATGAGACTCTAAAGTCCCTATTGATATTTTCTCTAGCATCCTCCCTTTGTGTTGGTCTGAACATAAAATCCAACTTTCACCATCATCAATTTGTTCAACAGTCTGAGCTACAGGATGCATACAATATTCATAGGATACCATCTCATATCTTACTACAACATAATTATATTCTGTTTTCATGCTTTTGGAAAGCAAATCTTCTTTTTCTTCAAACTTCATGACAATCCAAGGTGACTATTCAAACTTTTCCTTCATCAGAATGCAATTCTGATTCTTCCCTGTAGAAATTTCTTTGCACTTTTATTTTTCTTACTTCATATTCAAATCATCACCAATTGACTATGTTCCTCCATCAATTAACTCATCAATGAGTTCCTTTTGTTGCAACACTTCATACCTTTCCTCATTTGAGAGACTTTCTTCATCATATTTGACTTCACTAAATTTGAAGACAGATTCAAAAGACTTCCTATCATCTGCAACAAAACCTGTAATCACAAACAAATCATCAGTCTCAAAAATATAAGACCTCTTGATCTCATTTGGACTCACAGTCATATCCTCCATAATTTGATCTATACTCTTTACATAATCCATGAGACTTTCAACTAGTATCTCATTTTCTGCATCCTCACTCGCATGTTCTCCCAACAATGGGTGATGTTCTGGTTCACATACCAAAACATCCATCTCAAACTAAATTATCCTGAGTTCTTCCTTCAATGTAGCAGACATCCTTTGATGTAGCTTCACCTGTAGTGAATTCAATCTTACATTTATTTCATGATCCAACCATACCTCTGGTCCTCTTTTGCAGCAGCATATCCAAACGAATAACTTACAATCCTATTCAAACTAATTCTCTGTCATACTCGTCTTGACTTATCTTGTTGATGTATTCTACCTTGACATCTTTTCTTTTGGTGTGGATTTGATTTGAACCATTTCAATGACTTCTAGTAGTCATTATCTCCATCTTCTTTTCTTCTGTGAACTTCATCTTGTTCACTTGTGGACTGATCCCAATCCTCCTCTCAGCAAGTCTTCATACCTACTACTATACCTCAACGAGCTATCCATTTTTTAGCTTGTCCTTTTGGTATCCTTGGTTCTTCTCCTGTAGAACCTCTTAAGAAACCTCCTTTGCTCCTCTAGGATTCTGCAAATCCACTTCCTCTCTGAGAACATTCAACTTGTTCCCTTCTTTTCCAACGTATGTTGGATATTTAGGTTCTTCCACTGCTTTCTCTTTTTCTCTAAGAGTTTACAAACTCTTTATCAAGAATAAAATTATCCTTGATACATATCCTCTAGATGACACTGTTGTTTTCAAAATTTTCCTATTTGTTTCAACAAATTCTTATAACCAGAGTTAAATAAAACATCAATCAATCCATACCACTAAGATTTTTCAACTTGTAAAGATGGCTAAAAACATTTCCCTTGTCTACAATTCTTTATTTACTTTCACTTGACCAATCCTCTCAACGCAATTGTTAGTCTTCAACTTTAACATAAATTTAAAATCAGAAATTGATTTACCTCTTAGCTCTAATCTGAGCTCTAACAATCTTCACGCATAATATTATATGCTCTGCTACCTTCACGCATAATTATTTTTCTGCTCTAATATGACATGATGATATCAACATGTCGAACTTATGCTCTGATATATCATGATCAAGAGAACTCAACTTTCAATATCTTCTTTCTATGATACCACATGATGCAGAGGGGAACCCAAAATCACCATATCCCCACTGCTTTCCCCATGTTTTAGTTTTCTCTACATTTAGTAAACCTATAAATTTGGCTTCTCGGCCAAATATTTCTTCTGCAACTCTATTGCGCAGCTCTATTTCTACAATTCAGTTTTCCGCAATTGTCTTTCCGCAAGACAATTCCTTCTGCAAGACAATTGCTTATGTAAGACATATTTTCGCAAGCTTTATTTCGCAACCTTAGTCCTTTCACAACTCAATCTTTCTGCAAGCTCCTTTCTACAAGATCTTTTTTGCAAGCTCCTTTCCGCAATTACGGATTGTGGGTTGCAGGTATGTAATTCCTAGTTTTTACAAAAACTAACTTCTACAATCATGCGGACACAATGGTCCTTTCTGCAATCGAATTGCAGATTGTGGATCCACCTTCCCACTTTTCCCAAAATTGGACTTCTGCAATTTTCCTTCCGCAATTCTCTTTCCCCATTCGGGTTGTGGATTGAGGATTGCAAATGTACCTTAAATTTTTTCCGAAATGGGCTTCCATAATTTCCTTTCGCAAATATATTTTCACAACTTCTGAGATCCATCGATCTCTTGTGGCTTTGATCTTATCCGTCGATCTGCTATAAAGTGCGGATCTCACGTTAACATTGTAGATATTCACTTTTCTTTTGTAGATATCTTAGCTCACGTGCAGGTTCACTTCATGAATCTTTCCCTTTCATCAATCCATCTTCTCTCCTTTAATCTGTACCCTCCACTCTTAATTTGGTTATGATATCTGCAACTCTATGTCGATTGATCAGAGCATCAATATAATCGATCTCTGTCCAACTTCACTAAGCTCATTCTGGTTCAACTTTGAACTTCACTTATGCAGAACTATTACAATGGAGCACCGATCTATCAACCATTACAGAGATTAATCAAGCATCTATCCATTGATTCACTGATACAGAGATACATGGATATTAAAATTATCAATATTTCAGATATGGATTCACGCATTCAAATCAGAATTGTATTTACATAGAGAAATGCTGAAATAGGCTTTCCTTTACTTAACACAATGAACCTATACATCTACAATTAGAGTTAGAAACTCTATTTTGATCCTCTTAAGTCTGGTATAAACAAAACCATGACCATTTATCTTTCCTTGGCCTAATTTCTACTTGATTAGCCACCTCTATCTAGATTTACATTGTTTGGCTACTCCTTAGCCAGATATTACCTTGTTTGGATACATCTCTATTGCCTCAAAGGATTACAGAATATATACAACAGGATTCATGAACCAATTCTGGTTCAGATCCTCAATACACTCAAACACACTCCTAATTCATAGTAACTAAAATCTAATTTTAGCAACAAAATCAACCCTCTCTCAATGACTCGCTCATGAGATCCTTAACCCTTATCAAATGTTATCTTTGACATGGGCTTAGTTACATGACTCATTTAATGACTCACCTACATGACTCATCCTTCACTTAGTGACTCATCGCCTATCTAGAACCACATTTAAAGATAGGTTTATTTACAATATAATAGTTCAAGGACTATTAATTCAGGAAATGAGGACCCCTTCTAGGTCTGATCCAAACATTGGGCTTGTACTTGGATGTAGAGCAATATTCTCCTGTATCAATATATACTTAATTCTATATATTATTTTACGATATGGACTGAATTTGTTCCCCTTAGGACTGTAAATGAAAACCATGTGATTTTAATCCTTGAATATTATATCATTACTAGATTTGGCATTCCTAATTCATTAGTATTTGATAATGCATCATATTTATGGTCTATGAAGTTAACATAATTTGCATTAGATAGAGGGATAAATTATAAATTGGGAGAAAATTACTATCCTCAAGGGAACTAGGTAGATGAATCCAATAATAAAAATCTTCTTCACATCCCAAAGAAAAATGTCGATGATCACTAGTGAAATTGAGATAAATCCCTTCCGATTGGCTTGTGGGTAGATAAAGTAACCCCTAAATCCAGTCTGGGGAATTCACCATATTTCCTAGAATATGGAAAGGAATCTATTCAACCTCCTAATGTGTTCTTTCCATCCCTTCAACTAGACCAATGTATCCAAGAAACATAGTTCCCTATTATGCAAAAAAGAATTAATAATTAGGTCAAATTAGAAGTAGAAAGGGAGAGAGAAAAGAACAAGTTTAAGAAACATCAAAAAATAGTCAAGAGATGGTTTGATAGGGACACTGGAAGTTATAGGTATTTTCAAGTAGGAGACTTAGTCCACAAATGGGATAAATTCCATGAAGATAAGGAAAAAAATTCCTTGTTTTAATCACTTTGGCCACAATCCTTCCAAATTGAAGAAAAGTTAGGGAAAAATACTTTATGATTAAAGGACATAGAAAAATACTTGGAGGATTGACTTGTGAATGGGTATATCCTTAATAAATATTTTTCTTAACCTCTCTACAGATAAAACAACTTGTATCCTAGCATAAAAAATGCAAGGACAACTTAAATCATGGGTAAATCTTTAAAAGAATGCTAAGAAAGGCCAACATAATACTTCAAAGGGGTAGACATTTATCCTCGAGGAAAAGATCAACAATAATTATCACAAGTGGAGAAACTAACTTGAATATCATATTCTCACAAAGAAAAAACCATAAACTTGTCATACTTTAGGTGTCTTCTAGCCATTATCTTCTAGCTACACCCATTACACACACTTAAAATATTATCCTACTTTGGATTCTGAATGTGTGTACACATGTGTATCAAGATGAGAATGTGTCAACAAATCTAGCACTTATCTAATTCCATCCCGCACCTTTAAGAGGCTTCTAGATTTGCTCCCCCTATGTGAAGATAAAAAAACATGATAATAGTATGTTTATATGTATGAAAACTCATATACTCTTCTACGATAGAAAAATAAATATTTTGATGCCATCCATTTCCCTTAATAGGTTTATGAGTCAGCTTCACCACCCATCAGTTCATAAAAAATGAATATACAACCTTTAAGACAAGAGCATTTAGGTAAAAGAGGGTGCAAGAGGTCACAACTTTGTTGATGCTATAAACACCTACTAGTAGTAGTGAAATGCCTGTGGAGTCATAGGACCTTTGGGACATGAGAATCCAAGTAAAATGGGTTGAAAAAGGAAACTCTATCGAGGGTATGAACACTTGCTAGTATCAAAGCAGTTCCTATGGTGTTAGAGCTGAGGGACACATGTCAACATTATTCATTGCAAGTTGTTGTTTGTAGTGTTGTACCTGAGTTAGGTACACGTGGGAGAAGGATATGAATGAATAAAACCCATAATTTGTATTACAAAGAATGATTGGAATATTACCTTTTAGGAAGAAAGTAGTGAGTCATGTTCCTTGGCTAAAGGGCATTTGAAACTATGAGGCACATTGTGCAAGATAAAAAATTTTATATCACCTCAAGGTATTCTCCATCTCCTTAGAGTACCATGCATTCTATATTATAACTAAAATAAGTAGAGATAACTGGTTCTACCAACATGTTGCCATTTTGTGTTCCTGCAACAACCTCCCATATGAGTTTTCCTCAACATATGAAACTCACTAGGACCGATTCAAACTTATAAATTTTTTATTTTCCTTCTAAAAATACAAAAGTCCTTATAATATAACATAAAACAGTATTTGCACCACTATGCAAACTTTTCCTGTAAGATCACACAACCAAAGTATTTAGGAACAATTGAGAGCTTTAATCTCTCATTTGACCACTTTGTTCCTACATTGAAATCTTGTGAGTTATTGTATGGAATAGATGGAGCATGGGATCCAATCAAAGTTTTCTAGAAACTCATTTTAATTAATGGAATGTTGTTGACTCTTTTTTAGAATTCCCGGTGATGTTGTGATTACTTGTTGTATAATGTTGACGTGAAGAACTATTTCTTTTTATCTCATTATGAATGCATGATTTAGTTTTTCAGTTAATTCTTACTCGAATTGCATAAAACATATATTTGGTTATCGAAACTATTTGTAGAAATATGAATATATGTGATATAGAAATTGAGAAGAATAAGAATTGTTTTTGTTTATATTATGTTATGTATCTCACTATATGATTTTCAATCTTCCCTTTCATTTATTTAAATGTGTAGGAAATATCAATTAATTATATGTGAGTAAAACTAGCACAACCATGCTTTTAAAAGTGGTTAATATACATTGATCGATGCATATCAACCACTTTTAAAAATGTGGTTGTGCTAGTTGATGGCCAGCGTGTGAGAAAGGATTGGTGAATTATTATTCTTATTCTTATTATTAATATTATAAGATTTTTTATAAATGAAAACATAGAAAAAATTTAAATAGATAATAAATAAAAAATAACTAATTAATAATAATATAAGTTCAATTATTTATAGCATGTTTTGACATGGTTGACTTTAATCCAAACTTGGCATTAAATAAAGGTATACTTTCAACCACGGTTCACCATTAGTTAGTCATGGTTGAATTTAATGCATCATTGTTGACATAACTAATAACGATAAAATTAACACCCTTGAGAGTGATGGTATGAAAACATATTTATATTTCTCCCGCAACATAAAAATTGGAATTTAGGAACAATTGAGAGCTTTAATCTCTCATTTGACCACTACTTCCATAGAGGAAGATACAAAGATCTCTCTAAGGAGGATAGGTCCATGACCACTTAATAGCCAAAGGCCAGTTCCTATAACTCATACAGTGGAAAACATACCTAACATGTGTATTAATTGTCCTCGAAATATTGAAAATCAAGTTTGATGCCTAAAAAACTAGGTAAAGTGGGTTTTTTGAAGAAAATGATAAAAAACCAACAAAAATTTTAATCCCACATTGATGATTAGTGATTGGGTGCACACACCCCAATGTTATATAAGAAAGGAATATGAGGTGAATTAGAGGAGACCAAGGAGAGAGTAAAGACATGTTGGAGGAATTAAGGGCTAGAAATATATTTTCTACTGCAAAGGTTTTGGGGCATCAAAGGCATGGATGGTAGAGGAGTAGGTATAAGCAATGTAGAAGGAAGGATCATTCAAGGTTTGTAAGTATTTATTCATGGGCATCTATTCTGAATCAATTCAATTTTCTCTCAAATCCTTGTTCAATGTTTTCCCTTCAAGTTTTATTTTGAGTTAGAATTGGTAGACAACTAGATGTAGATTATATTTCTTAAATATTGTTTGGTAGGATAATAGGAAGGATTTTGCAGTGATATTTGCATGTGTGAAGGATATTCAAAGGGTTTCAAGAACAACTATCAAGAAACTCCATCAAACTTCAAGGTTACACGAGGTATTCTCCTCCCTTCCTCCCCTTCTCAAAATCCATGAAAGAAGGCTTAAGATCTTAGGATTATTGTGATAATTGATTTTTATTATGTCAATTGGGATTCAACCACCTGATAGAAATAGGAGAGTAGGATATAACTTCAACTATAGAAGCTCAAATAACATATTGGCGACCATACTGGGGATCTTGGGGTTTAATTCTTGATTTCTTGATTTTTTCCTCATTTTTGGGTCTTTTTGCCTTTAGATATATCAATTCATGCTCAATCTCTGTGTTTAACACCTTAATCCATATTAGGAGTCTAAAACCATCCTAGATCAACCCTTACACATTCAAAATTCTTGAAATGTTTGAAATTTTCTGCACAAGATCTCGATTTTCTTGATCCACATAGGTCACGATGGTGACAGGAGTGTATATATGCAGGTCAAACACATATAGGTCACGTAGAACTCCTTAGACATGCATTTATTCATTAAACAATCACGTATCTGCGTAGAGACTAGTATTTTGGGTGTAATTTAGCTAGGATTGTCCATTTTGAGTGATTTATTTTGTTGTGGTTAGCTTAGGAATCATTCTGTTTGATTTTAGAGAGTATTTTCATATATTTTGATCAAGATTTGGGGATTTTTTAAAAGAATTTAAAATTTTGTATGCATTTAGCTTGGGAATTAAAAAATTGTAAAATCGTTGATTTATACCTTTTATTGGGATGAGGGTAGACTTTCAAGACCTTAAGTTGACAACCAAAAACTTGTTGAGACCTATTAGGACATATTAGAAACAAGATTGAGAGGATTTGGGATATTTTCATTTGAATTTGGGGGGATTTGAACCTTCTTTAGAAAAATTTGGAAGATTGATTTCATGAGTAAATTTTGGGTTTTTGTTCAAATATTGTTTTGAATATTGCTTATATATTAGTGTATTAGGTGATATTTTTGCATTTGGATCCATTGTTTCACTATTATTAGATAAAATTTTGGTTAATTTGGTACCTTCAAATCACTGTTTGCAACAAAAATTTACCCAATAATGATGAACATCACATGATTTTTGAACTCATGAACCTTAGGTCCTCTAATTTTGAAATTACATATACTTGTTGATCAAATACACACTTTCAAATCATATTCAAGACATATATAGAAACATCAATTAAATCAGATTCACAAAAAATTTAAAAAAAAATTAGACCTCTCACTTAAGATAAATTCATAAATTCTTCCTCCAAAAAATAAGAAAATGGCTTGAACAAGTAAATATTTATTTTGGATAAACTAATTTGAATTTCTTGAAAAAAAATTAGAGGATTTTTTTTTCCACTATCAAAATTATTGACATAAGTTGTGTTCGAGCCATGCGTATCCTCTTCACTCGCACCTTCGCACGATCTTGTGAAAGAGAAATAGGGGTCTCAAGTGTAATAGTCTAGTATTATTCTTGAGCAAGAATTGTGAGCCATCGTGTCATGTAAATGAGAAACATGTATCTCAAGTGTAATAATGTATAATTTTTTATTGAATCATATCTTTTTCGAGGTCTATGTATCTTCTTCACTTGCACTTTCGGGTGTTCCTCTGAATGAGAAACAAAGATCTCAAGTGTAATAGTTGATTTTTATACAATTCTAAAGGGCTATTTGGATCCCCTTCACTTGCACTTTTGGGCGATCTTGTGAATGAGAAACAAGGAGGCCCCGTGTAAATATTTGGAAGCACTTTTTTGCCGAGTTAATTTTTGAACAAAACTTTAAAAAATTATTCAATGAAAAACAAATTGCTTCAAAAACCTCAAAGAATCATTAAATTTTTTGAATCACCTTTTTCAAGCCATTGAATATTTTACTTTATTTAGGGATATTGTTTTTAAACATTTGAAAAGTGAGAAATAAATTCATATTTGAAAGATTATCAAAGAAACCTCTTACCTTGATTTTAGTGTAAGGAATTCATTGAATGAAAAGATAGATTTAGAAGAATCATTGCATTGGATTGGTTCAGTATTATGAGCTGCAACATCATCAGTTTCACCACCACTCCTTGAAACTAACCAAATTACTTTTAAAATCAACGCTTAATTTAAAATCAACAAAGATTCTATTTTTTATATCACCAACATTATTAGGCTAGGGATTTGGATTAAGATGGCAAGTTAACACTCCGAGGCCACATAACTTTGAAACTAGTATTGATTAAAGAAAAATAAATTCCATTAGTGGCAAAGAGTGCATGTCAAGAAAATTCTTCTAACACATGTATTAATCTCGAGGTTAATCTGAATTAGTAAGGGTGTTACCCCCCCTCTTGCTTATTTGGTGGGATATGAGCACATTGAATTATTTCAATTAAGTGACAACTCCTTGGGGTGACATCACTTTCTTGCGATGTCTAGTCGATGTGAGTTATCCTAGACCAACAATTGTTCCATCCGGACACCAATTGTGAACTCGTAACCATAGTTTATTTTCCTAGGGAATCATGCAGGATGTTGTAAGTGGGGTACACTTGCTGAGACAAACACAAGGTTGTTTCATCTCCTTGGGAGGGTGAGTAGCTAAGAGCTAACACTTGAATATTTGGTGATTGAAGAACAATTTAATTGTTTCTCCTACCTTTGCTATTTAGTAATTTCTTAGGCATGATGTCCCTCAAGAGCTACTATTTTTGGAACGCCCTCTAAATCCAACTTTTCACTAAGCTCTGGTTTTTTGGAAAGAAGTTTGCTTGTTGCTTCCTTGGGACATTTTTAGTGGCATGGACACTTTTATTTTTGTTGGAGTCTAGATTTCCTTTAGAATTGTTTGAATACATTTGATAAATATTTCAATTTTAAAAACTCAAATTTCAAAGTGGATTATGTCCCGAACCACCAATCACGAAAACTACAAGGTGAGTCACTAGAACTTGAAGGCCCCACTAAATCACAGAGATGAATACAAAAAAAAATATGGATACTTTGACACTTGACCATTTTTAAGTTCAGTTAACAGTAATAGAGAATAACAACATGAACCTAATCCTAAACCATCTACAGAAATAGTTTATAATCTTTCTCTATTTGAAATAGAAACATTAGAAAACCATATAATTGATCCTACTAATCCACCTTTGAATCTTTCAGACCTAGTAATAGTTGTTGTACGTGAATCATTGGATAACATTAACCCTCTTTTCACATATTTTAATAACATCCAAAATCATACACTTAACCCTTTGGCTTATTCAGAAGCTCTAGGAGCCATACTAATGGAGCCTCAAATGGTTGTGAGAGATTATCAAAATCATCTTGGCACACCCAATATTTGTATAGGTTCTACTTCTAGGGGAAACCCTTTACCATGGAATGTTAATATTCTTTGTGGAAATAATGCATCCTGGAACATAAATACCAATTTGAATTATCCTTCACCGATGGGAGCAAATTCCCTAAAGGGTCATCCTCTAATTTATCCTAGCACGATGCCTAGGGAAAATTCACCAATCAACCCCATTCCGTAATGGTGTAATCAGGTTTAAGGAACTAATCAATATTTCTGGATCCAACCTTTGCAAGGAGGAAATATATATTGGAATTCCAATCAAAACCAAGGACATAATCAATTGAATGGTGGATTTCTAGGGAGTAACCAATATTCTTCAGACTCAACTCCATCAGGAGGAAATCCACACAATGGTCTCATTTTAGGAAGTAATCAATATTCTTAGGACCTAACTCCATCAGGAGGCAATCCACCCATTGATCATGTTCCGGGAAGTACCCAATCTTCTTTGGGGCAACCTTTGCAAGGGGAAAACCCACCTTGGAATGATAATCAAATCCAAGGACCACCTCAATGATGTGGTCGGATTCTAGAAAATAAATAATATCATTGGATTCTAACTCTACAAGGGGTCAATCCACCCATTGATCAATGGCATGGTAAGATTCCAGGAAATATCCAAGCTCCTTGGAGTCTAACCCCGCAAGAGGGGAATCCACCCATGAATCCCATTCCACAATGGAGTGGTGAGTTTTAGAAAGTAACCAATATTTTTTGAACTAGCCTAGAATACCTACATTTGATCCATATAGGATACCACATGGACCTAATTCCAATGGTATGATGGGTTCCATCGAAAACCTTGAGAAGATTACCCAGCAAATGGGACAAATTTTTATCAAACTTTGCAACCTATAGTTGTATAGGATATGTAGCAACATGCTAGGCCTTTCCTAACTTCTGAAATCCCCATAGTTCAATCCATGGACCTTATGGGAAAGAAGCAGTACAAGAGTAAGCACAGTGTTAATCCTTCCCAAACTCCTGAAATTCACATAGTTCAATCCATGGATCTTAGAAGAAAGAATAAGAAATACAAGAGTAAGAAGAATGCTAACCATGGGATAAGAGATGCACTGAATCCAACCCAAGATAGTGGGAAACATCAACCCACTATATTGATGTAACCCTTTCTTAAAAAACATCATTAAGTGGTTTCTACAGTGCTAGTACATCTATAAGGGGGTAAACCAGTCGAAACCCCTACAAGGGGGAAATGATGCTAATTCCAATGTCTTCATTTGTGATCAAGTGGTGAACATTGAAACAAGATATAATTCTTATGATGTACATCCCAATACATTAAATTGATCGGAATCACAACCAAGTGGTTCTCTTCCCATTGAAAAACTAACCATAGACAATACCACACCCCCCAAATTTTTTCTACATAGAACAATGAATAATCATAACACGAGCTTCTCATAATGAAAATATTGTTGACATAATAGCTCAAGCACCATGTTCCATGTCTGCCATGGAGGTATTGCAATATTGTTTTGCACAAATAAAGGAACTATTGTCTTCAACTAGAGTTGTTGATCCATCCGATGTGACTTTGATCGCATTAGAATTAGAATGATCAACCCATAGGATTCCTTCCAAAGTTATTTTTCAGATGAAAGTAACATCTCATGGAAATAATATATTTCTAACCATAGTTGATGAAGGGGCCTCAACTTATGTCATTTCATTTAAATGTTGGCAAGCGTAAGGATCACCCACCTTAGTTCAAGCCCATATTGTGCAAAAAACATATGATGGACATTCGTTCTCTCCCGACGGACTCATTATAGCCTTCCCTGTTGAATGGGGTGGAAAAATAGTCATAGTTGATGTTGAGATAGTATATGCGCCTATAGCTTATAATTTTCTATTAGCACATAGTTGGATACATGCGATGATGGCTATAGTGTCTTCAAAGTCCCGAGTGATTCAGTTCCCTCATCAAGGGAAGATTTTCTTGATTGACCAATTAGATTATTGCATGCTTGAAACTGTTGTCCATCCAAATGTTTATTTCATTAGGGATGCTCTAAAGGAGGTTAAATACATTAGGGTAGGATCGTTCAAAATTAATTCCCCCATGTGAAACTTTAAAATCCCGCAACCCTTATCTGTTGTAGAAGTGTCATACCAAGATATTCAAATAGTTTAGGAAGATTTGGATAAAAATATTCCCTTGATTGAGGTATATGATCCAGTTACTTGGCCCTTTTAGGCTGTGAGCTCTCCCATCTCACTTGATTTCTTGGATGGAATTTTATAATAAGATGAAACTATCCTTGAATTCATAAACATTTGGTTGCACCCACTAAGGACATATTTTGTGGGGCCACTGGGAGCATATTTGGTTTCAATCCAACCACGTATAGGAGCATCATTTGTATGTTCCTTGATCTTATCATGTATAATTGGAAACATGCATATAGGTTTAGGTTATCCCTCTATGAAGATGCATAGTGAACCTTTTGCAACACAAACTTTCCATAGGGTCAAACCTGTTGGAAATTGATGGGTCATCCCACCAAATCTATATTTTCCACCATTCCAACGGAAGAGCTTACCAAACATGAGACACCCTAGTCAGCACCCCATTTCCATTTTGGTTCCCATGCCAAGTTATTCTCATAGTCTTGGGAGCCCAATTAGGCCCATCGTGACCTGTATTTTGAGACCATATACTTCTCTTCCATACAATTCTGACCATTTCCTAATGGGCTCCCTATTTCGTGTCAGTTTACACAAGAATGTGTTAAAACACCTGCATGAAAATTTGTGCTTACTACTTCAATGCTTATTGATGATGTT
Organism: Pseudotsuga menziesii; assembly: GCA_001517045.1. Lineage (NCBI taxonomy): Eukaryota > Viridiplantae > Streptophyta > Pinopsida > Pinales > Pinaceae > Pseudotsuga > Pseudotsuga menziesii. The sequence continues at coordinate 76,136 of LPNX010661000.1, forward strand.
ACGTATCTACCTTTCCAACCACTTTTTGCTTGAAACGCCTATAAACCATTGCTTCTATTTAGTTGAGATATACAAGTGAGAACTATTTGAGTTAGGGTTTTGAAGACATACCACGATTCATGGTGTTTTATTATTTTGGTATGTTTTCACAAGAATTAGTCTAAAGTAAAACCACAGTACCTCTTTCCTACTTGGCCATGATCCCATATTGGATAAAAACCATAGTTATTTGGTTCTATTTCATTATTCATTGACACATAATCTTGCTTTAGATAGACAACCGATGGAGGGAACATCCATAAGAGTGTGCAAAACTAGCTCAACCTTGTTTGTAATATGTATATTTTCCTTGGATTGGCCCATTCTCTTAAAAAATAGAGTACGCCCATGCAACACGTGTTCCCTCCCATGTACCATAGAATTCTTTATTCTTTTTTTGAGTTAATACATTAAAAAACACTAAAAATTAAGAAATACAAAACTCCAAAAAGGAATATTGCTGAATCGATTCATAATTCATCATGGAAAAAATGGAAACTGTCAGCCTGTGTCTCCCTTGAACACATAACATATCCTTGAATCAATTATTAGTACACCATTTACATTTTCCTTAGGAAGTTGTACCACTAATTTGAACATATCTCCACTGATAAGTTATCCTTCTTGTCATCTATGGAGCTTTCGTTAATTCATCTAGGATTGGTGAATTTCACAATGGTTGGTTACTAAAGTATTATGTTTCCAAGTGTCACTATGCGTCATGTTATGTGTTCAAGGGAATTCAAACTAGAGTTCACCATTCCTCAGATACTCCTGATCAATCATGTGAGTCTTCCTTGTGTTAGTATATAGTGCTGTATCTCAAAGTTATACATTGAATCATCCTATTGATCTCAGTTTTGTGTCAGTTGATATGGGATGCATTAATTCCATCCTTATGATTGATCCATTCCTATCAACACCAATCATCATCTGGAAAATGGATCTATGAACCCTAATGAGTACCTTGGACCTCATAGTCATTAGTGGCATGTTTTCTCGCAACTGACAGTGGGTATACATCAATGACCCCTGATTGCTTGAATCTACAAGTGATCAACTTCAGAACATCTATTCACACTTTTCAGTTTCTACTCAAGTACCTTGGAGTCCATCATCATTATCGACAGGCATCCCCGCATCTATTAATGGTATACATCAATGATAGATAATCAAATTATGCTCAACATAATCTCATTTATTCACATGATATAAACTCGTACTATTGTTGGTTTGTTTGAATACATTGGAAAAGACAGTTGTATCACTCATCTATGAATTTCCCAAGTTGCGCAAGATTAAACTGCCATGTCAAAGTACCATGAAGATATGGATATTTTGCACTCATCAAAAGTGTGTGTATACATTTTTTCTTTTGACATGGATCCACCTTCTATTGTTTGTGGCCATACTTGTTTACTACTAAGCATGGGTATACCCTCATTAAGAAGATACTGTATATTTTGGTTATTTTCTTGTTTGACTTGCAGGTGCCTTTTAAATCATGTGCCCAAGATCCTACTTATTTACCATCCTACCCTCTTCATTAAAGAGTATCATTATGAAGAGTATTCGAATAAAAGAACTATAAATGTATTTTGGCCCTTAGCATAGCATCAGAACTCGCACATTAGGTGGTATCTGTTAACAATAAAATTAACACCCTTGAGAGTGATGCTCTAAAAACTGTTGGTTGTGGAGCCTAATCTTCGAGGTTCAGAGATGTGATTTAGTTGCATTTGTACCTCATTTTTACTGTACACTTGTTCCCCAAATTTGGGGTTTGGGATGTTTCTTGGCCAACAGTTTTGCTGACCCATGGTATTGGGTTAACTGTAGTATTTTCCCATGGTATTTCCCATATAAAAAAAGAATTGTAATACGGCTGTGTATGGTATGGTATGGTATGGTATGGTATTGTATTGTATTGGATTGTAAACAATATATATGATTGTGTGAGAGAGACTGTGACAGTGTGAAGAGGAAGTGCAGTGGAGTTGTTGCATGTTGTATCCCTTCATCTTTCTAGACGCTAATAAAAGGACTGGCAATTTCTGTGTGGACGTAAACCATCTGTTGGGTGAACCACGTTATATCTGTGTCTCTCTGTAATGTGTTAAATGTGTTTTTAAATCTTGTTTAATGATTTGACTGTATATCTGTTATTGCTTTGCGATCCTATTTTCTAACAAAAACATATTTCTATTTCATCATCCACATGGAAATCGCAATTTCAGAATAATTGGGAGCTTTAATATGTCATTTGACCACAACTTCTACAAAGGAAGAAATGTTTGAAGACAAAAGTTTCTCTAAAGATTCCAATTCCATGACCACTTAAGGGCCAAAACCCAATTCATATAACTCATATAGTGGAAAAAATACCTAACATGTGTATTAATTCTCCTGTAAATATTGAAAATCAAGTTTGATGTCTAAAAAACTAGGTAAAGTGGAGTTTTTGAAGAAAATAATAAAAAATCATCAAAAAGATTTATCGCACATTCATGGTTAGTGATTGGGTGCACAAACCCCAATGCTATATAAGAAAGGAATATGATGTGAATTAAAGGATAAAAAGAAGAGAGTAAAGGCATGCTGGAGGAATTGAGGGCTAGAAATGGATTTTCTACTACAAATGTTTTTGGGAATCAAAGGCATGGATGGTAGAGGAGTAAGTCTATTAAATGGAGAAGGAAGACACCTTAAAGGGTTGTAAATATTTTTTAATGTGCATATATTGTGAATCAATTCATATTTGTTCCCAATTCTTGTTCGTTGTTTTCCCTTCAAGTTTTATTTTGAGCTAGATTTGGTAGGAAACTAGATCTAGATTATATTTCTTAAAGATTGTTTGGTAGGATAGTATGAAGGATTTTGTGGTGAGATTTGCATGTGTGAAAGAGATTCAAAGGGATGCAATATCAACTATCAAGAAACTCCATCAAACATCAAGGCTACAAGAGGTATTCTCCTCCCTTCCTCCCCTTCTCATACTCCATGAAAGAAGACTTAAGATCTTAGGATTATTGTGATAATTGATTTGTATTCTATCAATTGAGATTCACCCAACCCATAAAACTAGGATATTAGGATATAGATTTAGTTGTATAAAATCCAATAATAATAACCAGGATAATATGGTTGAATTTGACTGTGGTTGACATAATAAGGAGAACATGACCAACCATTGTTTGACCATATTAAGAAACAACAACAACATTTTTAAAAGTGGTCGATTGACTTTGAACCATGGTGGAAATCAATCCATAGTTGACTCTAATGAAAGTTATACTTCAATTCATAATTGAATTTTAAGTAAGGTTAACTTTGAACCATGGTTGACTTCAATACATTGTTAACTTCAAACCATAGTTAAATTTTAAGTAAGTTTGAATTTGAACACATGGTTGACTTAAATCTAAGGTTGATTTCAAGGTTGAATTCAATCCAATGTTGGCAACAATCCAAGGTTTACCACAAACCATTGTTAACTTCAATACAAAATTGACTTCAATCCAAGGTTGACTTCAATAGAACACTAACTTCAAGGTTGATTAGAATTTAAGGTTGACTTGTATCGAAAGTTCACTTCAATACGAGGTTGACTTCAATCCAATATTGACTTTAATTTATGGTTGGGTTCAATCCAAGGTTGAATTCAATCCATTAGTAATATTAACATTAATTAATTCAATCCATGGTTGACTTCAATTTAAGGTTGATATTGAACCATGGTTTACTTCTATTATGAACAACAATTTTAAAAGTGGTTGATTGAATTTGAACCATGGTAGTATTCAACCATTAGTTGAATTTTAAGCAAGGTTTAATTCAATCCAAAGTTGGATTTTAAGCAAGGTTAACTCAGAATTGAAATCAAAGGTTGAATTCAATCAAAGGTTGACTTCAATCCATAGTTAACTTCAATATAAGGTTAAATTCAATCTATAGTTAACTATTAAGAAAGGTTGACTTCAATCCATAGTTTATTTCAATCTAAAGTTGACTTTAATCCATAGTTGACATCAATATAAGGTTGAATTCCATCAAGAGTTGACTTCCATCAAGGTTTGACTTCAATCTATAGTCAACTTTTACCAACGTTGACTTCAATACAAGGTTTACTTCAATCCATGGTTGACTTCAATCCATGTTTGACTTCAATCCAAGGTTGACTTCAATGTAAGGTTGATGAAAATCCATAGTTGAATTCAAATGATAGTTGACTTTAATCCAAGGTTGACTTCAATCCAAGGATGACTTCAATCCAAGGTTGAATTCAATCCATGGTTGACTTAAATCCATAGTTGGATTTAATCCAAGGTTTACTTCAATCTAATGTTGACTTCATCCATAGTTGAATATTAAGCAAGGTTGGCTTCAATCCAAGGGTGACTTCACTCTAAGGATGACTTTAATTTAAGGTTGACTTCAATCCAAGGGTGACTTCAATCTAAGGATGACTTCAATATAAGGTTGACTTTAATCCAAGGTTGATTTTAATCCATCATTGAGTTTAATTAAAGGTTACCTTTAATCCATGGTTGAATTCAATCTAAGGTTTACCTCAATCCATTGGTAAACCCCAATCCATTGGTGACTTCAATCAGAGATTTACTTCAATTTTAAATTCAATATAAGGTTGACTTCAAGCCATGGTTGACTTCAATCCATGGTTGACTTCAATCTATTAATAATTTTAACATTAATGACTTCAATCAATGGTTAACACTAATCCATAGTTGACTTTGAGGTTTACCTCAATCCATTGGTGACTTCAATCAAAGATTTACTTCAAGGTTAACTTCAATATAAGGTTGACTTCAAGCCATGGTTGACTCAATCCATGGTTTACTTCAAGACAAGGTTGACTTCAATCCAATGGTTGACTTCAATATATTAATAATTTTAACATTAATGACTTCAATCAATGGTTAGCTCTAATCCATAATTGAATTCAATCCAGAACCACATTTTTATAAGTGGTTGATTAACTTCGAACTATGGTTAACTTTAATCCATAGTCAAGTTTTAAGAAAGGTTGAGTTCAATCCAAGGTTGAATTCAATCCATAGTTTACTTTAATCTAAGGTTGCTTCAATGCATGGTTAACTTTAATCTAAGGTTGACTTTAATCTAATGTTTTACTTCAATCCATGGGTGACTTTAATCCAAGGTTGAATTTGGAGAATCATGTTTGATTATGATTAAATATGATTGAATTCAATTAACCATGGTGGATTATGGTTTCTTCATGGTTGAGTTTTGTTATCTAGGGTTGCGTCATAATTGAATTTAGTTTACCATGGCTAACTATGTTTGACCCTGGATGATCACATCTTATGGTTGACTATGGTTAAATATGCCTTACTTATGTTTGGCATGGTTGTATTTGGTTAACCTTGGTTAGCAAATGATTGACCATGGTTTTTCCATGGTTGACTTCAATACATAGCTATTTTTAAACCATGGTTGACCATTATTTGGCATTATTTTCATTAAGATAAGGTTGACTATATTAAACCATGGTTTATCATTATTTAATCTTTGTTTTCTTTAGAGCATCATGGTTGTCATAAAATTATTTAGTGCATCATGGTTGGCTATTGTAGTATCATAGTTATTTGGTTAAATTTGGTTAACAATGGTTGGCCATTGTTTATGCAAGGTTTATTTTAGTGCATATGCTTGATTTTAGGAATGGTTGACGTTAGTGCATCATGTTTGGTCATGGGAATGTTTGACTTTAATGAATCTTGCTTGCGTATGATTAACTATGATTAGCTTTAATTAATAATGGTGGGCTATGGTTTCTTCATAGTTAACTTCAATTGACTATGGTTGCATCATGGTTGACTTTACTTAACCATGAATGACTTTGTTTATTCCTGGTTAATCACATATCTTAGTTAACTATAGTTTATTATAATTAAATATGCTTGACTTTCGCTTGCTATGGATAACCTTGGTTAAAATATGGTTGGCCATTGTTTGGGAATGGTTGACTTCAATCCATAGATGAATTTAAACCAAGGTTGACTTTGAACCATGGTTCACTATTATTTAGGCATAATTGACATTATGCAAAGTTTGACTATATTAAAATGTGGTTGACCATTATTTAATCATGGTTGACTTTAGAGCATCATGGTTGTCATAAAATTATTTTGTGCATCATGGTTAGCTATGATCACATAACATTTATATGGTTGAATTTGGTTAACAATGGTTAAATATGTATAACCATGGTTGATCACATCTCATTGTCTAACCGTTGTTGCATTAATCCATAGTTTAATTTTAAACTAAGGTTGACTATTGTTTAGGAATTGCTTACTTTAAAAAAAGGATGACCATTGTTTAGGCATGATGGACTTTAGTTCATTATGGTTATCTAACCATGGTTGACTTTTAAACAATTCATGACCATGGTTGACTTTGTCTAGTTAAGGAAGATGATGTTAAACCATCGTTGACCATGGTTGACATAACTAGGAGAACCATGGCAAACCATTGTGAAATCATGTTTTATAGTGTTTGAAAATGGTTATACCATTACTAACAATGGTAGATAAAGGGGGTAAAACTATGATTAAAAGTTTGACCATATTAAAAAATATTTGCCCAATGTTCTGACATGGTTAACTCTAGTGTAGTATGGTTAACTATGGTTGACTATGGTTGCATCATAGTATACTATGGTTGAATTTCAACCATGGTTGATATTTTTTATGCATACTTACTTTAAACTATGTATGAATATATTAAACCATGGTTAACCATTGTTTAGGAAGGGTTGACTTTAGTTTATATGCTTGATTATGAGAATGGTTTACTATAGTGCATCAAGTTTGATCATGGGAATGTTTGACTTTAGTGCATCATGCTTGACTATTATTGACTTCAATTAACCATGGTGGACTATGGTTTCTTCATGGTTGACTATGGTTGCATAATGGTTTACTTTAACTAACCATAGTTGACTGTGTTTAACCCTAGTTTACCACATCTTATGGTTTACTATGGTTGACTATGGTTAAATATGCTCACCTTTGGCTTTCCATGGTTCAATTTGGATTTCCATGTTTGAATATGGTTAACCTTAGTTAAAAAATGGTTGACTTTTGTATGCGCATGGTTGAATTCAATCCAGATATGACTTCAAACCAAGGTCGAATTTGAACCATGGTTGACCATTCCTTAAGCATTGTTAACTTTAAATAAATTTTAATAATAATAAATTATGGTTGACCATTGTTTAGGTATGGTTGACTTTAGTTCATCATGGTTGTCTAACCATGGTTAAATTTAATTCATAGCTGACTTTTAAACTAAGGTTGAATTCGAACTATGGTTGACTATTGTTTAGACATTGTTGACTTGAAACAAACATCGAGTATACTAAAGTATGGTTAACCATTTTTTAGTCATGGTTGACTTTATTTGATCATGGTTGTCTGACCGTGGTTTAGTTTTAAACAATTTTTTACCATGGTTAAGGTTGGCTAAAATACGACTGCCCATTCTTTGTGCATGGTTAACCTTGGTTAAAATATGGTTTATCGATGGTTGAATTTGGTTGACTATGGTTGCATCATAGTCAAATTCAGTTAACCACGGTTGACATTTTTAAACCCTGGTTTACCACATCCCATGGTTGACTATGGTTAAATATGCTTGATTTTGGACTGCTAAGGTTGACATTGGTTAACCTTGCTTAAAATATGGTTAGCCATTCTATGAGCATGGTTGACTTCAAACCGTAGTTGACTTTACACCAAGGTTGAGTTTGAACCATTGTTGACCATTATTTAGGAATTATTGAGAATAAGGTCAACTTGACTTTATTAAATCATGGTTGATCATTGTTCAAGCAGGGTTGACTTTAGAGAAACATGATTGTCATAAAATTATTTAATGCACCATGGATTTCTATGGTTTCATCATAGTTATATGGTTGACTTTGGCTAAAAATGGTTGAATATGTCTAACCATGGTTGATGACATCTCCTTGTCTAACCATGGTTCAATTTTATCCATAGTTCACTTTAAACAAAGGTTGACATTGAACCATGGTTTAGAGTTGTTATTAAAGTTAGATTATGTTAGTTACATTAATAATATTATGGTTGATGTAAGTATTGGTGTTAGTATTAATTTAACTTTGATATTAATATTAATGTTAATAATAACATTAATATGAGGAATGCTATTAATGATTAATATTATAAACATTATCATTGTAATATTAATGTTAGAATAATTGTTGGCCAAAACCCACCAACAAACCCTCGTCGACAGGGGTTCTCGTTCTATCGACACCCAACCAGCATGATCTCTCTGAGCACTAGCCCGGACGGGTTTTACCTTGCCCAGCAACACCCGCAGATCAGATGAAGTCTCACCCGAGATGTTCGAGGGAGAGTTGTCAGAACCAAGCTTCCGACACTAATGAGGAGGATCGAGGCATCAATGGTTTATCATCATAATTATCAGATCTAGCAGAGCCATTCATCAGATATCGCAACATTTATCACAGATCTATCATTATAACCATAGATCCAAACAGATTGCATCATTCACTTATTCATCACAACAATATCATATTGTTCATTCAAAAAGAAGATCATAAAACATCCAACATTGATATCGCAGCACATAGGAACATAAAAAGAGATAAAAGACAACAACAATTCAAAGCAACATCCGCCGTGTCTTCAACACATCAATATCTATCTCATGTCATTAATCTTATGTATCCCATCTATCTCTTACATTGCAATTCTACCTCTATATATAAGCTTGCGCCTTTACATTCAAGGTCCACTTCTAACTAACTCCTGACAACTTCTAACTAATTTAACCACTAAGGACCAATATTCCGAAGAAATAGTCAATGAGTACAAAACATGACATAAAAATATATAAAAAGTGGACTGTTTTCTGCCTCTCGCAGTATATTTGCCTTGCACGGTGCCTCATGAGTATGCGCAGTATCCTAGATGCTGCGCAACTTACCTATCTCCAACCCCTTGCCAACAATGATGATTAATAGTTTTAGAAATATCATTTTAATATTAATATTAATGTTAGTGTTATTGTTAATATTAATATTCACATTAATAGCATTATTAATTATTAACATTAATATTATTTGAGTAAGAAGGAAACTGCATTGATGCTTTTTAAGGATCGACGTTTGGATCTCACTCTGAGATCATCATCAGGAGTGCTTACTCAAAAAATCATCAAGAGGTCAAAGATCTGCTTTAAATAGGGTTAGGTAAATGGTTGTGAGGTAAAAAGAAAGAAGTTAGTTGGTTCAATGGTTAGGTTTGGGAAACCAAATGCTCCAATTAATTTATTAAGACATAATGGAGTTATTAATTTAGGTTAATAATATTTAATTATATTTCCAAACTATTCGAAATGTTTATAGTAAATTATTATCTTTTAACCGTAGATTCATCTTCTCATTAATACCTTAATCATTTAAAAAAAAACATATCTCTCTTTCTTCCTTCTTATAAGAGGTTACCTTTAGTTCTTAAATCTTAAGACAAAAAAAAACCCTCTTTAATTTAATTTTTCTTTTAAACTTTTAAACCTCACTCTTAATAGTACAAGTTTTACTTTATAAGAATAATGTTATAAATGTAATTTTATAACATGTAAAAATATTCTTATTGAAAAGTAGAATCACTTTAACCTTAAGACAATAACCCCTTAATTAAAAGTAATTCCTTAAAAGTATAAAATTAAAAATTTTAATATAGTAAAAATAAAATTAAAATTTTAATATAGTAAAAAATAAAATAAATAAAATTTAATAATTAAAATTAACACTTATAAGAGTAAAGTTATAATGGTTGAATTGAAAGGTTATAAATTATAATTTTTCTTTTAAAAACCTATATAACCTCACTCTTATTAATATAGAATTATAAATTATAAATAAAATTAAATATTCTGATTGTTTTTATCATTCTTAAAATATTTTAAAGTTCAAATTTTAAAAGATAATAATTTATTATAAACATTTTGAATAGTTTGGAAATATAATTAAATATTATTAACTTAAATTAATAACTCCAGTATGTCTTAATAAATTACTTGGAGCATTTTGGTTTCCTAAACCTAACTGTTGAACCAACCAACTTCTTTCTTTTTATTTCACAACCATTTACCTAACCCTATTTAAAGCGGATCTTTGGCCTCTTGATGATTTTTTGAGTAAGCACTCCTAATGATGATCTCAGAGTGAGATCGAAACGTCGAGCCTTAAAAAGCATGAAGGCAGTTTCCTCCTTACTCAAATAACATTCACTGCATATGACGATATTTTCATAGGTACAAACCCTCCACGGAAGGAACATTAATATTAATATGATTAATGGTATTTTTTTTATTATCATCATCATCATTATTAATATTATATAATATTTTGATTAATGTGTAAAATGTTTTTGTAATGTTAATACATTTAGATATATTATGTTAATTAGTAACTATATTAATATCATCACATATAAGCATACTTTACATTAATATTAATATTAATGTTAACAGATATATTACTAATATTAACATTACATTAATAAGTTAATACTTATTAAATTAGCATTACATTAATATTAGAATCAATATTGTAAATATTACATTAATATTAATACTAAATATTGCGATTACATTACATTAATATCAAATATTATGTTAAGTTACATCTAGATATTAATATTAATTTATTAATATGGGGGTTGGGAATTGGGAGTGGAGTGGGGTCGCGATAATGAGGGTTTGGTTGTGCAGGTGTGGGTACGGGGAGAGTGTCGGAGGGGGAGTTGCAAACCCCCGGTTCCTGAGCATGGTCGGGATGGCTCCACGGGGCCAGGTACCCGAGGAGGGAGAAAATGACAATGGGGATGGGAAGAGGGATGGAGACGGGAAGGGCAGACGTTTAGGTTCTGCAGGGTGCCTGCTAAAATTTCAATCTATTCCAGCCATCCAGATAAGATACGAGAACGTAAGAGGCAAGATCGAGCTATGGAAGGAGAAGGCTCTAATTAGGAAATTTGTGGGCGTGTGGCCAACGGAGAGGGATGTTGTTCGATGGATCAAGTCTGTGTGGAACCCTAAAGGCCACTATGATCTACATCTAGGTTCAAGGGTTTCTTTACAATCTTTTTTTCAATCAAAAGGATAGGGATCGGGTTCTAGAGGGAGGTCTGTACTTCTACTTTTCAGCACATTTATACATCCAACCCTAGAGAGAGCAATTTAATTTGGAAATTGAAGATATGACAATTGCCCTTGTTTGGATCTGTCTTTTCTCTTTTCCCTGTGAATACTGGGATATGGAAACCCTGTAGTACATTGGTAATACCCTAGTGGAGTTTGTGAAGGTGGCTGAACATACCAAACATCAAAGATACACAACCTTTGCATGCATCTGTGTATACATGGATGTGCCAAAAGAATTACGAGAGGCAATAAGTCTGAACTGGGAGGATTAAGAATGGATCCAACCCATTAATTATGAGAAAATTCCGTTTTGATGCTAACAATTCCATGAATATGGTCACTTTGGGAGGAACTTCCCAAAGACAGTTCAACCTTAGCCTATTCCAATCCAACGTCAAGGAGGTGAGCTTGATGGGAAGGTTTTTCACAAGTCAAGAATCAAAGGAGAAGTAGGGAAGGTGGTCCCCCAAAACCTTGGAAGGAATCTTCAAAAAAGATACCCAACTCCAGTAACCTATTCGAGATCTTGGAGGAAGAGGGTACTAAGGGGGCGACTCTAAATGAGAGGGACTCAGCAGGGCAATAGGAAGGAAAAGCAAAGGAAGCAGGTGAGGAAGGGGAGCAACAGACCCCCGATGGAGGTAGTAGACAAAGATGAGGTAGAGGAAATGGAGCTAGGAGAGTTGGATCTAGATGTGATCGAGGCAGAATGCTGAAAGAAGGGACATGGGTATGTGCCTCGCAAACAAATTGATATTCTCCAAGAGGACATTATCAGAATGCGAGCGAACTAGAATCTAGGGATTGCAGTTGAATCGCATAAAGGTAGCAAAAGGAAATCATCAGAGGAAGAGATGAAGAGGTGAAGGAAAACAGACAAGCAATGTATCATAGAGGTAGGTGTAAAACTCAAAAAATCAGGTCGATACCCAACAATCACGGTGGCCTTCTCTAAGGTAAGAAAATTTTGTCAATGAAGATAATTTCCTGGAATGTAAGGGGGTGTAACCATCTGAGGAAGTGGAAAAATTTAGCTAGAAATATTAAGGAAGAGAGACCAAATATCATTTTCCTCCAAGAAATAAAATGCAGTACATAATGGATGGAAAAACTTAGGGAGAAGATTTTGAAAGGTAGTAGGGTAATGACACTAGATGCAGCCGGTATGGATGGGGGGGTTGCGGTCCTGTGGCATCCAAATGTGGTAGACCTCAAGGAATGGCGGGCTAATCAATTCTCGTTAATGGCAGATTTCCAGTTTTTAGAAATATGAGCTAAGGGTTTTTTTATGAATGTTTATGGACCTAGTGCCTTCCCCCAGAAACAGGCCTTTCTGGAGTTTTTAAGAAGGATATAAGGCCAAACAAGGGCTAGAAACTGGATAATAGGTGGGGATTTTAATGTTATTACCAACCTCGGGAAGAATAAGTGGGGCAGATGGTCTTTGGATAAGTATCAAGAGGCTTTCTGTGAGTTTCTAACTCACAACTCTTTGGTTGATGTAGAGACTAGAAATGGATGGTTCACATGGTACAATAAGCGAGGTGGGTATCACCTTGTTGCTTCCAGGCTTGATAGAATTAAGGTTTCTAAAAATATAATGCATGGTACAGGGGAGATCATGGCCAATGTTCCATTAGCAGCGGGATCTGATCACTGGGCCATTTGTCTCAATTGGAACTGGTCAAATGCGATCCTAAGTAAGCCTTTCAGATTTGAGCAATTCTGGTTGGAGCATAAGGACTTTAGGTATCTAGTTTCCCAGTGGTGGTAGGAGCTGGTCCCCTCGAGTACTATGATGTATCGCTTTCAGCGAAATCTCAAGGCCCTTAAGTCCAAAATCTGCACGTGGAACAGGGAGGAGTTTGGAAATATTTTTTAGGATAAAAAACGATTGATAAGTGATACCGAGCTTATAAATAAGAAGGGGATGGAAGACGGGTGGGATGAGGACATGAAGGTCAAGGAAAAGGATCTATTGTGTCAGTTGGAGGCCAGAGCAAGGCAGGAAGGAATATTTTGGAAAAGAAATTCAAGGATACAATGGTTGTAGGAGGGGGAGAGGAATACCAAGTTCTTCCACAACTCGGTCCTCCACAATAGAAACAACTCGAAAATTGACAAACTCAAAAAGAGCGGATGAAAGTCGGGTGGATACTAGAAGGGAGATAGAGGAGGAACTCACCCAACACTTTGCCGATATCCTCAATGAGGATGGGGGAGATAATGGGAGGAACATAGCAAGAATCACTGGGCTTATTCCTAAAACTATAACTAGAGAGAATAATGATATGCTACTTAAGCCAATAGTTATGCAGGAAGTGGAGGAAGCCATACATTAGATGGCTCTGGGGAAGGCTCCAAGACTTGATGGCTTCACATCGAACTTTTTCCACCAATTTTGGGACCTAATCAAGGAGGAAGTCATAGATATTGTCGAAGAATCTAGAAGTAAGAGGGGAGTACTCAAAGCTTTTAATACAACCTTCCTTACTTTAATTACAAAAGAGGAAGGAGTCAACAACCTAGACAAGTTTAGGCCAATAGCCTTGTGCAATGTGATTTACAAACATATTTATAAGGTGATTGCAAATTTCTTGAAACCTCTCCTACCCAACCTGATCATCCTTGATTAATCAGGGTTTGTGGAAGGGAGGTAGATTCTTGATGGAGTCATCCTGGTCCATGAAGTGATTCACTCCCTGAAAAGCACTTGGTATTCCTCTCCCCCTCCTACAACCATCGTATCCTAGAACCAGTTCCCCAAACTGGGATCTAACCCAAGGTGGATGCGCATCAAAGCAAGAGGAATTGAGGAAGGAAGGGTGAAAGTGAGTCAATACTAGGAAAATCCAGGACCGACTGAGCAACGACAATGGAATTTCCAAGTCATGGATGACCTAATCAATGATGAGGATCTACAGTCCTTATAGGAGGAGCTCCATATGTGATTCATTACTATTATAGTTGGTCCAGATATCTTAGGATGGGATTATTTAGAGCAGGGTTCATGCAGCATTAAGGAGGATTAAAACATCAGAATAGGAAACCAAGAGGAGACAGAGGGGATATAAAGGAAGTTATGGGAAACTAATCCTTGGCCAAAGGTTGCAATCTTTGTTTGGCTTGTGGTTAAGGGTAGAATCCTCACAGGAGAAAACCTTTGTCACCGAGGGGTCTAGGGTCCTTCCTAATGCGTCCTATGTCTCAAGGATGGAGAGAGTATGGGTCATCTATTGGACAGTTGTACTTACACTACGTCCATCTGTGACAAAGTGGATTTGGTGTTTAGGAGGAGCAACAGAAGTAGAGGGAAACTTGCCCAAAATATGTGAGAGTGCCACCCTAAGTATTTCAAGAACCGCATCATTGGCACTCTTTGGGAGACCTTTCTAGGGATGGAAATGTCAAGTATTTGGAAAGAAAGAAGTGGGTGCATCTTCCGTGATAAAATTCACACAGCAGAAGAAGTTTGGAAGACCCTGGTAGAAAACCTTATGTCCAATATTCGAAGCATGCAATAGAATGATCAGGACAAGATCATCCCAAGAGAGGAAATTCATATCATAGAATGGTGGGGTTTGGATAGATCTCAAAAGGATGGTCTTCGGAGAAGAGACAAGGTATGGAAACCCTCAAGCCTGAACTCCTGATCTCCACCCCCATTTCAGGTTTTTAAGTTAAACTTTGATGGGGCTTTGAGGGGAAATCCGGGGCCCACTAGTTATGGGGGGGTCTGTCGTGACTGAACGGGGAGGGTTATGAAAATTTACTATGGAGCCATTGGTATTGATACCAATAACTTGACCGAGTTGGAAGGTCTGATATGAGGCTTCAAGTGCATGATTAGGGAAGGATGGCTACCTACAATTATTGAAGGAGACTCCAACATATTGATTTAGATGGCTAGAGTCCTTGCAAATGGGAGGACAAGTGAAAGAACCTCATTGAGTTGGCCATTGGCAAGCTGAATTGACGCCCTTCATACCTTGGTTACTGAACACTCAGCCATCTCCTTTTTCCACGTCCATCGTGATGCCAATAAGGTGGTTGACTTGTTGGCCAATGTTGGTGTCAAGGGGCGTATTTCCCATCAGAACAACACATTGGAGGACTTCCAAGCTGAAGGATGGGCCCCTTAGTGTAGAAAGTTGGCCTCTCATGATCATGACACAATGTCACAGGTGGAGGCCTCTATGCATGGGAACAGGGATGACGACAGGGGGCAGATGATGGCCAAGGAAGATTAGGATCCATGCCACGTAGTTTCATGTGGATAAAAGGACTAGCCCTCTTGTGACAAGCCCTCATTTCCCTGTCTTGGTACGACTTCAAGAGTGATGAGATGGGAAAGGATGATACGTATCGATGAGGCGATGTGGTCTTCAAAGGCTGATAGGATGTTAATTGTAGGCCTTGGTACAAAGGGCAATGAAGGCATGATTGGGATGATGGGAGCTGAGTATAGTTTAGTTTGGGTTATGATGACACATATCACCTTATATTCTGGAAGGGCTCTACCACCCCTCATATGTGCGTGAAGGAGTTTTTTAGTTATTAGTCTATTGGTGCCAAGTTTAGTGTCTGCACAGACGCGGGTTCCTGGGGTGTTCGTTGTTTCTAGAGGGTTTGGTGAGAGAACCTCTGGTTGTATCTTGCACATGGCCCCTAAGCATGCCTAGAGAAGAGATTTGAGACTGGGGGAGGCCTCAACTTCCCATCGAAAGAAGGGGAAGGATATTATGAAGTAGACGGGTGAGCGATGACAAGCTACAAGGGCTCATATGCATTCCCAAGAGGTAGATGATTTCTTTAAAGAACACGTCCCATTGGCCATTCACAAGGAAATTGAAAGGGTCATAAGAAATTTGTGGGAAGAAGTTAAACTCATGTTGGCTGAGGACTTACATAGGGAAGTGGAGGATTGGGTAGTTGATCCTGGCAACACAACAGGGAAAGCAATGACATATGACCGTATGCTCATGTTTTAGTGGGTCAAT
Organism: Pseudotsuga menziesii; assembly: GCA_001517045.1. Lineage (NCBI taxonomy): Eukaryota > Viridiplantae > Streptophyta > Pinopsida > Pinales > Pinaceae > Pseudotsuga > Pseudotsuga menziesii. The sequence continues at coordinate 92,419 of LPNX010661000.1, forward strand.
ATAAACTTGTTTTCCCACTCTTCCCTGACCATGAATGATAAAAAAGAAGGCCATGAGGATAAGGTTAAATATTGGAAGGATCATAATGGGGACTGTCGCCTTATGCACAAAAAAATCGATGTCATGGCTGCTCACATGAACATTCAGTTCTACTCTTCAGGGCTGGCGTAAGAGGGAGAAACAGGCCCGTGAAGGGTGGTGAATTGGCGGGAGACCAAGCTCTGTGACAATGTCCCTGGGATATTTGAAGGTAATTCCCAGCTGGGCAAGGCTCCCTCCTCGCCCGCAGCTACTCGCTCGCTCTAGGCTTGGAGCTTTTGATCAGAGTTGGGTTTGAGTCTCTTGTCTATTTTTTTTGTGGTTTTCCTTTAAGTCTTTGGTTGTTAGGTGTTATAGGGTTTCTCCGTACAGTTGAATTATATATGTATCAAGGGGGGAATAGTGGCAGGAGCCAAATGATCTATTTTGTGGGAAATGGGGAACTTTTTTGAGCAATCTATAGAGTCGGTTAGGAGGAAGTTAAGAGCTGGAAGTTTTTTGGAAGCCCTGCCAATCATGTAATCAAATGATATATCAATCATGTAACCAAGTGATATTAGAGTAATATAAAGTTTTTATTTACAAAAAAAAAATTAATTTATTAATATTAATATTAACAAAAACAAATTAAATTACATTAATATTAATAACAAATTAAATCTCAAGTCCTTGAAGGTCGATCTCATGGCTATGTTCCTAGTATCCATAGTCTAGCTTTGATCTAAAAATATATCACCGAGAAAGTTTTATATTGAAAAAAGATAGAGTTTTAGAAGGTGTCATGATCAATAGCCCTAGAAATTGTGTCTTCATAATATTTGATGGACGCTATCAATTTTTATTTTAAGTGAGGAAAACACCAATCCGTGAGACTCTACATTCTTTGAAAAACATGAAATTTCAACTTGACCTCGTATTTATATATACAGTATCTCTTTGAAAGACATGGAATTTCAACTAGAATTCAAGCCATAACTTTTTTAATAATAATAATAAATTCAACAAAATTTATGGAATCTTATTTGCAACACAATCAAAATTACAAGCATAAGAGTTATGCATCTGCCATAGATATTGTCCAGAACATTGAATAACAATAACATATTCTGATATAAAAATATTGCATTAAAGATATTTGTTGGAAAGTTGTCACTTCAGTCTTAAGAACATATTTTTTGGAAGTGCATAATGTTGGCCAAATGACTACATCCCACTGAAAATCATGAAAATGTAAAACACTTTTGTAAATATTTCCAAAGAGAGTAGAGTTTCCTTGATAAAATGTGTGATGGCTAAGGATGGCACTATGTAAAACAACCTTATTGATGGCTATAAAGTACTATCTCGATCTTAATTAGCTAATGAGGTGTTGAGGCCTGGAAAATCGCAGGTAACAACAGTTAGGGATTCTCCCCAGTAAACATTCCAAACTAGCCCATTACTGTTTGGTATGGTGAATCCGTCCGGTTTATGGTCCGACTACCGTAGGTCAAGTAACAAAAATAAAGGGTTTTACCGATTACCGCCCAGTCCATAGTGTATGCTTTTAGTTTTTTGTATTTAAGTATGAGATGCAAGTGCCTATCTAAAAATGCAGATTGATAGAGAATACAAGGAGTGGTCACAATGTGATGCACAGGTTCTTACCTCTCGTCTTAGCTCTCTCGCATCGTAATCCTGCTTTTAAGATATGTCAATCTTTAGCAGGTAGTTCTGCAGGGGTTTATTTGCTTGTTTCTAACCAAACTATTCTTCCTGTCAAGACTTACAAAATATCCTGAGATCTATCTACAAAATATGAAGTAGTGTCCAGGATTTCTTCCAACCTGTTATCTATCTATAAGATATTACACCTTTCTTCTTCAATAGACATTTGCAGTTGGTGCACTCTTCTTCATTAAGCAAGGACATGCTCCTTCACAGGCCGGCTATCAGTCTTCTGTTCACTGGCATCCTTTTGTGATGCTGTTAATGAAGCAATCTGTCCCTCAAAACCTGCCACCTGCACTCGATATTGCTTTTCCCTTTCTTCTGTGGTGACCTTCTGTGCCTCCAATTCAACCATTTTTCTCTGCAGCTGGTCCTTTTCTACATTCAGAGCTTCATATGATACTTTGAGGACAGTGTTCTCTATCTTCAACACCTGATACTCTAGCTGTATCTTTTGTAGTTCTACTAGACTATTCTAAGCATCCCTTTCATTTTTCTCTACTGAGACTTCCAAGCCCATCTTGCTTTCCTGAAGAGTTTGGCATTCTATCTTTGAATCCCTTGCTTCATTATGCATATCCTCAAATTTTCTCTTTAACTTGTTACCTTCATCCCTCTCCTTTTTTAGAGTTTCCTTTAATTGTGCTACATTTTTGCTTGACTGCTCAAGGTCTGTCATAATTCTATCCACATTGTCTTCAGTGGCCTGAGTTAGTGCCACCCCAACTCTGGTTGTCAGTCGTGGATCTGCATCTGTCCCATGCACCAAAGTTTTATCAATAATCATCATACCTGATTATCCTCTTGTTTTGACTTTTATCTCAGTTCTCTTGACAATCCTCTTCTTCTCCTTGTCATAGAAGATGGTGTTGAAATCAGGGACCTCTTCTCCTTCCATCTGCATAAAAGGTATCAGATTCAATCCAGAAAAAACAACCTATTCTTGGGTGCTGCCATAAGTTGCAACAGACTTCTGAGGGCCAGGATTATCTTGTCCATGCGCTTGATGGGTATGCTCCTATGCTTCTTGTGTATCTATTGGGTCAGTAGTTTGCTAGTCTTTCTTAGCTCCTACTAATCTTAGACCTTCACTTTCCTTTTGTTTTTTATTTATCTCTTCATCTTCCTTCTTCTTTCATTCTTTCTCTTCCTTCTTTTTTGCTTCCTCTGCAGCTTTATTTCTTTCTTCTTCTTCATGCTTTAACCAACTCTTAGCCTCTTCTGCTAGCCTCCTAGCATCCTCTTCCATCTTCTTGGATTCCTCTTCTTCAGCTTTCTTCTATGAGGTATTTCCTTTACCGCCCACACTGGTGATTTTCTGTATAAACCTTTTATTCAATGCAGTCATATTCCTTGCACTCCTTAATATTTCTTCATCCTTGTCCCAGAAGTTTGTATATTCGAAATGAGCATTTTCTTCTTTACAATGCTCTGCAACCTTATTCTGGGATTCATTCCTGTGGAAGCTCATCTCCCCAAAGTGAAAGTTCTCCAACTCTTGTACAAATTCAGCAGTTCGTTTGACCTTTGAAAATTTGTAACTTCCCAGCTAGAAAGGTATGGTAGGATAGGATGCCTTTTTATGTTCAAATAGGAAGCTTCCTAAACCATCTAGATAAACTTGCCTAACTACTTCTTTATGCACCACATAAATAGTGGCATACTTAGGCAGTAAAGAAGGTTCCCTGGAGCAACCATACATTCTAATGTACATCCCCTCTTCAGTGTTCCTCAATGACTTTGAATGCCTCCTCGGACATACAATTGCATTCTATCAAGAAGATTAAAGTGTACAAAGGCATAATGAAATGTTCACATATCTCTTTATAGTGGCTATAATATTTGTGTTCCCAAAATAGTTTGTATGCAGTGTACACAGGGGTTCTGTCCATGTCCCAATCGCACCTTCAGGCTAGAAATGACTAGGTACACAATATACAGTCCACTAATATGGAGGTCATATAGAACTTAGACTTCTTCTGGGACACCCCTCCCAAAGCTGAAGATATATAGGCTGAGAGGCTATTAGACACTATGTTTGCCCAGTTGAATATGGTCCCCTGAGTGGCCACATAAAAAATAATGGGTATCCATCCCAACTTGAAACTTTTACCATGAGCTCTCCCAAACACTCTATTTGGCATTAGTGCTATAAACCTGTAAAGAGTCTGGAGAGTGGCTGTATCATATTCCCCTGATGGTCTGGCTTGAAAGTTCTTCCCAGGTATCATCATTCTCTTAATTGTTTCGACCAGGTCCAAATTTATCTCCTTCAGCCAACGTTCAGTTAAGTATACTTGAGTAGGAGGTAGGTGATATGCCAGTGAGACATAACCAGGACTATATGCAGCATATCCCTATTTGGTAGTATTTTCTAAGATCGTTGTGGTCACATCTACCCTAGGCAAGATCCAACCAATCACCTCAGAGCATGGGAACAGCTCAGGTCTAGTGGCTACCTTCATCAGAGCAGATTTCTCAAAGTTGGCATATATGGTTAGTTCTTTGAATCCTGCATCAGGTACATCCTAATTTAAAATCATCCGATATATCTCACCCCACTTATAATCTGGTTCTACCCCGGTAGTAGCTCCAGTATCTTCATAGATGTATTCTACCTTAGTAATGATTTCCACATCTGGTTCTCCCTCAGCAATGGGAGCCTTCTTCTTTTGTCTTTTAGACATATCTCCTTTGAATAATTTGCCCTGTCATAGACCAAACATGTTCTTAGGCTATTGGAGCTTATAGTTAGTGTTCTAAGAATGAAGAAAAATAGTATAAAATCATTTACTTCTTCCCTATGCATTCTCAACAGATAAACTATCATAAAATTAATACATAATCAATAAACAAAAAGAGCTTCTGTAAACTAGGTCTAAAAATTCCTAAGTCTGTCTGCAGCTAAGACATGACCTAGATAGCACATACATTGTTTAAACCGAAATGCATTCTAACTCTTCACCAAAACTAGTCTTTGAAAGTGTGGCCCTATCCAGAAATTCCAACCTAACTAAAAATCAAACCCTCTGGCATCCTAGAAAAATAGGGTAAACCCACAATGACAAGAGAACCGAAAACTCCCTCCCCGAATGGCCATAATCAAACCCCAAAAAAATGGTGCAGACAACGTAACGCTTGTCTGCACCAGCTACCTTAACTTTCAAACCGGGATTGAGTTTTCATAATGGCTTACAAACAAGCTCAAGAAAATCCCCCCACCTCAAATACTGTCAAATTGACTGATACCTTATTCCATAAGGATACAAAATGATACTTAGACGACCAACTACCAAACGGTAGGAAAAACCTAACCAGGGGAACACCCTAGTTCCTAAAACGCCTCATAAACTCAAGAGAAAGGAGAAACCATGGTTGGACTACCTAAAAAACAAAATGCAGTCAACATGATGGTCTAATACTTCCACAGCAACACCCCAAATAAGTGAGATCCCGACAGCTAAGCATGGATGCACAGTTCGAATCGACAGGGACAGAGCAAGCGCGAGTTCACAAGGGTAATAATAAAATAATACCCCATCCCAATATATAGACCTACCGGTGAAAAATTTCGATGGGAAAAACCTTCATTAATGCGTTGAATAACTAAGCATTGAGCGATTAATTCACCAAGGCGCTGCAATGGCAAGAGCCATATAGCCTAAGGGTTTCGCGAAAAAATAAAACATCGATGAAATAAACACTAAAAACTGCAGCATCGGACCTCGAAACCACTACAGCATCAGATGACTAGTTCAATGAGGAGCCGTAACAGTGGAATTCACATGGACTAAGGGTTCTGCAGACCAAAAAACATCGGCAAAAATTAGAACAGACCATCGGCGAACGGAACAACTATATGTAGGATGATTAGTTCTCTAAGGAGCCACAATGGTGGAAAATAATCACACTACAGCTTTCGATCAAAGTCATGAAAAGTTCCAATAGCGAAGAGAAAAAAAAAAGTAATGAAAAAGAAATAAAACACGGAATTAGGAAGGGTAAGAACTAACCCGTCGGAACATTTGCCATATGTTCTCCGAAACGGCGGCAACTTAGAAGCCTAATGCTCCGACAGTGAGAAAAACAACGCTAAAAACCAAAAAAAAAAAAACGACGGAGATAAACCATCGACGAAAAACATGATTCCCATCAGGACGTTCATTAGTTAGCTTCTGCAATGGCGGCTGCATAGAGAACTACAGCCCCGATTCACTGTTCAATAAACTTCCGATAGCGAAAAAGGAAACTATCGACAAACCAAAAAATTCAAGTTCAAGTCAAACAAATATAGTCATTCAACTTCTAAAAATGGTAAACAATATACCTCAATTCAACCTCAAAAGATCCAAATTTGTAACAAGGGACAATAACGTTCAACAATCCAAGACAAATCCAGGCAAGATAAAATTAAAAGGGAGGCCCAAAATTTTAAAAAAATTGGGAAATAGTTGTAGCTACAACAATTGGCGACTACCTGGTGAACCCAAATATTTGGACAATTTCTTCCTTAAGTAACAGACTATTTGACAATAAAACCAACATGTTGAATTCTTCTAGATGTCTGTATTTCCCAAATGACAAATGTACGTGCTTTTAATCATTGATGATAGTCAAATTTAGGAAAATGGAAATCAATATTTCAAAGTCAAAATAACTCTTTTGAGGCCAGGAATATGAGTTTCATTTTTTACCTCTATCTTTAGGTAGCTTCCATCTTGGACACCACAAGATTGTAACATATGGTAAACAGAAATATTCATTTGTTCCTCATTCCCATGCCATTTTGCACTTTTTGTGCTTTTGGACCTTTTTCCTTTCTTTTGAGTCCTCTTGCATGCCTTTCTTTCTGAATTTTTTTATCCAGGCTCCTCTATCCATAGTGTCCTTTTGTGTGAGAGATGTATTTTATTTTCAGCTCACGAACGGAGAAGAACTTTGGCAATTTTGTACTCATATGATTTAGTACTTTGTTTTGATACATATTTCTTTCTCAGGAGATTCTTGACTCTTATTTTCCTTTTGGCTTTCAATTCTTGGCATGGGATCATTTATATATAATATACTATCTACATTGCTTCATTTCCATGGGTCTTTTGTTGTCACTCCCTAGGACATTTTTTTAAATGTGAGATGGATGGAGCCTCGAAATAGTATTCCAGACCTTTTGATCCTGAGTTATTTTACAAGGATTAAGTAGGACTTCGATGTGTTCATAGCCATTTAGGAAAACTGCTAACTAGAAGAAATTCTTTCAGATAAAACAATAGTACACAGTCTTATAATCGAGGATTTTAGTTAATCCAGAATTCTGATACTCTCCATGCAACCAAAAGTTTGCTTCTTTTATTGAAATCCATCAAAATCTAAACTACAACAAACAGAAATAAAGTAAATCAAAATAAAAAACCAAATCAATTTATTTATGTACAAGATAATCTAGAAACAAAAATCAAGAAAAAGAAAAATAAAGTTTGAGAACTAAATCTGACAACTTGTAAGTTAAGGGGCTAGGCTTGACTACAAAATGAAAAAGACCTAACCATTATCTAATTCTACTGTACTTGAATCAAAAACTAAATCTACTATTTTACAATCAATCTCATCAGCCCGTGAAAATTGAAGGAGATCGAGCTAGGTGTCTGATGTACTGCTAGCTTCTTCTATTTGGTAGTCTCCCAGTTCTAGCTCAATTAGATGATTTCCCAACATAGAATTAAGTGGTTCATTTTTTTCTTCGAATTGAGTAACATTGTGCTTCATGTGGGGCTCTCTTAATATTTTAATCTGGTTTGGACTTCCCTTCTGAGGCAACCACAAGTGTGACCAATCTAAAGCAAAAACCCATTTAGTCTTACTGACCAGTCTCGATTCAAAACAAGTCCATAGCCATCAAGTATGTGTGCTACTACAATATCAATGTACTGACATATCTTTTCATTTGCAGATAAGTGAATCAAAACATTTTCCATTTCCTCAACTACTTTCACATTGGTCCTGTCTAACTGAGTAACCTACCAGGTAGTGGGTTTATGTTGTCCATTGATCTTTTTGCAGACTGAAAGTGGCATAACATTGACCAACGACCCTGAGTCTACTAAACAATTGTGTACCTTATGGTTTAAAATCTCAAAGGTCAGGAGGAATGGTGAGGTTTTAAACCTAGTCTTACCTCCCACACTTGCTTCAACAATCTCTTCTACATGTTGGTTGTTAATGGGAAGCTCCTCCTTTGGTACTTCAAGTGCTTTTAACAATTTATACCCCATCTCAAGTGCTTTGAGATTTTCCTTGACATTATCAGCTTTGTCTTCAATAGGCCTATCAGGCATGTTGACTTGTTTTGGATCTTGACTGCTAATAGTAAGTTTAGGTATTTTATCATCTGTATTGTTCTTTTGTATTTTCTTCATATTGTCTTGAAATTTCTTAATCTTTGGAATTATTGAATTGTCTTTATTTAACAAAACTTGGCTCCTTGTTGTCACATTTGTTTTTGATATCTCCTCATGCTTCAAAGTACCTTCGTCTTCTATATCAAAAAGTGAGACACAATCCAATAAAACCAGAGCATCATCCTCTTGTCTTTCTATGGATTTATTTCCCTTTTCCTCCTCATCATCAGCTTCTATGATTTTAGAGTCCAATAGCTAATTCATTACTAATGCCATCAAATCGATCCATTGAGGGAAATATTTTTTAGAATGAGGTTGCTGATGAAAGGTGCAAAAATTATCCATCCCTACCTCTGTTAAATTCATTGATGTAGGACTATGTGGAGGAGGCTTAGATTGATTGTTGTCCTCTCTCCTTTTATAGTAAGGCTTATAAGATTTATGAGCTTCTTTTTCCTTCTCCAAATCTATTATTGTGTTAGATAGTTTCTGCATCATTTTCAACATTCCTTCAAAGTCATGTGACTACTCCTCCTTAGGCTTAGATAGTAATAAGGCTTTCTTACCAAAAGTTTTTTCTCCTAACCGCTCAGGATAATCTTCTATGCTCTCTTTTTCATCTTCTACTCTCTCGACTTATTCATAAGTTTTTGACAACATAGGTTTGACTTGCATCTTGGAAAACATGGCCGAGTCAGGCCCTAAAGCTGAAGTATAGTATTTGATCAAAACCTTATCAGACGGTTTATCAGTTGCAGCAAAATTCTTAAGATAAGCAGCAAACCTTTGGGTGAAACTATGCACTTTTTCTTTTCTTTCTTTCTTTAAAGCGCATAACCCCTTCATTAACACTGCATGATTTTTTTGGAATGCATACTTACTTCTAATATTATTTCAAATGTATCCCATTCTATGATTGAGTTTGCAGGCAGAGCAAAATACCATGAGGTTGTTGCTCCTTTTAGGGTATGCGAAAACAATCTGCAGACTACATCTTCATGTTCTCTAGCCCTTAGTCTTTCTATAGCCAAGTAAAAGCTTTGCAAATGATCATCTACCAAAATATTTTCACTTGGGTCAAACTTGGGTAGAATTTTCTCAAAATCCTGAGGTAAGTCATGTAAAGGGGGTGTCAGGTTTAAAGGTGACCTAGCCCTCCAAGCAGGTGGTGGATTCGGTGGGTTGGGTGGCTGATTTGCATTCACATTTTCCATGAGTCTGGGTGGAGAATGAGGTGGTGAGTGAATAGGGGTATGAACAGGTGAATAGTAAGGTGTATCTGGGCCCACTTGATTCAAAGGCTGAACAACTTCTTGTAAGGATGTTTCTACCAGTTCTTCAAAATATCCAACCAACACTGTGTCTTCCAATATAGGACAGTCTTTATTCTTATATTCTCTTCTGGGCAAGACAAGAATAATTGGTAATCCTCCAATCTTCTTCATATATGCCCTAGTATGTCTTCTCAGATCATTAACTACTTTGTTATCAACAGAATACAGATGCTCTTTACCCTTCTCTTCAGGATTGGGAAACAAACTGCTTTTTAGAACTATCACTGGTGGAATAATCTCGAGAAAATAACTTTCCTCGATTAGCCATGCACTGGCGGCCCTCCTTCTAGCGCCAAAAAATGTTGAGGCCTGGAAAATCGCAGGTAACAACAGTTAGGGATTCTCCCTAGTAAACGGTCCCAACTTTCCTGTTACTGTTTGGTATGGAGAATCCGTCTAGTTTATGGTTCGGCTACCCTAGATCAAGTAACAAAATAAAGGGTTTTACCAATTACGGCCCGGCCCACCATGTATGTTTTTAGTTTTTGTATTTAAGTATGAGATGCAAGTGCCTATCTTAAAATGCAGATTGATAGAGAATATGAGGAGCGGTCATAATGTGATGCGCAGGTTCTTACCTCTCATCTTAACTCTTTCGCATCTAAACCACACACAACAAGAAAAAACTAAAACTAACTATCTAACCTATCCCTACGGAGCAAGATTATTATTCATTAATGAGTAACGTATTTTGTGCATGCATTAAGAAAAATCATAGATAGCTATTACTTATTTCAAAACACATGAACATTTATAGATATATGAACAACCAGATAGCTAATTGTTTATGAACAACATTCATTACTCATAGTGGAAATTTCATAGAATAAACTAGAGTGCATTCATGACAAGAACATAGGTTCAAAGAGTTAGAACTATCTCACAGTTAATGGATAATAGCTGAAAACAAAATAGTTCACATTCAATGAATCCATAGCATAACATTTGAAACATTCCACAAAGCTTTCTCCAACAGGAAACTTGTAATTTCTTTATGCAAAAGGAAATAGTTCTTCTTACATCATACTCTCACAAATCTATCTGGGAAAAAGTCCTTCTCTACATCTAACTCTCCTATACTTATACAAAAAAAAAAAACTCTTGGGCTGCCCCCAAATGACTCTTGGGATTCCCCAACGTTTCAATTCCCAAAATTCATCCTGTAGTGAGTGCTCATACAATATATTACATTTAAAACAAAAATTTAATAGAGCACTTTATGAAGAGGGCCCCGCTTGATCATTGATGAAATTTTTCCACACTTGGGCCTCTACTGCTATGCTTTTAAAATCTGAAGGTTCAAGTAAATGGATGTTCATTTCATATTTTGCAGCCTGATTCTCAACCACCTCTATTCTTGCTGGAATCAAACGTAGTTGATATTCAAGTAAATGGATGTTGATTGCTGAATGAGCTACTGCATTCTTCTGGATCTGCTCATCTAGATCCTTGACTTGTTGAATTTTCTGCTCATCTTCCTGGTACCTTCTCTGTAACTAATTTATGAATAGCTCATGTTCTGGTAATGCATCCAGTCTTTGTTCTGCAACAACTTGGCATCTGTTGTAGGTGACCAGCACCCTTCTGTAGTATTCAGTACAGGCTCCTCTCGTTTTCTTCATAGTCTTCTTGAATTTCTCTGCAGTATTTATTGCAAATTCTAATAAGTCGTAATCCTACTTTAAGCCATGTCGATATTTAGCAGGTAGTTCTGTAGGGGTTTCTTCGCTTGTTTCTAACCAAACTATTCTTCCTGTCAGGACTTCCAAAATATCCTGAGATCTATCTACAAAATATGAAGTAGTGTCCAGGATTTCTTCCAACTTGATATCTATCTGTAAGATCTTAAACCTTTCTTCTTCAATAGATATTTGCAGTTGGTGCACTCTTCTTCGTTGAGCAAGGACATGCTCCTTCACAGGCTGGATATCAGTCTTTTGTTCACTGGCATCCTTCTATGATGCTGTTAATGAAGCAATCTATCCATCAAAACCTGCCACCTGCACTCGATATTGCTTTTCACTTTCTTCTATGGTGACCTTCTGTGCCTCCAACTCAACCATTTTGCTCTGCAGCTGGTCCTTTTCTGCATTCAGATCTTCATATGATACTTTGAGTTCAATGTTCTCTGTCTTCAACACCTGATACTCTAGCTGTATCTTCTCTAGTTCTCCTAGACTATTCTAAGCATCCCTTTCATTTTTCTCTACTGAGACTTCCAAGGCCATCTTGCTTTCTTGTAGAGTTTGGCATTCTATCTTCAAAGCCCTTACTTCATTATGCATATCCTCAAATTTTCTCTTTAACTTGTCACCTTCATCCCTCTCCTTTTTTAGAGTTTCCTTTAATTGCGTTGCATTTTTCCTTGACTGCTCAAGGTCTTTCATAAGTCTATCCAGACATTCTAATGTACATCCACTCTTCAGTCAAATAATAGATCCCATATTCCTCAATGACTTTGAATTCCTCCTCAGACATACAATTGCATTCTGTCAGGAAGATTAAAGTGTACAAAGGCATAATGAAATGTTCACATATCTCTTTATAGTGGCTATAATATTTGTTTTCCCAAAATAGTTTGTATGCAGTGTACACAGGGGTTCTGTCCCTATCCCAATTGCACCTTAAGGCTGGAAATGACTGGGTACACAATATACAGTCCACTAAGATGGAGCTCATCTAGAACTCAGACTTCTTCTTAGTCACCACTCCCAAAGCTGAAGATATACAGGCTGAGAGGCTGTTAGACACTATGTTTTCCCAGTTGAATATGGTCCCCTGAGTTGCCACATAAAAAATAATGGGTATCCATCCCAACTTGAAACTTTTACCATGAGCTCTCCCAAACACTCTATTCAGCATCGGTGCTATAAACCTGTAAGGAGTCAAGAGAGTGGTTGTATCATATTCCCCTGATGATCTGGTTCAAAAGTTATTCCCAGGTATCATCATTCTCTTAACCGTTTCAACCAGGTCCAAATTTATCTCCTTCAGCCAACTTTCAGTTAAGTATACTTAAGCAGGAGGTAGGTGATATGCCAGTGAGACATAACCAGGATTGTATGCAGCATAGCCCTGTTTGGCGGTATTTTCTAAGATCATTGTGGTCACATCTTCCCTAGGCAAGATCCAGCCGATCACCTCAAAGCATGGGAATAGCTCGGGTCTAGTGGCTACCTTCATCAAAGCAAATTTCTTGATGTTGGAATATATGGTTAGTTCTTCGAATCCTGCATCAGGAACATCTTGATTTGAAATCATCCGATATATCTCACCCCACTTGTAATATGGTTCTACCCCAGTAGTAGCTCTGGTATCTTCGTAGATGTATTCTACCTTAGTAATGATTTCCACATCTGATTCTCCCTCAGCAACATAAGCCTTCTTCTTTTATCTTTTAGACATATCTCCTATGAAGAAGTTTCCCTGTCATAGACCAAACATGTTCTTAGGCTATTGGAGCTTATAGTTAGTGTTCTAAGAATGAAGAAAAATAGTATAAAAACATTTACTTCTTCCATATGCATTCTCAACAGATAAACTATCAAAAAATTAATGCATAATCGACAGGCAAAAAGAACTTCTACAAACTAGGTCTAAAAATTCCTAAGTCTATCTGCAGCTAAGACATGACCTAGATAACACATACATCATTTAAACCGAAATGCATTCTAACTCTTCACCAAAACAAAAAAATCCCTATCAGTAAGGCTAGTCTTCGAAAGTGTGGCCCTATCCGAAAATTCCAACCTGACTGAAATAAAACCCTCCAGCGTCCCAAAAAAATAGGGTAAACCCACAACGACAAGAGAACCGAAAACCCCCGCCCCGGATGGCCATAAGAAAACCCACAAAAAACGGTGCAAACATCGTAACGCTTGTCTGCACCAGCTACCTAAACTTTCAGACCGGGATTGAGTTTTCATAACGACTTACAAACAAGCTCAAGAAAAAACCCCCATCGTAAATACTGTCAAACTGACTGATACCTTACGTTGTAAGGATACAAAATGATACTTAGATGGCCAACTACCAAACGATGGGAAAAACCTAACCAGTAGAACACTCTAGTTCCTAAAACAACTCATAAACTCAAGAGAAAGGAGAAGCCATGGTTGGCCTACCTGGAAAACAAGTTGCAGTCAACGTGATGGTCCAATACTTCCATGGCAACACCCCAAATGAGCGAGATCCCGACAGCTAAGCATGGATGCACAATTCGACTCGATAAGGACAGAGCAAGTATGAGTTCACAAGGGTAATAATAAAATAATACCCCATCCCAATATATAGACCTCTCGGTGAAAAATGTTGATGGGAAAAACCTTCGTCGGTGCGCTGAATAACTAAGCATTGGGTGATTAATTCACCAAGGCGCCGCAACGGCGGGAGCCATACAGCCTAAGGGTTCCGCGAAAAAATAAAACATCGACGAAATAAACACTAAAAACTACAGCATCGGACCTCGGAACCACTACAACATCAGACGACTAGTTCAATGAGGATCCATAACGGTGGAAGTCACATGGAGTAAGGGTTCCGTAGACCAGAAAACATCGGCAAAAATTAGAACAAACCATCAACGAACGGAACAACTACATGTCAGATGATTAGTTCACTAAGGAGCCGCAATGGCAGAAAATAATCAGAGTACGGCTTTCGATCAAAGTCATGAAAAGTTCCGATAGCGAAGAGAAAACACAAAGTAATGAAAAAGCAATAAAACACGAAATCAACAAGGGTAAGAACTAACCTGTCGGAACGTTTGCCATCTGTTCTCTGAAACGGCGGCGACTTAGAAGCCTAATGCTCTCACAGTGATAAGCAAAATGACGCCGAAAACCAAAAAGAAAAAACGACGGAGATAAACCATCGACGAAAAACATGATTCCCATCGGGATGTTCATTAGTTAGCTTCCGCAACGGCGGCTGCGTAGAGAACTACAGCCCCAATTTACTGTTCAATAAACTTTTGACAGCGAAAAAGGAAACTATCGACAAAGCAAAAACTTCAAGTTCAAGTCAAACAAAGATAGTCATTCAACTTCTGAAAATGGTAAACAATGTACCTCAATTCAACCTCAAAAGATCCAAATTTATAACAGAAGACAACAAAGTTCAGCAATCCAAGACAAATCCAGGCAAGATAAAATTAAAAAGAGGACCCAAAATTTTAAAAAATTTGGGAAATAGTTACAGTTGCAACACAATGATTAGAGATAAAACCTAACTCCGTATTCTCACAATTATTCTACTGCCGATAATTGCACAAACAAAATCTATATTAACTAAGCTTCAATGTTTATTATTATTATATATACATATCTATTATCAAACTAACTTTTCTCATTCAAAACCCTAATCAAGTCAGAATAGAGCTTCATTATCTAGAAAGTGATAAACGAAAATGAAAGTAGAAGTGCATATTTATATCAAACAAATTCCAACCATTAAAGAGTGTTATATTACCGGTTCATTTTACAGAAATAAATCATGAGGTGAGGCAAGTTGAGCTCTCTGGGAAATGCTTCAGCGTGTATTTTCTAAACTTTTGAGGAGGGTCAAAGTTATAACCTCCTGCATCCACTACCTCATCTCTTTGGCTATAATGTGGTTAACAAGTGAACGGATCCTGGCATATTCCAGGAGCATATGCTAAAGCATCCTACAATTTTAAATTAATGACAATTATCAACGGTCTTCGGTTGTTTAATAAATCATTGCCAATTCACGGGTAGTATGAATCTTTCCATGGTGAAAAGACATTGAGATCATATGGACCTCTTAAATATTGACCTGATGAACCGTGATGGCCCATAGCACTATCAAATTTCATTATAAATATCTCGCTTCAATCGCTGCTTGTCTGTTGGTTCTGAGGAAAGGGAAATTACTTAGACTTAGAACCTACCTGGTATCCATATCGGGTAAGTGGGTACTCGTAGGGTACGTTTCTTGTTGTACATTGTCATACTTCATCTTCATACTGGGTACTGGGTCCATGTACCCGAGACTCCGTTATTAAAAAAAGGGGTGTTTATATGTGAATGGTAGGTCGTACTTGGTGTTTGGGTACTTCTTACTCCATGTTTGGGTACTCTCGGGACTAATTACAAAGAAAATGTAATGAGCCCCCACCAAATCTATACTATTTTTTTGCTAACTAAGTATGGAGTCTGGTTCAGCACTTATGTCAAACACTTTGTAACATTGTTCAAATTCCACTGAATATAGTGTTAATATGGTAGATTGATTTTACATTGTTTTACAATGAATGTTTTTATGGTTTTGTGTTCAACACTCATGGAACATAATTTGACTACCAAATTTGCACATAAAAAATATACATATGTATTTAACACTGAGAAATACACTCACATCAATGCAGGAATATATTTGGTATTTTGCAATTTTTTATTGCCTGTAACAGCTGTACAAATAGGTGTTTAAAATAAGATTTCAAGTGTACCTTCTTATGTAGTTTGATTGTCTGTTACAGCTGCCTGCCTGATACAATGATTTATCAAATTTTATGTAACTTGCAGTCTTCCAATTGATATCTAATGAGTCTTTCAATCTAAATGCTTATTGTTCAAATAATCATCGAATTTATAATTATAAATCATGATTCATAATTTATAAAGAAATTTATGTACATATATAATGTGACTATATATATATATATATAACATTTTTCTTATCCAAATACCTTTTTTCAAAAAGTAGTGTCCTACCTATATCCAAATTCACTCGGAACTTAGCTTAGAAAAATTGCCTAACATTAAAAAAAAGCATGATTTCTCTAGGTGATTGGTTAAATCATGAAGTGATAGCTCCAAATAGGCACTTCCATAAGAATAATTTCCTAAACCATCCCCAATGTCGAAAAAGAATCATCCTGATCGAAGAACAGGATGGAAAATGGATCGATTGGATTAACAGAGTATCTGTATTACAAAAACATGTATTGGATTAATAATAATGCAATGGATTGGATTGAAAGAGGGAATTAAGCATCCCTAAGGGTTCCTTATTGATATATGCCTAATATAACTTGCAGCAATATTAATAATCCCTTTGGATCTAAGCCCTTCATAAGTGGATATGGCGGAGAATATTCACAATTTTTAATCACGTTCCTTGATAATATAATTTATAAAATTAAAATTATGGAACCTCCACCTCACGTACAAAGTTGAAATAAATACGGTTACCGGTGTAATTAAGTTTGCTTTAATATATTTCACCATATTGATGTGTTAATTTGTCGTTGAGTTTTCAAAATTGTTTCTTGGATTCTCATTTTGTGATTATAAGTTTGGTTAGATTCTTTTACTTGTTTTTTATAGTTTAATTTATATCAGTACAGTAAATTTGAAACAAAGAATCAAATAAAACTTATAAACTCAAGTGGAAATTGAGCCCTTAACCACACGAGGCACTACTCCACATCTTATCCCTGCACATTTTGTGAGTTTATAAGTTTGATCCTATCCCAATAATAGGTTAAATTCTTTTACTTGTTTTTTAAACTTTAGTTTATATCACCACAGTAGATTTAAAACAAATAATCAAATAAAACTTATAAATTTAAGTGGAAATTGAGCTCTTAACCACACTGAGGCACTACTCCAAACTTGATTGGGTCTAACTTGGGACTTGCAAATAAGTGTTCTTCTTATTGTTGGTTATTGTTGGCATGGTTGTTTTGACCCTTTAACAACTAGACATTGTTTATCCTAGATTTTTCAACCTTAATATAACCCCAAATAAGCTTGGAAATCCTTGGCAAGTAAGAGCACACACTTGGTAGTTGGTAGGGTAGTCAACCGACAAATGGTCTAAATATTGGTAAAGAAAACTTAGGCAAATTGGAATTTTTAACAAGCTCGAGAGAACATGTTACAATAACCAATTACAATCACTGCTCAATGGCAAAATAGATCTAATAGAATTTCAATAGTTTTGTGGTACATTTCTTGAGAAATGTTTGCGACAATATGTTTCATCAAGATAAATTTCTCTCTTATAGTTAAATATATTATTTATAAAGAATATACTTTTATTTTGAGTAAATACAACTCCTAGTATTAAAAGGAATGTGTTCTTAGTTTTGGTATTGTTGTAAGGGATTTATATAGGGTATCAAAGTGATGTTCAACATACTATGGCTTTGGACTTGTATTAAATTTTAAGTTAATTAAAATACATTTATAATTGGTTTATTTACGTTTGGGTGAAGAGTGTTTTGACTATACCCATAGGGCATAGAATAGATGGTAAATGGGTGTACTATTAAGGAACTCCTTGTGTAAGATTACCGGTTCAAAACTCCATGGGTATGAGACTTACAAAAAAAGGAAGAGTATTTTGACCATAGGGGGTTCACTTGCTAGGCAATATCCTAGCATGTGTACTCATATTGGGAATTTGTAAATGACCACAAACCAAAAAATATATTGCCCCATATTAGGGGAATCAAGGGTATTTTTTATTGTGTGTGTGTGTATTCCATGCTTGTACAAATTAGTTTTTTAGAGAAAATTAATGGCCAATGATCAAACATCTAACTGGGATTTGTTGGAAATGGATATTTCGTTGGATTTTCCACAAGCCAATCAAGCTTATGAGTTTCCTCCTTCTGTATCTAATTATTTTCAGTTATATTCTTTTCTAACCCCCATAGAGCGTGGGATATTCATAAGAAATTTAGGGAAGCTCCATAAACAAAAATTTCCCCAATAATTGCAAATTACTGTGAATAAGAAGATTTTCCATTGAATATTATGCCAAAGCTTATGAAAATTAAAGTGTTTGAGGAACCTTTTAATGGTTATTTATAGATCGTTAATAAATTTGTGTCTAATCTCCCTCGTGAACAATAAATAGGTATCCACTCTCCATCATGTTGAAAAAATGAGTTATGGTTTTCCATGGATGTCATTGCCTACCATCTACACACAAAAAAACTCATGATATTGGAAACTTTCTCTCCAAATACCCTATTAGGGCCGATGCTTCCAAATGAACCGAAACCAATACAATCACCCATAAATCCAAACAATGAGATTGTATTTATAGCAACACTCTTTTCAATATACGTTCATGATGCACTTAATACTTTTGTTAATAAACATATTTCATTTTTAAACTAGCACCTAGACATAAGTAGGGAAATTGAATGTTGATATTACAGCATTAGGAGTCATTCTCCAGTCTCATGAGTAATATCAAGACATTAGACTTGTGAGTAATATCAAGTCCTACAAATATGCTCATATGATTGAGGTGGTGATGTTGTAAAGCTCATGAGTAATATCAAGTTGAGTCTTGTGAGTAATATCAAGACAGTAGACTTGTGAGTAATATCGGGCTGAGTCTTGTGATTATTATCAAGACAATAGACTTGTGAGTAATATCAAGTCAATAAAATTGTGTGTAATATCAAGAAAGGTCTTGTGAGTAATATTAAGTTCTACAAATATCCTCATGTTCTGAGGTGGTATACTTTACTGTGTAAAGTAGATATACTATGTCATGTATGGTTGCTCATGGTCAATAGGTGCTACAAGTCTCCTTTAGGGATTAGCTACCCCTAGAGTGATTTACTTTAGCATGTGACTATATGAACCCGAGCAATACATATGATCATAGGTTCAGAAACAACCTTATGAGTATGATATGATAGAGATCATTAACTAATGAAAACACATATGGACCATGTAGAGATAATTAATATAGGCACACAGATGGAGAGAGAATTCAAATTTCCCATGTTGCTACCAAGTGAACTCGAATTGATAAGATATCAGTTGAGTATTAGTTATGGTAAACAAAGTTCAATAAATTAAGGAATCAAATCCTTAATTAATACAAGTGGTTGTTGGAAATAAACACTGATGAAGAAGCACTAGTTCTATTTAGTTATGTATTCAGTTATGTTCAGCTACATTCAGTTTTGTTCAGTTACATTCAGTTCTATTCAATTACAATAATTTATTTTCATTTACATTCATATACATGAAATTCCATTTAGTTCAGTTCAGTTACACTCAATTGTATACAATTACACTCAGTTCCATTCAATTGCATGTAGTTCAACTCAATACACTCAGTTAGAGTTAGTTAATTAATGGAGGGCGCATATCTTCTAGTGGGAGATAATTATGGAGTGCCATCTTGGAACCATGTTAATCGGGGGTGCATGATTAAATATTTATTAGTGTTCTAAGTGTTAATAGGTTAATCATTCATGCAACCATTCTATTTTTGTTGTATAACCTAATTTCTCTTGTTATTAAAGTGATATACACTTTGCAAGTTAGATATGGTGTTCCATTTGATCTCCACTCTCTGGTTCTCTCAGTGAAATCAATATGCTATTGTGTTGTAATCATTCTCTGCTACTTACTAGTCATACTGTAATATTGTTCGCTGGGTTTTTCATCCTTCGAATTAGTGGAGGGTTTTGCTAGGGTATATCATGTGTTCTATTGTTTGATTTATGTCTTTGGATTTTTTTATTATAAATCAGATCTAGTCTTTTTTTTTATGTTTAATGACTGTCATATAGATCTGTATTCCTAGACTTGGAATTGTGTTTAGCATATACATTGTTTTTTCTATCTTTATTGGCATGTTATCAATCTCATGAGTCCAAAATTTGTGAGATGATATAGGACTGATATAAGACTTATGTATGACCGATATATACTCATATAGAACTGATATAGGGCTTAAAACATCCTCCATAAGACATGAGATTTATGGCAACATGATTGTTTCATAAATTGTGAACTTAAGACTACATGACTGGCTAGATAGAGGGATTCATGCTTACCTCATGAGATGAATATGGGGCTGTATATTTCTTTTATAAAATGAATTTCTTTGACTGATATATGACTTGTATAGGGATTCATATAAGTATATAATATTATAATGGGTTATGCTAAATCGGCTGGTCAATACCTGTACATACCTATGTAAACCATTATCAATATATTGAGAGTGTTTCATGTTAATAAAATTCATGAGTATGAAATGGTTCTAACCATTAGGGTAATTTTTCTTGTAGGAAAAATTAATATTCCGTTACCTACAAGTAAAGAAGTACATGAATGTGGAGTCATTGTCACGTCCCCATCCCTTGAACCGGCAAAGAGGACGCGACCAACACAGCAAACACGGGCAAATAGCCTCATGAACATAAATAGTTATCCATGCTGAAATTAAAAGCTTAATCATAATGCATACTAGATAACCAGACGCATAATCCATCATACAAAGATGCACAGTTCATCAACATACAGCAGAAGCAAACACGCATACAATTCCAGCATTCAACATGTTCATTACAATTCTTTTTACATCAATATAATTGCAGAGATAACACAGTCAAGATTACATATCTTTTGATGAAGAATCCCGCAGCCAGCTACGTCGCTGCAACGTTCCACCCAACCATAGGCCAGCGTGCTCATCAATCTCTCAGCAACACTGCCACCCCCGAGCTGGGCATGATTCCTCCAAGGATAAGGGTCAATGCAGGCTTACACATAGCTGAGGGACACAATCAGCAAACCAACACCACTGGGTTTTCCAAGACATCAACAGATCGGCCTAGCCAGTACAGTCCAAAGGACAACCACTGCATACCAGCAGCAAAACAACCCTTCAAAGCCCTGTGAAGAAGCAAAGACGACCAAGGATAATCCCAAACAAACGATGAGCACAACTCAAGCCCACAAGGCAACACAGAGTTTTTCTTGGCCCTACCATGGAAAAAACAACTCGACTGCAACCCAAAACCAGGGTACTCCAGCAGCCACAACCACACAATGAATGATAGCAGCAATCCACAGTCCCAAAACAGGGAAACTCAGCCCACAGATTGGAAATCAACAGTGGCCCCAAAACGAAATTGAGAACCACAACCAACAAAACGTGTGCAAGACAACAGCCCCAAAACACAAGCAGTGAGCACGGCTCACAACATGGGAAAATGACCCAAACAGTTTGTGCGTGAGGGAACTTGCACCAGACCACAAAACACAGAGGAAAATAGCACCGATTCCACTCTGTAGAAAATGTGAATGGCCACTAAAAGGCAGCTCCTCTCCTAGCTGCATGATATCCGGAAAAACCACTGCCTGTGCATGAGGAAAATAGCACCGACCTCTGCCTAAGGAAGATGAACATACCACGACGGGGAACAAACAGACCGAGGAGAGAGTGCGTCGTGGGGAGAATGGAAGGTCGCGTGAGAGTGGAGTGCAAGCAGTCGTGGGTGGAGTGGGCGTGTGGGCAAGGGACTGACAGCCCTACCACCCCACTCCCAAGGACAATAACTGCCCCAACCACCACCAGCCATAACTCCTCAACTACTCCCCAAAACAATAAATAGGTTGACAAGGGAAGATGGAAAAACAAAACAAGGTGGCAACACATGGGTTTTTCCCCCATAAACCAAGGTTTGACATCCCCCACCCCTTATCCTTTGGAACCATGCCCTTTTCATTCAACGTTGCACTGTCGTAGCTAGTTGTGGTTTTAGTTTTAATTGATGTGCGTATTTACATGATGCCGAATTACAATCTGCCAAATGGCACGATAACCCATTGGCAACTATCCCCATTGCCGAAACACACACACAACCAAATCGATGGTGGGGCTTTTTCCTTGAGCTCCTCACCACGATTAATTACAATATATACATCATGCAAACGGGGTCAAAACCAGGGACATTACATTCCCCTCCCCCTTGGAGTAACACCGTCCTCGGTGTTCCATTACATATATATACAATACATATATATTTGCACATTGAAATTTCAAAATTGTAGATCTGTCCCACATTCAATCATTTATGTTGAACGTTCAAGACCAAGCCCCTCAGCTTCCATGGACTTCTCCTGCTGGTTCTCAGCTTCCAACTGATCCCGAAGTCTAGGAACTTTGCAGCTATTGCCTTCATCATGCTCCCTCATTGGGCAGTCCCGGCGTAAATGATGTTTCCCGCATCTCCAGCATCTCACTAGCTGCTTCATCTTTACCTGCTCAATTTCCTTTGAGTCTTCATGCCTGGAGCGTTTCCTATCAGGTCACTTGGACAATTGTCCCATCGCTGATCCACCTTCCTTTCCTTTGCCAATTGCTCCCATAAGGCTTTTCACCTCCCTTTGCAAATGAATAGAGTCTTGCAAAATATGGTGGTTCATTTCACTCTGCCTTCTCTGTATCTTGAGCATCTCCCCAAGATTTTCTTGGGTCTTGGCAATCATTCGAAGGAGACTTCTAGCTAAGTCCAACAACTTTTGATCTGCTGCCATGATCAATGTGCACCACCTGGTTTCACCTTTCTCACCTGTGCAATGCATCATTGAAATTCTATCAAACCAAGCATACTATAGACATTAAAATTAGTCAGTTAATTACCCAATTGGCATGACAGTCCAAGTTTCATCAAGGAAACTTTCATAATTTTCATGCCTTCCCCAACAAGCACATGAGCTCATTCATGTCCATTCCTGGGCAGGGAATTAACTATTCCAGCATTCACAAATTTACTTAAGCAAATACACACATTTCATTCTCAATCATACATGCATTCAACAATCCTTTGTTTTCACAATGCATAAACATATATATATATATATATATAATCAGAAGGTGAGAGAGAGCAATAAGAGTTTTTCCCCTCTTTGTTTTGTTCCATCCTGGAACCCACACCATCGCAGTGGCTTTTCATGCTCTCAGCCTCTTTCACTTCACCGTGAATGCTGGACCAATCCTTCTTGGTCATGACACTTAGTGTCTTTGGTCTATTCCAGACCTCTAAACCATGGAGTCTCTCCACATGGTTTGTCTCGGCTGCTAGGACTCCCTCGTCTTACTAGCACCTTTTTCATTACCGCTCATCCCGAGCTTTCCAGGACAGTCACATGTCCACATGCACCCCTAGGATGCTCTCATAGTCCTTGCTTCCAGCGATACCTATATCCAAACATTGAATAGATTCACATGCTTAGCTTATTCTCATCGGTTTTATCTCTAAAACAAGAGCTTAAAACATCATAACCAAATCATATACACACGTATATTCATAAGAAAAATAATCCAATACTTATCTGTATTGTGCCTTTCCTCGTTCGTCCACAGGATCCTGCTTCGCGTTGCAAGCCTTGGGATCGCCTATGGACTTAGATGTTAGGTCAGCGCATCGGCTGCTCCACAACATCAAATATTTAATGTCCATCCAGTACATTCTCATGTCAACTGGGCTTGGAACTTTACCACGACCATTTCTAGGTCTAGGATCTACTATGGATCCCCAGGCATATAACATCCCAACATACACTTATACCAACATACACTTATATCAACAATAACCCTTACTCCGTAACCCCTCACAACAACCATTTACCATTTTACCTTTTGCCTTTTACCTTTAGCCTGTCAACACAAGCAACACAAGTAATGCAAGCAAACTCATCAGCGTTATTGCTTAAAAACTATAATCACATTTCTCATCATTCACTATCAAGTATTGAGACACCAGGAGTGCACCCACTCCCTAGGGTGTAATCAATATTGAAAACCCTTTCATGACTCAACATTGGAAAAGTGTGCACCCTTCTCCGGTGTGTGCCATGTAGGCCCTATTCATACTCAAGTGATCTGTTATCATGGAAATAAAATCAAACATGGTCTGCATATGGAATTTAATAATTAAACATGCATATTCATAGCAAGGGTCACAGAACACTTATCCTTTTGCCGTCGCAGTATGCCTTTGTTAAGGAGGAATGGAGGCTCCTTCCCTGAGTTAACAATCCCTTAGTTTGCCATCCCAACTCCTTTTTACATTTCATATTCACACATGTCTTACCGACATACTTTATACCATCTCACGCATGTTACTACCGAACATGCAGTGCAGATGGGACATTTCCAAAATGTCCAATGGTGTTTCACCCGAAACCCATTTCCAAGGGAAAACCTTCCCATGAAGTTTGGATCTTGCAGGTCATCACACATGATATTCCTGCAGTTTGTATCCCTGACACATTCATCAAATAGCCAAACAGTCAATCATTACCTGATACTACAATCCAAATTGATCGTTCCATAACCAAGCAATGACATTAGCAATCAAATTCATTAGGAATTTGCAATTCTATCTACTACAGAAATTGACTTGTTCAATTGTGGGTTTCTTGTAAGCAGCACTACTATGCCCATTACAATTTTATGCTTACTATCATAACATGATTACCAACTTACCATGCGTCCCTCCTGACACAATCTTATACAAGCCAACAATGATTAGTAGTCGTCAGCAATTCCTTAAATTCGAAATTCACAATTCAAATTTAACAACCAACTAATTTCACAACCATGAGACTCTTCTCATAAAGTTTGGCTCTTTTACATGGTAGATTCTGGCATTGGTCAGGGTCTTACCTCTCGCTGCCATGTTCAAAATAATCTACCTGAAACCTGAGTTTCAATCAACCAAACACAATCTTGTGCAAGCCAAATAGTGGCTAGTAGTTGTCAGCAATTTCTTAAATCCGAAATTCACAATTCGAATTTAACAACCCATTATGCATACCAACTACTTTTACAACTATGAGATTCTTCTCATACATGGTAGATTCTAGCATTGGTCAGGGTCTTACCTCTCACTACCATGCTCGAAATAATCTACCTAAAACATGAGTTTCAATCAACCAAACACAATCTTATGCAAGCCAATAGTGGCTCGTGGTTGTCAACAATTTCTCAAATCCAAAATTCACAATTCGAATTTCAACAACCTATTATGCATACCAACTATTTTTACAACCATGAGACTCTTCTCATAAATGGTATATTCCGGCATTGGTCAGGGTCTTACCTCTCACTGCCATGCCCGAAATAATCTACCTGAAACATGAGCTTCAATCAACCAAACACTTGGTAAGTCTGGATGCATATAACCTTTTTCATTGCTAAAACCATTATTGAAGCATTTTCAGAATTTATAAAATTCAAATACTTCCAGCAATTAGTCACATAAACATTGCCAAAACTCATTTACTTCATGCAATCATCATCATACTAACATTGCAAGGTATAGTCATATCATTCATGCAATTAAATGAAATGTTTAGAGACTCCTTACTTCACAAGCGTATCATTCATACCACCTTGCTCTTCCATAGATCATTTCTGGTAGCCAACTGATCATGACTCTCCTGCATTCATAACAACCTTTGAAATGGTTCCTGAATTGTCATCAATTCATCATCTCGGTCATTAGTCATTCATAATATCACATGCACTCATCTCAATGCATCCATGCAATGCACCACAACATTTGTACCTATGCTTATGCAATTAGTCACTCACACCCTTCATATGCATACATCCAATGCATAACTACAAGATTCATAAAATCTTCTTAATGCATGTCCATTCAACGCTACCTTTCATTGATTATGCATTCAACCATACCATGGCCTAACCACGACTACCTCATATAGGATGTATTATTATAATCAATATCATCAACATATATAGGCATGACACCTTTTTATATTCCAGCATCCACATGGTATGAGGTCTCTTACCTTTACCAATCCATGGAATTTTTCATAATCAAACTCTTACTAGCATGGGTCTTACTTACACCGTTGCCGTGACCAATTTGGTTGGTCCTCTGCAGGAGATTGCAGAATTTTGCTCACCAACTTCTACTATGGACTTGTTACTTTATCCCTTTCTCCAGAGGGTTGCTAGTCACATTCATCAGCATCAGCAACATATTCAGCTAGGTCCATGTCATCATTGGTTTTCCCACTAATGTCAACATCAAAGCAATGGTTATCATTAGTGGTTCATTATATATAATTTCCAATATTCTTACCAACATGCAATCTTCTATGCATGCAATACATATCCTCATGCATTTCAAGCATAAACTTAGGAAATGTAGTTATAATCAGCAAGACAGGGTTTTAAGAAAAACTTCCCTTTTCAAGTCTTTCATCCTGGCATGGAACTACTATTCCACACAGCAGCTGATTGACTTCATAGTCCTTGCTACCCGTGGGCATGCAACTATCCAGATTTTTCCATTTGATAACAGTGGCCATCATCAGCACTTTGCTGCTTCATGCTCAGATTCTAGTCACTTATCCTTGTTCCCTACCGAATAAGCTTTCCAACGCCTGTCCACATGCTTCATTCCGACCTCGGATGTGAAAACCACACCACTTCTAAGAATGAAGACTTTCACCAAGTCTCAGGAAAAACACACAACTGTATTTTGGTCCAGAATGCTAACTTCAGCCACCTCATTTCCGATGTACCATTCATCTTTCATGAATTTTGGGTTTAACTAATTTTCCCAAAACATAGAATTTTCTTTTCACATGAACTACTGTCTCAGGGGACAACGGGGGTCAAGGGGGTCTGGCGCATTAGATCGCTGCCACTTTCTCAATTTTCAGCCCTGAAAATCCACTAAAAAACAACTGAAAATTCCTCCGAAAAACAACTGAATTTTCCTTTGTTCAATCGGGTCTCTTCCCCAATTATTCTCCCGCAGAATCGGCTCTCAAACCATTTTTTCTTCAGCAGAATCGGCTCTCGGAACCATTTTCTCTTTCGCAGAATCGGCTCTTGGAACGCTTTCTCCTTCCAATCGGCATCGACAACCTTTTTGATCGGAAGCCTTAATGCTTTCGCTTCTGCAACGGCGGCTCACGAAACGCTATCTTATTATGATCGTGGCGTCGGCAATCGGAGGTCTTCCTTATCGAAAGACTTAGTGCTTTCGCTTCCGTAACGGCGGCTCACGAAACACTTTCTCTTCCAATTGGCCGCTCTTTTCTTAAAGAAATTTTAACCTCAGGCGTCAGTGGTCTTTGCACTTCAGAAATATTAGCGCTTTCACTTCCACGATGGCAGAATGTGAAACGCTTTCGCCTCCGCAACGGCAGATGCTTGACCCACTAAGTACTTTTGTGTCGGCAATCGGATGACTTTCCCGTCGGGTGCGCTTCCTCTATCTCTTCCGCAACGGCAGCAATCGTTCCCCCTTTTTCTGTCGACGATTTCTTCACTTAGACAAATTTTGAAAAATTTGTCTTTCTTCTTTCCGCCGAATATATCACCTGTCGGCGGTCGGACCACTTTCCTATCGAATGCTTAGTTGCTTCTTCATCTGCAACGGCGAACGCAAAACCCTTTCTTCTTCCGGCGGCAATATTTCTCGCGGGAAGACTTGGTGCTTTTACATCCACAACGGAAGAATTCAATCCCACTAAGTGTTCCGCCGACTATTCAACACTTCGGTGAACTTCCTTCCAATTTTCTTTTTCCAGCATACTTCCGCCTAACTCTTCCGCTACGGCGGACGTCCATTTCACTAACCCTTCCGCCACAATAGAAGTCTTTTCCACTAATTGTTCCGACTACTCCACCACTTAGACCATTTTTTAAGTTTGTTGCGGTTCTGTTGAACATAGAAGGTAATTCCACCTTCTGTGACCGCATCCTTCCTACCCCATAGAGGCCCATTGTTGCAACTTGGTTGCTCTGATACCACTCTGTCACGTCCCTATCCCTTGAACCGGCGAAGAGGACGCAACCAACACAGCAAACACGTGCAAACAGCCCCATGAACATAAATAGTTATCCATGCTGAAATTAAAAGCTTAATTATAATGCATACTAGATAACCAGACGCATAATCCATCATACAAAGATGCACAGTTCATCACCATACAGCGGAAGCAAACAAACATACAATTCTAGCATTCAACATGTTCATTACAATTCTTTTTACATCAATATAATTGTAGAGATAACACGGTCAAGATTACTTATTTTTTGATGAAGAATCCGACAACCAACTACGTCGCTGCAACGTTCCACCCAACCATAGGCCAGCGTGCTCATCAATCTCTCAGCAACACTACCACCCCCGAGCTGGGCATGATTCCTCCAAGGATAAGGGTCAATGCAGGCTTACACATAGCCGAGGGACATAATCAGCAAACCAACACGACTGGGTTTTCTAGGCCATCAACGGATCGGCCAAGCCAGCACAGTCCAAAGGACAACCACTGCATACCAGCAGCAAAACAACCCTTCATAGCCCTGTGAAGAAGCAAAGACGACCAGGGATAATCCCAAACAAACGATGAGCATAGCTCAAGCCCAAAAGGAAACACAGAGTTGTTCTTGGCCCTACCATGGCTAAAACAACTCGGTTGCAACCCAAAACCAGGGTACTCCAGTAGCCACAACCACACAATGAATGATAGCAGCAATCCACAGTCCCAAAATAGGGAAACTTAGCCCACAGATTGGAAATCAACAGTGGCCTCAAAACGAAATTGAGCACCACAACCAACAAAATGTGGGGAAGACAACATCCCCAAAACACAGGCAGTGAGCATGGCTCACAACATGGGAAAACGACCCAAACAGTATGTGCATGAGGGAACTTGCACCAGACCACAAAACACAGAGGAAAATAGCACCGATTCCACTGATCTGTAGAAAACGTGAATGGCCACTGAAAGGCAGCTCCTCTCCTAGCTGCGTGAGATCCGGCAGAACCACTGCCTGTGCGTGAGGAAAATAGCACCGACCTCTGCGTGAGGAAGATGAATAGACCACGATGGGGAACGAACAGGCCGAGGAGAGAGTGCGCCATGGGGAGAATGGAAGGTCGCGTGAGAGTGGAGTGCAAGCAGTCGTGGGTGGAGTGGGCGTGTGGGAAAGGGACTGACAGCCCTGCCACCCCACTCCCAAGGACAATAACTGCCCCAACCACCACCAGCCATAACTCCTCAACTACTCCCCAAAACAATAAAGAGGTTGACAAGGGAAGATGGAAAAAAAACAAGGTGGCAACACATGGGTTTTTCCCCCATAAACCAAGGTTTGACATCCCCCACCCCTTATCCTTTGGAACCATGCCCTTTTCATTGAACATTGCACTGCCATAGCTGGTTGTGGTTTTAGTTTTAATTGACGTGTGTATTTACATGATGCCGAATTACAATCTGCCAAATGGCACGATAACCCATCGGCAATTATCCCCATTGCCGAAACACACACACAACCAAATCGATGGTGGGATTTTTCCTTGAGCTCCTCACCACGATTAATTACAATATATACATCATGCAAACGGGGTCAAAATTGGGGACATTACAGTCATTCTGATGGTTAAGCCTGAAAGAGAACATTTCGAGAGGTTCCTATGTCTCTTGGGAAGCAGATAAAATAGATGGATTAATTCTATTCCGATAGATGTGAGGACTCATGAAGGTATTCTATCTTATTTAGATTCATGTGTAAAAGAAGATATTCATATATAGATGACCATAAGTCTCTGTGATGGAGAACCCAGATTATGATTCTCACATTTACATGGTGAGAAGGAGTTTCTAGTCTAGCTCCTGAAGAACTAGTGTAATTGGTTGATGTACCTCATGTAAAAAGGAGTTATGCATGATACTCATATTCAGAAGGAATTTGAGAACTATATTCATGAATCTTGTCATGAGTCTTATGATTAGTGGTGTGGAAGTCACCAAACAAATATTTTCATCAGTTAAGGAAAATGTGTAGTAAAAGAGCCTGAAGAGTTTTAGGATGATGAACTAAAAATCCATGGCCACACATATGAAGGTAAATTTGAAATTTCAATTTTGAGGATATCAAGTTAGTTTAGATGTATTTGGTTAGTCATAGGTCCAAAGATCTGTTATGTGCTTTGTAGTTTGTACATAGACATGTACAAAGCATGTGTTATGGTACCTACTTGGTATAAGTGTATGTGGACTCATATATGTCTTGATCAGTAAAATAGAGTTTCAACGATATATGAAATATGACTAGTATAGTGATTGATGAAGATCACATGTGTTTCTCTAGATAGATCATGTTGAAAAGAACTAAAGATTCTGAGGGTTCTAGTCAATTATATTCGAGACATGGTACATATACACAGATGAGAAACATTTCTAGCATTCTTACTAAGCCTCTATCTGGGACAAGCTTGGTATAGTACATAAAGAACTCCTATAGTGGAAAAGGGAGTATTGATGTGTCTTCACAAGCAACAACGGACAAAGTCCCCACTAGTTAGGCATCGTACATGACTTAGGAATTCAAGGGATGTGATAGATTGTGGAGAGAATCCATAGGATCAAAGACTTGGTCAAAAGTCTTAGAGACTATTTATAGTTTGGATTATTAGAGAACAGTTAAAACCTCTCGGAGAGGTAGTTGGGGTGCTGCAAATATAATGAGAAGGAACACTGAGAAAGAAATCATGACTTGAAGAACATCACAGAGAATGACAAACTCACAGATAAATTCTCCATATGGTAGAAGATTCAAGAATTCAACAAATGTTGAAGAGTGAAAGAAAAGATAAGTCTTTCTTTTTTCATGTTATTAGAGAAACTTTATTCTGTATTGGATCCAGATGATGCTACTTTGTGTAAGTAGCTGGTTGGTATTTGAGAAGACTTTTTGTATTTTATGCTTACTACTAAGCATATGTTTGAGTACCATTGAGGTACATTATAATAGGATCTTTATTGTATTTGATACATGGCAGACATATTATTTTATTGTGTTGTCCAGCTATTGTCTTAGCCTGAGATAAGTGATGTAATTTGAGGTTAGTACTACAAAAGCTACATGTATTACGACTAGTAATACAAAATCAAGATGTATGTCTGAGACTACTACAAAAGAAAAATGTGTTTTGTAGATAGTACTACATACTGAGGAACAATGTATCTTGGGAAGCTACCTACTAGGGTGAAAGACTTCAACCTACAGTCATTAGGTGTTAATAGTCAAGATTTCTCGAAAAACCTATATGTGTTTTATGATAAAACACATTCAAGATGAAGTTTTACTTCATGGAATTCATGGTCATGAGTTCCAGTACATAGGTACTAGTGAGAATATTGCAAATTTGATACAAGCCTCTATCTATGACAAAGTTTAAACATTTATGACATAATCTTGGTATGGTAGAGAATGTATCCCTTGCTGAGAGGGAGCATTGAGATTACAAAATCAGGATTCATTCTCTAGTCTTGTGAGTAATATCAAGTCCTACAAATATCATCATATGATTGAGGTGGTGATGTTGTACAGCTTGTGAGTAATATCAAGCTAAGTCTTGTGAGTAATATCAAGACAATAGAATTGCGAGTAATATCAAGTCAGTCAATCTTGTGAGTAATATCAAGATGATTCTTGTGAGTAATTTCAAGACAATAGACTTGTGAGTAATATCAAGTCAGTAAACTTACGTGTAATATCACGTAAGGCCTTGTGAGTAATATCAAGACAGTAGACTTGCAAGTAATATCAAGTTCTACAAATATGCTCATGTTATGAGGTGGTGTACTTTATTGTGTAAAGTATACATACAATGTGATGTCTAGCTAGTCATGGTCAACAGATGCTACAAGTTTCCTTTAGGGATTAGCTACCCCTAGAGTGATTTAATTTAGCATGTGACTATATGAATCACGGTAATACATATGATCATAGGTTCAAAAAAAATCTTATGAGTATGATATGATGTAGATGATTAATTAATGAAAACACATATGGACCATGCAAAGATAATTAGTATAAGCACAGTGATGGAGAGAGAATTCGAATTTCCCATGTTGCCACCAAGTGAACTCTTATTGATAAGATATCAGTTGAATATTAGTTATGGTAAACAAAGTTTAGTTAATTAAGGAATCCACTCCTTAATTTGTGAAAGTGATTGTTGGAAATAAACATTGATGAAGAAGCACCAGTTTTGTTGAGTTACATTCAGTTTTGTTCAGTTATGTTCATATACATTCAGTTATGTTCAGCTGCATTCATTTCTATTAAGTTACATTCTGTTATGTTATGTTACATTCAATTGCATGCAGTTCCATTAAGTTTAGTTTAGCTACACTTAGTTGTATGCAATTACACTCAATTCCATTTAATTGCACGCAGTTCATCCCAGTACACTCAGTTAGAGTTATTTAATTAATGGAAGGCACATATATTCTAGTGGGAGATAATTATGGAGTGCCATATTGGCACCAAGTCAATGGGGGGTGCATGATTGAAGATTTATCAGTGTTCTAAGTGTTAATAAGTTAATCATGCATGAAACCATTCTATTTTTGTTGTATAACCTAATTTCTCTTGTTATTAAAGTGTTATCCACTTGGAAAGTTAGATACAGTGTTCCATTTGACCTCCACTCGCTGGTGCTCTTGGAGAAAGCAATATTTTATTGTGGTATAATCATTCTCTACTACTTATTAGTAATACTCTAATATTTTTTGCTGGGCTTTTCATCCTCCGAATCAGTGGAGGGTTTTCTAAGGGTATATTCTATGTTCTATGGTTTGATTTATGTATTTGTATAATTGATGAGATTTATATTCACTTTTATTGGAGATTAAATTTTTAAAGTTCAATTATCTTCATATTTTGGTCAATCACTAACATTGACCAGTTCCAAACACTAATTGCTTGGGATCCTCCCATTCCATGCCTCATATGAAGTCATTCACTACAATTTTATAGTGGGAAACCTACCTTTAGCATATGATGTTTTTTTTATTTCCTTAACCTGCTATGCATTTGAATAAATAACATGTGTTGGGAAATCTCTGCTTATTTTAGGTTCTTCCTCTTCGAAACACCATTACGTTGTAAGGTATACGCTTGAAATCTAGTTCAATTGTAATGCTATATTTTTCTCATAATGGAATAATAGATCAAGAATGCTTTAGAGGAATATCCACCACTATTGTATCACCTCAACCTCTTCAATGGGATACTTATTCTTTTTCAACAAAACAACAACTTGAAAATATCTAGATCAATTCTAGTTTTTAGTTCTACAGGAAACAACTTGATAAGTTATATATTTCTTCCATTTTTTCTCTCTAAACATAAATAAAACAATGTCTTGAAAGATGTCAATAAAAGTTAATAGATATTTAGTTCCATTATGCGACAATGTTTGCATTGGTCCACAAACATCGATGTGGAGAACCTCAAAACATTCTTAGGCTCCTTGGACACATCATTTAGATAGTAAATTGATCCTACTTTTGGAACGCGTCCTTCACATATTCCAAGTGACATGAGAAATTGTAGTTTAAAGTCTTCACCCAAAAACTCCTTCATCAATGTCTCTATTGTACATTCCCCAACATGCCCAAATTTGTGATGCCAAATCACCACATCATATAAACATTATCCTACAAGGCCACTTCCTACACATGTACATATAACTTATACAAGTTACTTTCTATCACCACTCTTGTTATCAACTTCCAAATATAGTCTTCAATATTACTACTAATTGCATCATATTTCACAATAAAACCACCATATGCAACAATACTCGCAATCAATAAGTTCTTGATGAGAGGTAGTTTACGGGAATTTTGTAGTAGCCATTTCAAATGTTGACATTTCAAATCCAAATCAAAGTTCATCTTCAAAACAATGAGCCAATTTGAGAAGCATGTGATCCTACTATATTAATATATTAACAACGCAAGATCTTTATGGCTTGATTTACAATTAATGATGTCGATTATTATATATTATAATGATCTATTATGCTTACAATAAATTGATTAATTAAATGTTTTAATATGCAATGTTTATTATCTAGTAACAATATGATTAAATTTTGATATTAGAGATCTTAAATCATAAAAGGTCACTAATAATATTTCATAGTAATTTATCTAATAAAATATTTAAAGGATGCAATATTATATATTACTTTATAATTTTTTTAAGAATGTTTTTATAAATTATATTATTTATAATGATTTTTATTAAATAATTATTCTATTGTTTTGTAATATCTTGAATTTTGACCTAACACTCATGGGCATCAACCCCATTAATTATGATGTTACTTTGATGTTTATTTAATATATTGGGTCTCAGACCCCATTGCATATGAACATGATGATTTTTTTGATATATTGGGCGTAAGCCAATTACATATGTTTTATGTATGATTTCATGTGTTGGGCGTGGACCCTAAAGCACATAATTGATGAGAAGTTTTGTGTTGAGCGAGGAGATCTGGAGCACATGGGTATTTGATGTTTGTGTTGAGTGAGAAGCTCTGGAGTGCATGAGTGTTTATATTTGTGTTGAGCGAGAAGCTCTGGAACACATGAGTTATGAAAACCGTTATGTTGAGCATGAAGCTCTGAAGCACATGAAAATATAAAGTTGGAAGTGTTGGGGCTAAAGCCCTGGAGCATTACAAGTTGATGTTGAGCATAACATCTGGAACATCGGATCCTTGGCCATTGTATCCCTAGGTGTATCCTACAAATACATCCTAGCTTTAGTTTTGAGTGAGGAGCTCTGGAATTGCACTAATTTTGTAACTCCCTGTTTTCAACGTTGAGTATGGACTCTGGATAAGCGCTAGGAGTTACTGAAAAGAATTAATATGTCAAGTGAAAACAAATCAAATAAAACATTGATCTCATCTGACTTATTTTTAAAAGATTAATTGAAATTTTTAATTTATGTATCTCATCAAGTACTAAAGAACTACCATGTTATACGAGGGAATCCAACATGTAAGGAGGTTTAAAGTTTCCTAGCCTAGTTGACCTAACCCATACCTAGAGTCCTTATTAAAGAAAGTGCCATATGTTTAGGGATCATGATTATATGATACCTAAGGACAAAATGTTAACAAATGATATATATAAGTATATAATTTATACATGATATGTATAAAGAGTAAGCATAGTAATAAGACTAATAGCTATAAGAAATAAAGAAAGGATCCATATATTATTATTATTACTAATGATTGTTAAATATTAAAATACCTACAAGAGGCCAAATAGGAACTAGTTAAGAGTTCCTAAGTTAAATATTAAAAGTAACTAAATTAAATAAAAAGTGTTAAATCAAGAAATCAAATGATTCTTGATTTAGCTGCCCATTTGACTGAAAATTTTGCCTATAAAAACCCAAGCCAAAGAGAGATTTTGTGATCATCTATCTTTTGGGGATTCCATAATAATACCTGATTGTTGTCAAGAGAGTTCTTGGAGAACATTTTTTCCTAAGAGGAAAAAGGAGGATGGATTCAGAACCTAATATCCCAAATAGGGAAACCTTACCTTAGGAGCTCTAAGCTACTTGCATGTTGGAACCAACTCGGGGGATCCGGATTGAAACCAGGAACGATTTCGGGTCATGGTTGGTTGGAACGTGGTAGTTCCCAAGTTATTCGGTTATCTGAATAGAGGTCAGATCTATCTATGAATTTTTTAATGCTGGGTATTTGAGTGTGCAGGTTTTCAACCATTGAAACAGCTTCATATTGCAGGTATGAGGTTCTTAATTTTTCCCTTGAAAATTGTACTATTCTTACTATCTGAAGTAGATTGAATTCTGAATAATTATTTAGTAACAGTCTACTATAAGCTAGGTTATCTTTTCTGTATTTCTACTTTCTACACTTGTAGGTTGGACTCATTGTGTACTAACATATATAAATATTTTACCAAAGGTTAGAATTATCTATAGGAGGGTTTTGTTTCCTAATCTCATTAGTTATTAACAAAGGTATTTCTTTATCAAAGGTTAGGTTATCTTTTATTTCTTTTAACCAGGTTATCTTAATATATTTTATTCATGATGAGATAAGCACCATTAGTGCTATCTACGGGAGGATTTTGTTTTCTATTTCATTTCTGCAATTTAATTCTTGTTTATTAATTTCAGTTCAAAACCTAGAAATAATAAAAAACAGAGCCTATATATTATCTTTGTTGGAATATTTGATATTTCCAGCAGGCTTATATTAATTATAAATAAATCCAAATATTGTCTATAGTATTATCCTAATATCTAGGCAGAAGATTGTAACATAAATATAAATGACTAACACTTTAAAAGAAATATTATAAAACAGAACTATAACCAAATCATATCCATATTATAAACAATAATATCAAATATCAAGCTAAGCTATCAAGACCTCTACGGTCTTTAGGCACGAGTGCCTCATTCATCGTAACCACACTATGTACTTCATAACATAAACATAAAATAAAATTATCCAAATCATATATCACAAGATATTTCCACAAAATAAATCAACCCTAACTTAATCACAAAACTCATTAACATATATCGCATCAATCAAGAGGTTATAGAATCGAATCTTGTGGGCATTCTTTCCAAACCAACACCTCACCCACACACACACCAATTACACCCAACGTAGCCCAAGATCGAATCCTGCGAAGCTCATGACTTAAAAACCAGAATAAATTAAAATAATGGCCAACACCGAATCATGTAGGATTCGCTAGTAGCATTATCAACACTGTATTAACTTGCATTTATTTCCACACAGTCTGCGCTAGTAAGCAGATAAACCTAAGAAGAATTATCCACAGATCGATTTCGTCGTTGGGTCAACAAATCCCTACACTAAATGCCAACAAACCACAGATAGATTCCGTTTCTCTGTCAACAAATATCTACACTAAATACCAATGAAATTTACACGCTGTAAAGCATTTCAACATTTCTCCACACAGAAATAAAAACCCCCAATATATACGTTGTATCCATTTCGTGGGTTGTTATACAAAACAGTAATCCATTAACATAAACCCTAAATTAAACCCCTTTCTACACTAAGCATAACAACTTACATTCATTTCATAAGGTTAATTCCCATAGTCCCAACCATTTCCAAGGAAATACACAGGTAAGAAAATAAACACTACGAAAAACCATAAATCAACATTCCACTCATATTTTACACAATCGCTATGCTAAATGGAAAGAATGTCATTGCCAGAAATGGCATGGATCTAAAGCCATACAACTCTGCTAAAATACCCAAATGAAGAACAAAAATTACAAACAGAATTTTACACAGAGTCAAAATATTGCCAAGCTAAGAATCGTAACCACGATATATACACAGTAGTGAGTGCATTACAAATTAACCACTATAATTCCTTTACAAAATAACACAGTCGCATTTTCCAAGCCAATGCACCATTGCAAGCAATGGTGATGTCACCTTTATTCAAAACCCAACAGTATAAACAAAATGCAGAGTCTATAATAAATCACCACGGTCATAATCTTAAATGCTACCAAACCTTTAATCATTTATAGAGATGAGTCATATCAGTCTCAGCCTGAAGGTGCCAAACCCAACAAAAACCCCAAACTATATTCAGATCTCTGGATTCTTTACATCATTTACAAACAAACCCATATCCAGTCGCAACCCTTATACCAAACCATGCATACATTCAATTGACAAGCTTAAATATCTACCAAAACACCTATACACAAAGGAACAAGTTTTAAAGCTTATTTGTAACACGGCTTACCAATGAAGGGTAATGCATAGACCACCTGGAAGACACACGACCCACGCAGTGAAGGCCCTGAACCTGCGAACAGAGGACAATGAAGGATGAGGAGTATGCCAAACCTCCAAACCAAAACAACAATAAAAAAGTGTTGCAAAACCAAAACAAAGGACATACCTTTAACACACAGAATCATGTTGAAATATTGTAACTTTGAAGAATATTCTATATGTATATTTTTGTGGCCCCCGATGGTCCTACCGGGAGAACCACTTGTATTACATTGTACCCCGATGCTCCTAATTGAAAAAACTAATAAGAGTCATGAAGTAGTCCCCTCTAATTGTAAAGGTGGGTCATCAGCACCCCAGTGTGGTTACTTGAGCCTACATGTGTAACTCGAGCCTACATGATTTAACTCAAGCCTACATGTCAAATGACTTAACTTAAGTAAAAGGATGAATATAAATAGAGGTGTAGTGCTCCTCATTTGAGACACACACACTCTCACTTGTGTAGCGCATTAGTGGAGAAGAGAAGTAGCTGGAGAAGGAGGAGGATCAGGCTTTGATCTCCTTGCCGATTTTCTCTTTTATCTTTTTGGGGCATCTATATTGAGGAAGATTTTGCTGAGTTTTTTCCTTTAGGGTTTTCCCAGGATAAATATTTGTGTTCCTTTTGTATGGTTGTGCTTGTCTATCTTTCAGTGATCCTATTTATATGCTTTTGCTATGAAAATGAAATGAAATAGTGATGTCTTAGCTAAGCATATGGAAATTTAACATGGTATCAGAGCTAACCTGAGAAGAAGACATTGTGCAGCTACAGAAGCTAGGGCTTCTTACTTTTTGGGTCTCTCTCCACAATCCATCAGCAAAAGTATGCTAGGCTGACTCTCCATTGAAGGGTGCATCTTTTTGTCGAAGCGGAATTCGATTCCGAGCATTTTCTGTTTTTGATGTGGAAATTAGGGCTTTCTACAAAAGAGGAATTTTTGAGTGAGACCAGCATAGGATTTTTATCCTCATCAAAACTAAATTTTAGAGACCTGGTTCATGAAATTTGGTTGGGTGAAACTCTGGGAAAGTCAAACCCTAGTTTGACCCCTAGCTAGAAAAACCCTAAGTACTAAAACGGCTAAGTTTTGGTATATTCTCTATATCCTGATATTGGAGAAGGATCAGGGGATGAATATCACATCTTTATGTACATTGTGTCCAAATTTCAGCCTCTTACTCACTATATTCTGGGAGATATTATCCCTCCAAGTTAGGGTTCTAGCCTCTTCCATAATTCATCCCTAAACAGGACACTTGGGGAGAACTGCAATATCTTGGGATACAGAGGTCCAAATGGAATTCCTGAAGATTTCATGGAAAGGACACGGACTTTAATTTTAGTGTTGCAAATATCAGACTCATAAGATGAACCAGTGACACGTGTCATTCCGTACAACTTCACTGTTCTGAACAGTCCTGTAACAGGTCACCTTGGGAAAAGGATCATAAATCCCAAATGGTAAAACAAATTCTGATGAAACCTATGTTTTTAGATCAGGGACATGCAAGGTTACCTATGTGAGAAATTTAGGACATAGAGGATTAGTAATTTCATATATATCACAGAAACAGTAACAGGAATTTCTGCAGAAGAAATTGGAAATCTAAGGCTTCCTGTTCTGGGAGCTTCCCTCCACTGTTTTCAGAAAAGGAGTACATTGGACAGATCCATTTGAAGAGATATATATATCTATCCAATCAGATATGAAATATTCCAATTTTTGAAAATTAGGGTTTCTGTGACAAACCCTAGATCAGCCAGCTTCGGAACCAAGACGGACACCTCAAATCGGTAAGAGCTAATCCTTTGCTATTTTCATTTGAGGTTCTCATTTCAAAGTGATCTATCACATCAGCTTGACGATAAGCTTGGTGAAGTTGACAAATTCCAATCCTAGAAGTATATGATCTCTCTGAAGAAAATGGTTTGGACACCTACATGAGTATAGAGGTTCCAGTTCCAGAGGGAGATGAGGCTAGAAGCCTTACACAAGAAGAACTTGGTCAAGGCCAAGAAGATCATTGCCGATTCAGTCATGAATAAAATTTCACCACAAGTGTCTCCCCAAAGACACTGAAGATGTTTGATTCCTTGACCAAGCTATTTGAAGATAAGAACTTAAATCAGAAGATGGCTTTGAGAAAATAGTTGAAGAATGTGAAGATCCAGAATGCAGAATAACTTGAAGTGGTAGAAGAAGAAGTGGAGAATGCATAAGTGGTGATAGCCACCTTGAATGGCCTCCCAGGATCATGGGATTCATTCATGCAAATAATGTGTTCCAGAAGGAAGTAATTACTTTCAACAGAATTTGGGAAGAAGAAGAAGCTCGTCTCATAAGAAGAGAAGAAGAAAGATGGAAGCAATTGAAGATCAAGCTCTCACTATTCAAAGAAGATCCCTCAAGCGATGAGGAATATGAAGAACTCAATTCTTAAAGAATCTCTTATCCTTCTTATCATCTGGATAAGAAATGATGATTTTATGAATGAAGAAGATGATGAAGCAGAATGATCAAGAAGGAGTCTACCCATGAAACAAACAAAAGATAAGTATTCAATTGTCATTTAATGATATTGTTTTGTTATGCATTTGATTATATTCAGTTGATGTGTTATGCATGATATATTGTTTGCATTAATGACTGTATACTACTAATATGCATGTGATGGGTAAGTAGCTCATGGTGCTATACAACTCTCCATTGCTACTTATCAAACCTCTTTGTTGACATATTGGATTAGTGCACAATCTCAATAATGTCATGGTGGAGATGGAAGGCATCTAGAAAGTTTATGTGAGATATGGATCAATGTTGTATTGACTAAATAGTTGCATGATGCATAAGAATTTGTCATTATGCATATGTTTTATGAAATAGTTCTAACCATGCAATTGGTGCATTTGAATTGTAGGAAAGGTCATGTACAACCTCCTACAAGAAAAGAAGGATGAGACTTGTTCCAAAGAACAAGTGATGACAATTCAAGATTCACTCCAATAAACATGAATCTGAAGCTCCCAGGGTCAGAGACACCATGACGGAATAAATAGCTTCAGAGAGTGGTAGATCCACCTTGAAGGATGAATACCACCATGGGTACAAGAGATAACTCAAGATGAAAAAAAGAATGCTATGAAATAAGCTATGATTAAAGAATAACAGTTGATTATGGGGAATGATGTATATGATATGATGGAACAAGTGTACAAAGAAAGGTTTGTGATTCTCCCCAGAAAGAATAGACTATGACATGACATACTCTATATATCAGGCATAGAACCACCTGTATAGAATGAAGAGGGAAGATGATACTCCACTTCAGGGGGAGTGACTACAGAAAATTATATCTGAGTTCGACATGGTATGACATGATGGATAGCTTTGTGATGGATCAAGAATTTACCAAGAGTAAAGTGGGTTCCAACCTTCAAGGTTGAATGCAGAAGACTAGGATATGTTGATGACCTGAGAAGACAAACTCATAGAAGATGTTATGATACTAGAATGATGTTTGGGATATAGTACTCAAACCAGAAAGCAAGAATGTGGTATCTTCCAAATGGATTTGAAAGATAAGATATGTTGTTGATAGAAGTAAGGTAAGAGTTGTGGCTAGAGGTTTCTATCAGAAAGAGGG
This sequence comes from Pseudotsuga menziesii, assembly GCA_001517045.1. Lineage (NCBI taxonomy): Eukaryota > Viridiplantae > Streptophyta > Pinopsida > Pinales > Pinaceae > Pseudotsuga > Pseudotsuga menziesii. Next base: position 134,040 of record LPNX010661000.1, read on the forward strand.
AATTAATTCTGAAGAGACACTTACTCCAGGAAGCAAGGTACACTTCCTTCAAAACTATCATGGTAGTTTCTTCCATGATGAAGTAAAGACAAGCCTTCCTTAATGGTATGATTGAGGAAGAGTTTTACATCGAATAGTCACGAGGATTTGAAGTTGAAGACAGATGGAATCAAGTATGCAAGTTGAACAAGGCCCTCTATGGCCTGAAGCAAGTTCCCAGAGCTTGGTATGGAAGAATAGATAGTTTCCTGATGAGCATGGGCTTTGCCAAGAGTAAAGTCGATCCTAACATTTCCTACAAGGTTGTAGAAGATGTACCTGTCATTCTATTACTATATTTGGATGACTTATTCTTGACAGGGAATGAGAAACAGATCATGGAAAGAAAGAAGAATCTAGTAGAAGAATTTGAGATGAAAGACCTCGGGTTAATGCATTATTTCCTAGGTCTGGAAGTATGGAAAAGTTCAAAAGGAATGTTTCTCAACCAGGGAAAGTATGTGGTAGAGATATTGAAGAGATTCAATATGTTGGAATGCAAAGTCATGGCCACACCCATGGACCCCAACCTGAAGCTGT
>LPNX010661000.1:143636-191856 GCA_001517045.1 Pseudotsuga menziesii
CCATTTTCAGTCTCTCTTGTTAGCAATTTTGCATGATCAATTGGTAATTGTTGTGGGTAAAATTAATCTATTGCTGGCCTGAATTTCTACATTTTTCATCTTGCCATACCTAATCTAAGAGAAAAAAATACATTGTATGTTATTATATTTCCAATATAATATTGTTGTCTTTCATAAAGACTTGGACATCGATCTCATTGGGGTAGAGATGGGTGAAAACCTTCGTCACATCATAAATGATTCATTCAGTTTTCATTTATATGATTAAAAAGATAACACAGAGTCTTTTTATATTTAATGTGAACAAATTAGGTAATTTTTTTATCCTTTATATAATAATTAAAGGGATAAAACAAAGTATTTTTATGTTTAACATACTTAATATTTGTTTTGTTTTATTTTATTATTATGTCTAATTATGAAATAAATGTGGAATATAAATAATTTATAAAAATTATCATATAATTATTTTAATAAAAAAAATTATTTTTTATGTGATTTATTAAATAAGAAATAATATAATATGTTTCATAAAAGTAAATCTTTCAAATAGAGTAAGAGTAAGTGTTAGAAAAATAGAGTAAGAATAAGAGTAAATGTTAGAAAAATAGAGTAAGAATAGTGTAAACAAATGTAGAAAATTGACAAAAGAAAATTGTAACCTTTTAAATGATAGAATTTCAAACATTGAAAATTATATTTAACACCTTCTCTATATCCCTACAACTTGCTTATATCCAAACCAAATACCTTCTATGTATATCTTTATTTTTCTTTTTTATTCAGAGGGGAATTGGCAACATCTCCTTTCTAAGTATACATTTATACATATATACAAGGTATATCTCTACCAAATTAAATTCCCATTAGACTGACCATATTATGTATGTACTATCGATACATGTCTACAAACCAAAACTACCCACAGAATGCACAATAACAGAAATGTGGTTTTGTTCTTTACATCTTGAATAGAAATCCAAAGGCACCCAGAAAGAGTGAATAAATTTCAGAGACTTCTACTTCTTCAGTTATCTAGACTAAAAAATAAATATAACCCCACAAATTGGACAACCCACATAGATCTAAACTGCAAATGCAACCATGATTTTGGATCAACTGCATAGAATCCCAATCCCACGAGGTTTAAATTTTCAATACATCCAAAACAAAAAAAGTTTACATGTATTCTTTTGCTTTGGATGTTGGGTCGTCTCCAAAACTTCACAAAATAATTGAGATGAAGTATATAAACCAAAACTCAAAATATACACAGAACAGTTACCTGCATTGGTTGTTGGGTAGAACCTAAAATAAAAACCAAGTTGAAATGTTAAAATGCATTGTTCACTTTGAAATCTTGAAAGATGCCACAAGGTTGCATGTAAAGTTCGTATCAACTCCTAAAACAAAACTTACATGTTTTTGGTTGTTGGGTAGTGTGTGTAAAAGGTAAAGTTATCCAGCTTACATGGAAAGGGTCAGTTGTGATCTTGGAACACGGTCATGGAATGCATCAACACAATGTTAAAATAAGTGATAAGGATTTCCTAAGGTCATTCTGTACTGAAAGATAAATTAGTTTACCTTTGCTTGGAAATATGTATTTTCCATAATATGGAGGAAAACCTTAAGAGATCCCTGGTGGACAAGGGATAGTTGATCATCATTACCCTTAAGGGAAGTAGAGAAGACATGGTTGTGAGTTTGTATATTACCCTCTCCATATTTTATCTCATCGATGATGAAACTTTCTATTTTATTAAATGAAGGGAAGGCCTTTACCTTTGATTTACCACCCAGCTAGCACCCTAGGGGGAGGTGAGGAACACTTACCCTTTTACTAGGAAGGAAAGAAAGTAAGTACCTATAGGGTAGAGGACAATATTATATTACCTTACCCTTTTTAATACTACCTCTTATTATACAAGACATTCTATTTAGCAGCCCTAGAAATTTAGGCCTTTGGAGGGAATCTACCTGACCTTAGATAGCAGGGGATACCCCTGGTAGAAATAGATTTATTATCAGCCTTAGAACTTGAATCCTTTGAACAGGTGAATGGGGAGAAACATCTTATATCAGTGGATCGTGGAATGGTAATGGGAATTGCCTTGCGATTAGGAAAGGAAATGCCCCTATACTTTTTCATATTACAAACCTATCAGATAGATATTCTATGGACAACCCCCCCTATACCATTCTTACAAGGAAATGCTAGAAGACCTTTATGCCAGATTAGATGTTATTATGTCACTGGGAATTGTAGAATTATACCTTACCCTAGAAAGAAAGGCAATCCTCCTGACACAAATAACTTTATATGGATAGCCCTAGCTACATGCTTATAACATAATAAACCATATGCTTATATTTTTCCCTTACCCAGGAGATAATGCTTCCATTTATTCACTTCTTGTACAATGGCATAGATATATTTACCATATGTAAGATATCACAACACCAATTCGTAAAACAACTCATAGTGATAACCCTTGCCTGTACACATTCATTAAGCTGTAATCCAAGGCTTGGAATGGATGGGGCACCAATTGGCCTATCGAAAGTAACATTACATGGAAATGGACGACACACCTTGAGTTCCCAACATGGATGGTATGGTCTGGAATATGCAATGCCTTCATACTCATTCAGACTAAAATTATTTGAGTTGTTTGCACGACTTAACTCTTCACAACCCTTGAACATAATTCCATGTCAAACAAGGAAAGTTCCAATATCCTGAACAACACTGGACCTACAAAAACATTCCTATAAATTGGCACCAAACTAAAGAAGCGAGCCAAAGACCAGATTCTTGGATCTTCCTTTTTTGGGATGAATTCACAACGCAACTCCATACATGTTGGACATTAATTCCCCATATAGATTCTAGGGCAATCACTCGTCCATAGCTCATAGGATGGTCCGTCAATATTAACAATTGTCCAAGACTCAAGGACCTCCATATTGGACTTTGCAGACTACCAAATTATTTCAACTATCGACCAGCCATGCTGGCCTCTTTAAGCTTAAAGTAAGCTATCAATATTCTAACAAAAACTATAATCATCACCATAAGAGATTACCAATACACCAGTATCCCATAACAAGAAATATCGCATACACTACTATGATGCTTCTAAAATTCCAAGAGCCCCAATGCAACAATCCTCTAGGTTGTAATGGTAGATAAATAGTTTCCAATAATCAAAAAAATGTGAGCAACCCTGGATTATATTACCAACTTCATTTATTCCGAAAAACATGTCAAGGTGTTAAATTGTAACACAAGATAATGATAGTATGTTCTGTGCGAAAGGCCTTGGTTTGGTCTTATCCGTGTGTAAGGGGTTTTGAGTTCTAGTTCTCACTATAGATAGGGGAAGCTGCTTAAATAACCTAACCTAATCAAACAATCAACATTTGACACCCATGACGGACTTCCTTTGCGGAGAAAAAGGAATTTAGGTGTTAGTGTTTTAAGAATACATAAAAAACTCATTGTTGCTAATCAAAATTCCATCTTTACAGTGAGAGTTAAGGTTCATGAAAATGATGCAATTAACAACCAGCAAGAGATGATGTAGAATGTCATCCAAGAGAAACATCAAATTGATAGGAAAATCCAACAAATTTAAGCTCTAAAAGAAGAAAGCAAAGTTCTCAAATCGAAAATACTAATTCAAAATAGGGGAGGTCTCCCTTTGGGTTCAAATTACCACTATACAGTTGTCTCAATCAAGGGAAATTGAGATGAAGAAAATTCCAAGGACTTAATCAAGGGAAATCAAGATGAAGAAACTGTCAAGGGCACCATCGTCAAGGATACCAAGAATGCATAGTCAATGCACAACCAGTCCCAGCATGCCATCATGAAGCTGGTCGTAATCAACGAATCATGTTGACTAGATTTTAATAGTGGACTATGTTTTGTAAAACAAGTTGCATGCTAGGTGTTTTCTTCCAAATCTATACAATCAATCACTTTTTGAATTCCTCTGCTAAGGAAAAACAGACAAATTTAGATGAAAAAATTTTCTTCTTGTGTCCTCTCGAGTCTCTTTCAGCTATTTCTGGAGTGATTTTGTAATATTCTACCTACCTCCTCTTTCAGGTCATTTTTAATACAATTATATACCCTCTCATGTCTAAACTAAAAGATAAAAAATCACTAGACAAAGCATACAGGACAGATACCCTGAATGATGAAGAATAGACATCATCGGCCATGCAAACACTGTTTGTACTGGCAATCAGATCTTTACAAGAAATCATTTTTTAATTCCTCTGGGAAGGAAAAGCAATCAAATTTAGAGGGAAAACTCTCTTCATGTTTCATCTTCAGTCTCTTTCAGATATTTCTAGAGAAATTCTACCATATTCTACCTGCTTCCCTCTTTCAGGCAGTTTTTAATACAATTATATATCTGTTGCTCTTTAAAATAAAATATAAAAAATCACCAGACAAAGGAGAAAGGGAAAATACCCTGAATACAGAACAAAAGGCATCAACGACCATGCAAATGATATTTGTACTGACAGGAATCCCACCTCTGCTATGACAATCAGTCTCTTTATTTTCTCCTACCGTACAACTGGCATAAATTCTCTGTATTCCATTAGTGTTCATCAAACAAAGAGAAAAATCAAACCGTGATGCGACCAAATAAAGCAACAAAAAAATGGAATGTTAACTAGCAAAAACATAAAATACCTACAACAATGAAGTAAAACATCAATATGTGTAAATTTTCCAAAACAATTGGAGTAGGAGTGACACCTAATATGTTTAACCACATTGTATACTAAGGACTATTTTGTATGTGAAGAGATGAAATCGAGTCCACGAGATTCAAAACCATACCCACTAATAAGCAATTAAAAATTACTAAAATCCACTCCTACCAAATAGTACACAAATGTTGAAATCACTTCCTGATTTTTCATCAACTGCGATCTTAAAGACGCCGATATCCAAGATTTCACAAAAATAGAACACGGATCTGGTCAGATTGCAAACAAGAAATTGTTAAAATTTGAAACTCGAAGAGAATATAGCTTTGGGGGTACTGGAACTTTTCCAGAGGAATAATTTGATTTATACATGGCTGAACATTAATTGTTGGCTACAGTCAGTTCGATTTCGTAGCAGTCTTAACGTCATTCTAAATGTCATATAAAATTTGGTTTCTCTCTTTGTCTATAATGGCGATCATAGTCAAATTAGCAATTAGTAGAGCAATTAAGTTTGTACCTGGCAATAATTTTTTATGGTGGTTTAGACCGGTGAGAATTTCTCCTGAAATTTCATAAATAATAATATAGTATTCTCGATTGCCTCAAAAATGATGTGTTTCTATGCTATACCACCCATTCAACCAAACTAAAAACACCAAGTGTTTCTTGTAGGATGAGATGCAGAAGTGTTTAATGCACACAACAATATAAATGTATTCAACACACTCTCAAAGTTATAGAACCACAAATTTAGTCAATCTTGCAAGAGAAACTGCAGAAAGAAGAGGCCAGTAGGTTGAAATGGATGACGCACACTCTGTCGTCAAAGTGGGAAGGCATTCCCGAAATAGACGTTGTTAATTTATCCCAATCAAAACCTAACAAATTAGATTTATTTAAAATAAATCATATAAATAATTGTTTTGAAGTATACATTGACCACCCCAAACTATAGGTGTAGGAAAAATGTATAGACTTTACGAACAAATTAATAGGGGGTGACCGATTTATATATACCCTCTAATCTTATTATATTTCCAATATAATATTGTTGTCTTTCATAAAGACTTGGACATCAATCTCATTGGGGTAGAGATGGGTGAAAACCTTCATCACATCATAAATGATTCATTCAGTTTTCATTTATATGATTAAAAAGATAACACAAAGTCTTTTTATATTTAATGTGAACAAATTAGGTCATTTTGTTATCCTTTATATAATAATTAAAGGGATAAAAGAAAGTATTTTTATGTTAACATATGTAATATTTGTTTTGTTTTGTTTTATTATTATGTTTAATTATAAAGTAAATGTGGAATATAAATAATTTATTAAAATTTATCATATAATTATTTTAATAACAAAAATTGTTTTTTATGTGATTTATTAAACAAGAAATAATATAATATGTTTCATAAAAGTAAATATTTCAAATAAAGTAAGAGTAAATGTTAGAAAAAAAGAGTAAGAATAAGAGTAAGTGTTAGAAAATTAGAGTAAGAATAGTGTAAACAAATGTAGAAAATTGACAAAAGAAAACTGTAACCTTTTAAATGATAGAATTTCAAACATTGAAAATTATATTTGACACCTTCTCTATATCCCTACAACCTGCTTATATCCAAACCAAAATACCTTCTATGTATATCTTTATTTTTCATTTTCATTCAAAGGGGAATTGACAACATCTCCTTTCTAAGTATACATTTATACATATACACAAGGTATATCTGTACCAAATTAGATGCCTATTAGACTAACCATATTGTGTATGTACTGTGGATATATGTCTACTAATGAAAACTACCCACAAAATGGACAACTAACAAAAATGTGGTATTGTTATTTATATCTTGAATAGAAATCCAAAGGCACCGAGAAAGAGTGAATAAATTTTAGAGGCGTCTACTTATTCAGTTATCTAGATTAAAAAATAAATACAACCCAACAAATTGGATGATCCACATAGATCTAAACTGCAAATGCAACCCCAGTTTTGGATAAACTGCACAGAATCCCAATCCCAAAAGGTTTAAATTTCCAATACATCCAAAACAACAAAAAGTTTAAAGGTATTCTTTTGCTTTGGTTGTTGGGTGGCCTCCAAAACTTCACAAAATAATTGAGATGAAATATATAAACCAAAACTCAAAATATAGAGAGAACAGTTACCTACATTGGCTGTTGGGTAGAATCTAAAATAAAAACCAAGTTGAAATGTTAAAATACATTGTTCACTTTTAAATCTTAAAAGCGTCCACAAGGTTGCGTGTAAAGTTCGTATTAGCTCCTGAAAGAAAAATTACATGTTTTTGGTTGTTGGGTAGTGTGTGTGAAAGGAAAAATCTAGCTAGCGAACATGGAAAGGGCCAGTTGTGATCTTGGAACATGATCATGGAATGCATCGACACAATGTTAAAATAAGTGACTAAGGATTTCCTAAGATTATTCTATACTGAAATATAAATTAGTTTACCTTTTCTTGGAAATCTGTATTTTCCATAATATGGAGGAAAACCTTAAGAGCTCCCTAGTGGACAAGGGCTAGTTGATCATGGTTACCCTTGAGGGAATTAGAGAAGATGTGGTTGTCAGTTTTTATTTTACCCTCTTCATATTTTCTCTCTTCGATGATGAAACCTTCTATTTTATGAAATGAAGGGAAGGCCTTTACGTTTAATTTACCACCCATCTAGCACCTTGGGGGAAGGGGAGGAACCCTTACACTTTTACTAGGAAGGATAGAAAGTAAGTACCTATAGGGTAGAGGATAGTATTATATTACCTTACCCTTTTTAATACTACCTCTTCTTATACAATACATTCTACTTACCAACCCTATAAATTTAGGCCTTTGGAGGGAATGTACCTGACATTAGATAGTAGGGGATACCCCTGCCAAATATAGATTTATTACTGGCCTTAGAGCATGAATACTTTGAATGGGTGAACCGGGGGAAACACCTTATATCAGTGGATTGCGGAATGGAAATGGGAATTTTCTTGTGAATAGGAAAGGAATTATCCCTTTACGTTTTCATATTACAAACTTGTGAGATAGATATTCTATGGACAACCCCCCTATACCATGCTTACATGGAAATTATAGAAGACCTTTATGCCATATCAGATGTTATTATGTAACTAGGAATTGCATAATTATACCTTACCCTGAAAAGAAAGACAATCCACCTGACATAACGAAATTTATATGGACAACCCTAGCTACATGCTTAGAAAAGAGTATATCGGATGCTTATAATTGTGCCCTTACCCAGGAGATAATTCTTCCATTTATTCACTTCTTATACAATGGCATAGATCTCTTGACCATATGTAGGATATCACAACACCAATTTGTAAAACAACTTGTAGTGATAACCCTTGGCTCTACACATTCGTTAAGCGGTAATCGAAGGCTTGGAATGGATGGGGCACCAATTGGCCTATCGAAACTAAAATTACATGGCAATGGATGATGCACCTCAGGTTCCCAACATGGACGGTATGGTATGGAATATGCAACGCATTTATACTCATGCAGACTAAAATACCCTGAGTTGTTTGCAAACCTTAACTCTTCCCAACCCTTGAATAGAATTCCACATGAAACAAGGAAAGCTCCAATATCATGACCAACACTGGACCTGTAATAACATTTCTATAAATTAGCACCAAACTGAAGAAGCAAGACAAAGACCAGATTCTTGGATATTCCTTTGCTGGGATGAATTCACGTTGTAACCCCATACATGTTGGACATTCATTTCCCATATAGATTCTAGGGAATTCACCCCTCCATAACTCATAGGATGGTCCGTCGAGATTCACAACTGTCTAAGCCTCAAGGACCTCCATATTAGACTCTATAGACTACCAATTTTTTTCAACTATTGACCAGCCATGCTGGGATCTTTAAGCTTATAGGAACCTATCAAGATTATAACACAAACTTTAATCATCACCATAAGATCTTACCAGGACATTAGTAGCCCATAACATGAAATATTGCATACTCTTCTATGATGCTTCTAAAATTCCAAGACCCCCAATGTGACAATCCTCTAGGTTGTAATGGCAGACAAATAGTTCCCAATAATCGAAAAAAAATGCGAGAAACCCTGGATTATATTACAAACTTTATCTATTCTGAAAAAAATGTCAATGTGTTAAATTGTAACATAGGCTAATGATAGTAGGTACTGTGCAAAAGGCCATGCTTTGGTCTTATCTATATGTAAGGGGTTTCGAGTTTGAGTTCTCATTGTAGATGGCGGAAGTTTCTTAAATAACCAAACCTAATCAAACAATCAACATTTGATGCCCATGAAAGACTTCCTTTGCAGCAAAAAAGGAATTTAGGTGTTAGTAATTTAAGAAGACATAAAAACCTCATTGCTGCTAATCAAACTTCCATATTCACAGTGACAATTAAGGTTCATGGGAATGCTGTAATTAACAAAAGCCAGCAAGAGTTGATGCAGAATGTCATCCAACAACAACATCAAATTCATAGGAAAACCTGACAAATTCAGGATCTAAAAGAAGAAAACAAAGTTCTCAAATGGAAAATGCTAATTCAGAATAGGGTAGGTATACCTTTGGGTTCAAATTACCACTATACAATTGGCTCAATCAAGAAAAATCAAGATTAAGAAATTGTCAAGGCCTCAATCAAGGGAAATGGAGATGAATAAATTCTCAAGGGCACCATCGTCAAGGATACCAAGAATGCATAGTCAATGCACAACCAGTCCTAGCATGCCACTATGAAGCTGGATGTAATCAATGAATCATGCTAAATAGCTTTTTATAGTGGACTAGGTGTTTTCTTTCGAAAGCAATCACTTTTTGAATTCCTCTAAGAAGGTAAAACAGTCAAATTTAGATGAAAACTCTTTCTTCTTGCTTCTTCTCCAGTCTCTTTCAGTTGTTTCTAGAGTGATTTTGTAATATTCTACCTGCCGCCTCTTTCAGGCCATTTTTAATACATTTATATATCTGCTCCTATCTAAACTAAAAGATAAAAAATCACCGAAAAAAGAATACAGGGAAGATACACTGAATGTTGAAGAATAGACATCATCGACCATGCAAATGCTATTTGTACTAGCAATCAAATCTTTACAAGCAATCATTTTTAATTCCTCTTGGAAGGAAAAAAAATGAAATTTAGAGGGAAACTCTCTTCATGTTTCCTCTGCAATCTCTTTCAGCTGCTTCTGGAGCAATTTTTTCATATTCTACATGCTTCCCTCTTTCAAGGAGTATTTAATACAATTATATACCCGATGCTCTTTAAAATAAAACATAAAAAATCACCAAACAAAGGAGAAAGGGAAAATACTCTCAATACTGAAGAAAAGGCATCGACAACCATGCAAACGATATTTGTACTAATAGGAATACCACCTGTGCTATGCCAATCAGTCTCTCTATTTTCTCCTACCATACTGCTAGCATAAATGCTCTTTATTCCATTAGTGTTCATCTAACAGAGAGAAAAATCAAACCACGATGCGACCAGATAAAACATAAAAATGCAATGTTGACTAGCAAAAACATAAAATACCCACAACAATGAAGTATAACATCAATACGTGTAAATTTGCAAAAACAATTGGGGTAGGAGTGACACCTAACATGTCTAACCACATTGGATACTAAGGACTATCTTGTATGCGAAGAGATGAAATCAAGTCCACGAGATTCAAAACCATGCCCACTAATAAGTAATTAAAAATTACCAAAATCCACTTCTAACCAAATAGCACAAAAATGTTGAAATGACTTCCTGATTTTTTATCAAATGCAATCTTAAGGACGCTAATATCCAGGATTTCATAAAAATAGAACACGGATCTCGTCTGATTTCAAATGGTAGATTGTTAAAATTTGAAACTCGAGGAGAATATAGCTTTGGGGGTACCGCAACTTTTCCATAGGGATAATTTGATTTATACATGGCCGAACATTAATTATCTACTCTGGTCAATTCGATTTCTGAGCAACCTTAGCGTCATTCTACATTTCATATAAAATTTGGTTTCTCTCTTTATCTGTAATGGCGATCGTAGTCACATTAGCAATTAGTAGAGCAATTAAGTTCATACCTGACAATAAATTTTGATGGTGGTTCATACTGGTGAGAAGTTCTCCTAAATTTTCATAAATAATAATTTAGTATTGTCGATTGCCTCAAAAATGATGCCCTGGTATGCTATACCACCCATTCAACCAACTAACAACACCAAGTGTTTCTTGCAGGATAAAATGCAGAAGTGTTTAATGTACATAACAATATAAATTTATTCAACGTACTTGCAATGTTACAAAACCGCAAATTTAGCCAATCTTGCAAGAGAAGCCGCAGAAACAAGAGGTCAATAGGTTGACATGGATGATGCACACTCTGCTGTAAAAGTGGGAAGGCATTCCCGAAATAGACGTCAACAATTTAGCCCAATCAAAACCTAACAAATTTATATTTATTAAAAAAAATCATATAAATAATTGTTTTGAAGTATACATTGACCACCCAAAACTATAGGCGCAGGAAAAATTTATAGACTTTATGAACAAATTAATAAGGAGTGACCGATTTATATATATCCCCTATTGAGGACATAATAACATGTGCAGGGGCAATAGTCTAATTTTATTGATAATTGATTTCATTTCTATTACCTATTTGATTCTGTCAAAATATTTGAAAATTCCAAAGTTGGTCAATAACAAGGATTCCTTTGGAGACATGCAGAGTCCCAAGTGATGAGCAAGTCTTTCTCATTTTCTCAGCTATACATGATATTAGTTTTTTAAATTTTATTGATTTTTCATACCAATATGATCACTAGTCACCTAAATCACTTCTTAACCTATTTACATTCGAAAGGAAATATGCACAAGTAGCATGAATTGGAGATATATATTAAGGAGTATGAATCTTTCACATGTGATTTCTTAAACATTCTCAAATTGTTGGTAATATTCATTGGTATATTGTATGTAAACTCTTTAGGAAATTGTGATAAGCTTGGATACAATAAAACATCAAAGTTAATAGTTGTGTATGAAAATAAATGAATGCATTTAAATAATTATAGGGAGGCATATTCGCTAGATGTGAATGAAAAAATTTTAAACACAACTTTCTCTTCAAAAACATTTGTCCATCTAACTACACAAATAAAATTATGTATTTTTTACAAATGTCAATTGGAAATATCACATTGTAACATTGTCAACATTTTTTAAACTTTTAGAATTCAAAAAACCTGGACTTAGACAAGTTATTGTTACTTATATATTGGTTATGTCCATATCCCCACTAATAAAATCGACTAAGGAACAATTTTCTTCTGATTATTGTGAATGATACATTGGAAAACACTTAGCCCACGAATATTCCAATGAGTTCTTAGAATTTTTATTTGATAAGGCACTTCCTATTCTATTCAATGTATAAAAGAAGTTTAGTTTCCCAAAAATTATCATCCTTCCATCAATCCAGCATATCTAACTCTTGTCTCAAGAAGGAATGATTGAAAAATTAATAAATGGAGGGAAATCTACGTCATCATGGAACTTGATTGATCAACATAGTAGAGAAAATGGAGGCCAGCCATATAAAAGACATCATCTTAAAAAATTTAAGCAGATATGTCTAGGTGTATGAATACATGCACATTAGAAATCCTCGCTCGTCATGTTGATAACAATCTATATAGTAATATAAGAAAATATTTGCAGTAATGTGTTACTACCTTTTAAGGAGGAGGGATTGGATTTAACCTTTAATTAGTTAAAGTTCAAGATCAAAATTTTAAAGTCATGCTTTCATGTGAGATTATTTTCTATAAACAAAAATTTCATCACAAATAATTGATGATGAGTGAAACAAAACTAGTCAATATGGAGACTTAAGCTCCATAATATGTATCCTTTCTCACTTTATTACAGTTGTTGATCAATAGAACACATCTTTCTATTTTTATTTGAGAAGAGAATGGTAGATACCAAAAAATTCTAGTGCATGTGAGACATGCATTTTAATAGAAACCCTTTTGGATTTGGACATTGATCTGAAATGGATCATTTTATATTTTATCATTTTTTATGGTGCTTTATGGGTGTAAATATTGGATGAACTTGTAGATCCCATTTTAGGGGAAGTTATCACTTTGCATATTTGGGGTCCAAAACCTTTTAAGACTTGCTTGAGGTATTAAATGATTTTTCTTGGTGTAAAAATTCCATCATTTATGCCATGCCCCGTTACACTATTATACAATCTGATAATTTTGCATGGATCAAGAATTGCCTCAATCAGATTCTATATGAGGAATTTATGCCTCCTGCAAGTTGACCTAGCTAGTTAACCACCATGGTGCTGAGTAGATTCCACATCAGCTCTCATTTCTCACACATACAGATATACTAATGAGTGGAATTTCGAGAACATTCTATAAGGACAGAAACCTTATCCCTAATCGGGAGTTGAGGCATGCAAAACAAACCGTATAACTAACCCTAGATGGTTATCAGAGTATGTTAAATACATGTCCATTAGGAAAAGAATGGGTTCCATTTTTATGATGTTATTGGATTGTTCCATAGTTAAGAAATATCATGGGAGTGGAAATTACATCATCACAAAAGAAGTAGGAGATTGTTAATCCCTCAATGATTGCACTTTATTGCCTATAGAGTGGAGCATTACCCTCTATATTGTCGTTCATTACATATTATTAATGTTGGATTGCATGTATTAGTTTTTATTGTACACCTTTGTCTCCTATATATAGGAAGGATATATATTCATTTTAGTCATCAAAATGTATCTTGTCTTGTCTTATGTACTTAATACATTGTGTAAGGAGGTTTCCCCCTTGAATATGCTTGATATTAATCTCTTTTGTTTATTATTAAGGGATTGATTAATTTCTTTTCATCTATTTCTGCTCTTTTTATGCTATTTCTAGGACTTTGTAGCATAACATTTGGTATCATACCTCTTTCCTCAGGAGTGGTTTCTTCAAAACGAATCATATTGGAATTTGCGCTATAATTTTTTTCTACAATGTTTCAGACAGAAAGACTAAAAACTCATCTCAAAAAAAGGACAAACTTCTTGTGGTACCATTTTTAGATATTGACCCATTATAGGTTTAGATATATTTTCCTTGGAAGATAGGGTTTTTTACTAGTCTAAAAACTAGTCTAAAACATGTCTTATGGGAAAAATAGCTATATCTAGAGAATATGATATCCAAATCGAGTGATACCTATTGCATAATAAATAAGACAGGCCAAAATATATTAGGTAATAGTTTCAGAATTATAATAAAAAATTTGGGCACGTGGAAAGGCGTACTCTCTTGCTCTTCTAAAAAATCCAAAAATAACAACCGTTGGGAAAATTGCCACAATCTTTTTCGATCATCCAAATTCAATGAAACATATGGCATTGGAAAGAAGAAAATTTAGGCTACCACGGGACAAAGTTTCATATCTCAAGGATATAAAATAGCATAGATGCAAAAATTTCAAGGTCAGCCAGACAATTAAGCTCAAAAACAGGATTTTACAAGGTGCATATTGTTAATTCAAATAATTTTTTATATATAGAACCATTTGGGTGATTCAAAAGGTGTGGTGAAGATTATATGTTTGGGGTGATCCATAGGAAATATATTATTTGAATGGTTTGAAAGGGTACATACAAGGTTTAAAATAAGGGTTGACATGGTTGCTACAAGAAGGGATTCCTAGAAGTGACAAGATCTCCCATGAAACTCATGATGAAAACAAAAGGAACATACATCATAAATTTAGGGATTCTAACATGGAGTCAAAAACCAAGTACATCCAAAATATCAATATGAGGGAGTTTGATGGCATGGATATGGTAAGATGGATACTATAGATGGAGCAATTCTTTGAGCTACATGAGGTTCAATACACACAAAATGTACGCATGAGATATTTATATTTGGAAGCTAATCAGTTTTTGTGGTATAGATGTATTTTCTCATGTAAATCACTTGTCACTTGGACAATTTTTACGGAGTAATTAATAGAACATTATGAGGACACAAAGAGAAATACCTTTTTTTGGAAATTGTTAAATCTAAAACAAAAGGGTTCAATTGGGGAGCATATTGAGAACTTCAAAAGTTTGAATATCAATATCATAGATATTCCAAATGAGCATTTGACTAATGTCTTCATAGGAAATTTGAAGGATAACATCCAACATGAGTTTCACCTTTGGGAAGATAATTCCTTGGAGCATGCATTTAGGGTGGCAAGAATATTTGAAAACAAAATTATGACAATAAGGAAGTATACCACTTACAACTATAAAGAAGGAAGTGTGGTCTTCAATCATCCACAACCTGCAAGGTTGACATAGCAACAACTAGAGGAAAACATAGAAAAAGGTATTTTTGTATAGTTGTGATAGAAAATACAGTAAGGGACACAAGTGCATTGATAACAAACTATTTTACATAGATTGTGAAGAAGAGGAATAAAATGAACAAGAAACATAAAAAGAAGAGGATTCACACCAAGAACCAACACAAGGGCAATATTGAAGTAGAATAAATTCATCCCACCATATCTTGTAATGCTTTGGCTGGAATTACCATTCCACAAACCCTCAATATAGAAGGCTATATCAATAAGAAAAAGGTAATAGTACTAATTGATTTTGGAAGGACTCACAATTTTATTCATTATAAGATAGCACAAGCTTTATATTTCTTCATATATCCAACACCGAATTTCAGGTGATGGTTTTGGATGGAGGAATTATAAATTTATCTAGACAATTCCATAAGATATATCTGTATATGGGAGAGTATGTCCGAAATAGTTCGATAATAAAAATTATGATGGGCAGGGCTAATGTGGTCCTATGGCTCCAATGGTTACAATCCCTCAGAACAATAGCTTTTAATTTTCAACATCTTTTCTTGAATTATTTTTCAGGGAGGAAAATAATTTGAGTTAAGGGGTATCATAGGGAGACCTGTTGAGATAATCATTTCTAATGTTATGACCAATATTTTGCGAAAAGAACAACAAGGTGTAATTGCACTTTTGTTCACTAAACATTCAAACACCTAAATCATTCATCTCTCCAGATATACAACAGGGCCTCAACAATCATTACAAGGTATTTAATAATATCCCCATAGGTCTCACACCTACTAGAAATCATTATCATGCTATTCACTTGGTTCTAAGAAGCGTTCTTCCCAATATCAAGCCTTATAGATACCCTATGCCTAGAAAAGTTAAATTGAGCATATGGTTGCATAAATGTTAGATTCTAGAATAATTCAACCTAGCCAAAGTTCTTACTCTTCCCTAGTAATATTCATGCACAAAAAGGATCGTGGCATATGTGTGTAGATTATAAAGAGCTCAAAATTCTCACTATTAAGTATCAATTTCCCATTCCGATTATTGATGAATTACATGGGGTAATTTACTTCACCAAGATGGATCTTTGGTCAAGTTATCATCAAATCAGAATGAAGAAATAGGACATTCCAAAAACAACAATATGAACTCATGAAGGCCATTATGAGTTTTTGGTCATTCCTTTTGGCCTTACAAATGCACCTTCCATATTTTAAGGTTTGATGAATTCCATATTCAAGCCCTTTCTTTGAAAATTTGTGCCAGTATTCTTTGATGATATATTGATCTACACTAAATCTTGGGAATCGCGTGTTAAACATGTTGATAAGTTTCTCACACTATCAGAGGAACAACAATTATATGCAAAACCCTCCAAATGTTCCTTTGGACTATAGCAAGTGGAATACCTAGGTCATATCATCTCTTGTGAAGGTGTTAAGGTTGACCCTAACAAAATTAAAGTAACCCATGAATGCAAGATTCCTACAACCCTAAAATTCCTTAGGGGATTTCTCGGGTTCACAAGATATTATCACAATTTTGTTCAGAATCATGGGAGAATAACAACACCCTTAAAAAAATTATTGAAAAAGAATGCATTTTCATGGACTCCTAACATAACATAGTGCTTTGAAGGACTCAAAGAGGCCATGTGCAGAGATCCAGTCTTGCTAGACCTGATTTCACAAAAAACATTTGTCGTAGAATTTGATGCATAGGGAATGGAATTGGTGTTTTTCTAATGCAAGATGGAAGGCCCCTTGCCATTAAAATCTTTCCAATTAAGGGGAAGAACCTACACAAACCCCCTTATGAGAAGGAAATGCCAACAATTATAAATTCCCTAAAGCAATTGTGCCCCTACCTCATAGGAATACACTTCAAGGTTAAAAACAATCATGATAGCCTTAAATATTTCTTGGAACAAAGGTTATTTTTAGAAGAACAACAAAAATGGGTGACAAAGATGTTGGGATACGACTTTGAAATCAGCTACAAAAAAGGGACGAAGAATGTCATTGTAGATGCACTCTCCAGGAAAGATGAGGATGTTGAAGAATTTCTATATGCTATCTCCATTATCCAACTAGATTGGATAATCAAAGAAACATATGAATGGAAGAATGATGAAGGAATGTGGACATTCATGCAAAATATGCAATAGAATCCGAGTGTCTCTAATGCATTTATGTGGAAATATGATTTTCTATGGTACACATATGTCTTATATATTTTTAAGATTTACCAACTCAAGCAAAGTTACTTTTGGAATCTCAATCCTCATGAGTAGAAGGGAACCTAGGTTTCTTATAAACCTATTACAAGGTCAAGAAATATTTTTTGGGGATGGTCTTAAAATTGATGTTTGAAAATTTGTGACTGAATGATTTTTTTTTCAACAAAATAAAGTGGAAACAATGAATACCCCAAGTCTTCTACAAACACTTATCATTCCAAGGAAACGGTGGACAAAGGACTTAATGAAGTTTATCACAGGTTTACCAAAGTATGAAGGAAAGAGTGTCATCATGGTGGTTGTTCATAGACTTACTAAACATACACACTTTTGTGCACTATATCACCCTTTCAAAGCTAGGACAATCACCACTTCTTTTATGGATATAGTTCAAAAGCTACAAGGTACTCCAAATATTATAGTAAGTGACGGGGATCCCATTTTCACTGGCAAATTTTGGACCAAAATATTTTATTTCTTGGGAACTCAGTTGCTCCATATATCATCTTATCATCTTGAATCTAATGGATAAACAAAGATAGTGAACAAATGTTTGGAAGGATATCTTCGATGTTTTGCAGCTGATAAACACACACAATGGGTCAAGTGGTTACCCTTGGAAGAATTGTGGTATAACACTTCCTTCCATACATCAACAAAAATTACCCTATTTATGGAAATTTATGGCTATCATACACCATCCATCACATCTTCACTAAGAGAATCATCTATGTTTCAAGCAATGGAAGACCACACGGAGCATCAAAACAAAGTTCTTCAACTCTTAAAGGAGGGCCTGACTTTGGAACAGAATCAAATGTTACAACAAGCATATCAATGCAACAATAAAAAATATTTGATGTGGGGGGTTGTGTGTTTTTAAGACTACATCCATACAAACACATGTCCCTGAAGAACACCAAAAAGGATAATTGCACTGAGAGGCACTCTACATCCCAGCATGAGAGAGATCTTGTAACGTTTGTACATATTATGTCGGCCAAAAATAATATTTTCAAGTGTAGGAAACCTTTGTTACTATCAAATAATAAAAATAAAAATTTTAATTATCCTCCAAAATAAATGCCAGCCACAAAAACAACCTAATATGGGGGAGATGTTGTAATGTTCCTACCTAACAAAACAATAAGAAATTAAAAATTTAATTATCCGCTAAAACAAATGTCCATCACAAAAACAACACAATATGGGGGAGATGTTGTAATGTTCCTACCTAACAAAATAATAAAAAATAATAAATTTAATGATCTTAAAAAAATTGTTGGCCTTGCACATGGTTTTGCAAGGCCTTCTAAACAACCCATGGTTTTATTGTACATGGTTTAGGAGGGCCTTGCAAATGGTTTTAAAACCATGCACAAGGCCTCCTAAACAACCCATGGTTTTATTGTACATGGTTTAGAAGGGCATTGCAAATGGTTTTAAGACCATGTGCAAGGCCTCCTAAACAACCCATGGTTTTAGGAGGGCCTTGCACATGGTTTTAAAACCATGTATGGGGGAGATGTTGTAATGTTTGTTCCTAACAAAGTAAAAAAATAATAAAAAATATTTTATGTCGGCCATAAAATAATATTAATTATTAATAATAAAAATAATATATGTCCACCTTAAATAAAAAGATGTGTCTTTTGGTTTGAATCAAATCAATGGCTATATATATGACAAACCAAAGCTGATAGCTCCTTGAGTGCAATATTTAAGAAGAGGTTTGCACCTCGAGAGATTTGATCCCTCCCAGCGCTTGATAGGGCCTGGGATTTGGATCTATGCTGGTAAATTATCACCTAAATACTACGGTCTCTATAAGGTGCTACAAAATATTGGTAGTATGGCCTACAAATTTGAATTACAAGCATCTTCACGAGTCCAATTTTCTATGTTTCATGTTTAAATAAGGTAATTGGTGATAAGAAACTAGGTCAATTGATATTAACAGAACTCGATGAAGAAGGAAAATCATCTTGGAGTTTGAAGCAATCACTGAAACAAGAATCAAATATCTCTGAAATCATTCAATTCAAAAGTTTATCATTAAATGGAAGAACCTACCAACATGATATTCAACATGGGAAGAAGAGTCCTTTATAAAATAACATCCATAACTACTTCAACATTGAGGACAACACTTTTTGAAGGGGAGGGGCATGCTAATCCCCTAATGATGGCACATTATCCCCTATATGTTGGTGCATTACATATTATTGATGCCATATTGGTTATACTTGTTAAATTCAATGAAGCATAGGATAATAAACCTGCATTAATTCAAATAAGAATAAAAGGATGTAATGTCCCTTTTTGTAAATTTTGGAGAAATGCACAAATTGGGAAAATTCGATCTTAACTAGTTATGACTCTAGAGGGTTCCAACTAACTCCAAATGGTCCCGAATTTCAAACGAAATGGTATGGTGATTATTATAATATCCAAAGTTGTTTTATGGACAATTTTTATCTGAATTTATACCTCTACAACTTTTTGGGGGGATAATAACAAAAAGGGGGAAATGACTTGGAAATTGTGATGAAATCCCCCCTAGGGTGTAGGATAAAAGGGCTTCCCAACTCGTGTACAACCATCCAAAATTTATAATAAGTGTACTAGGACTGATATAATACCTCATGGATGGAAATACACATTTTTATTAGTTATGCAGGCTGGTTATAGAGTTCCACATTCGCTTGATAACTTTCAGTGAAATTGCTTATGGGGAAATTACATAGCTAGCTCGATTTTGACATATGAAAGGTAGATTTAAAGGTTAAGGATGTGAAATATAGGGAACATATAAATAATAAAAATTTATTAAACAACATTATTAAACACCATATATATCCTTTCATACAAGTCGTGTATACAACTCATTCAATATGGGAGTCAGATAAATGAAAACTAGTGAATTAGTAGCATGGAATTGCAAGAGTTTCACATATGGATTTCTTGGATTTCGAACCACAAAGCATAGGGAAATGAAATTACAGAGTAAAAATAATATATGGTTGTCACAAAATAATCAAACTGAGAGAATATACCTCATACAAATCTGATATAAAACTACTTTAATATTGAAGCCAAAATCCATGAAAACTAGTGATACAATGGCATGAGAATGACAGCTTTTCACACAAGAGTTTCTTGGATTTCGAGATGATTATCATATGGGAATTAAATTAAATATAATTAAATAATATATGGCTTTCCAAACATTATCAAACTCATAGAAATGTCCTCATACAAATCTGATATAAATATACTTCAATATTGAATCTGAATCCATGAAAACTAGTTATTCAAGAGCATGGTAATGCAAACCTATAACATATGTATTATTGATATTTGGACTTATATATAATATGGAAATTATATTACATATCCATACATCATATTTCACAGCTTGAGCACCAAATATACTCAGCAAAGCAAAAGCACCACTCCAACAAGTTCACCCTCAACATGAGAGTGTGGGGGAATGGAGAAGGAGGAATGAGAGAATAGGGGAATAGATGAGAATTTGAAACTATGGTCCTTTAAAATGAAAATAAAAATTCTTCATTAATATCCAATTATATTTTTGAATTTCCTCTCCATCAACCAACTTGGAAAGGAATCCAACTCCCTCAAAATAGGTTCACAAGCAGGGAGAGTGAACACTCATCGTACAATGGAAAAGAAAAATCTCTCCAAAATGCCAAAGGAAAATTAAAAAATTATAAAAATATATTATCATTTCTCATTACATCCTTTTATTAACTTCATGAGGCCACTTAATTTCAAATTCCCCTCCATGGGATTCCTCCAACTCATCTTATTGGTTTAGTAACTCTCATGACACTTGTCTTTCTCTTCATGCTCCAATTCTTATTTAAATTCATATGGATTCCTATAACTCCAAAATTATACCTCTTGGTGGATATTTTTAGCCCTTCCATGTAATATTTGTCATATTTATTCAATCAGGTCTGAATTTTTCGTACTTGTCATAGAATCTTTCATCATTTGTTGTCATAGAGTGCATGGAATCTCCTTCCAAGTGGCACACCTTGTCTTCTAGTCTCTTAATATTCCATGGGAGTTGCTCTCCCTTACCTATTATAATTCCTTGGCTCATTATATGATATTTTACACCACATCACCCTCCAATAACATTACATTACCCATGTGTTTGAATTTGTATGAAGATCATGGCAAGTGTGTGGGGAATCTAGTCATTTAAAGGCTCCACAAGCTTCCAAGTGTCTTCATGAACCCATGCTAGCTTATTTTAATATAATTTATCATTTATGTGAACCCATTTAAATTTTAATATGGTAAACTAAAGTCCTTTTGGGTTCCATAGCCCCTTATTACAAAATTTATGTCTCCATCTCAACCTAGGGTACTAGTAGGTTGATGGAACATTATTTACAAGTAGTCTTATTTGTAAATTATTTAATGGGGACATGGAAGTCCTATAAACTCAATATTTTTTGTCCTCAATCAATTTCAAACATGGATTTTGAATAACCTTCTTTCCTTCCAAAACTTTGCTTCAAACCTTAGCTGACATTTGAGTAGTGCCACTCATGTACTATAATTGTGTGTTTCCAAAATTAAAGATATGTGGATATTTAAATGTTGATATATCATGTGACATCGCCACTAACACTAAAAGGATTACTAAAATCCTTCAAAAAAAAAATTGTACAAATAATCTTTACCTCCATCTTTTGAAAACCTTTTCTAAACTTTCAGCCCTTTTTGCTTCTGTATAATTCTTTTAAGTTGGCATCGAGTTGCCAAAATTGAATTTCCAAGATTACAAGAAAATTTCAAAGAGGAACCATGATGCGTGTTTCTGCTCTACTCTTATTACAATCACCTTCTCAAGTGGTGACTCAATATCCCCTACTTCTTGTCTCCCCCAAAATTAGAACCAGTCAATACTTAAATCCCATTGATTGCATTGCACCCTTCCAAACCTCATGAGTACAAAATATAGATCACTAAAGTCCATAACTACATCATACAATTGTACATAAAGAGGATACCTCATCAAAATATCATGTTAGTGCTTGTACATCCAAGTAAGTAGATCATGATGTGACCCATACACACAAGGATCAAGTATTATATCAAATCTTCTCCAATCACATAGGAGAAGATCCCATGTCCTGTAATTCTTCTCCAAAAGAATGTAAGATGCATCAAAATAATAATCAACCATGCTTTCTTTCATCTAATAAGTGAATGAAGAACCTCCACCAAAATATGAACCAAATAAGGAGCAAAGAAAACACGAAGACTTCAAGTGGCCCAAAGAAGTCTCATCAATACACCCATGAATATTTATATCATCATAATGTAACAAAGTATGTTTTTGAAAATGTAAAGAATATGGCACTCTAGTCATTTCATAATCAATAGGAGATATAGGAGTCCCATATTCCTCATGTGGCACCATAAAAAATAAACCTTTCACCCATACTAAATTAGGATGAATGCTGTAAAATATGAAGTGTAGGATGTAGGAGAAAGAACCAACTCACCCAAAGGATTATAAAGTGAAAAAATTTCATCCTTAGGGGTAGGATTATGCATCTCCCTCAAAACTATGACACTTTCCTCATATTTTGGTTCCAAGGTAGTGGAATCATGCACTGCTTCCAAAAGTGTGTAACCATTATCATGAGGCAGCTCAAGCTCCTCTTCCACCACAACAAGTTATTGGCTCTCATCAATCTCATCTTCAAACACATCAAAAACCTACAATTTTCCATGTTTATCATGATCTCTCATCTCATGAGAATCCTCCAAGAAATCTACCATAGGAAAATCTGAAACATAAGAGGAAGAACAAGTATCTTGCAACCTCTTAAGAAGTTTCTCATTTTGACTTTTGAGCTTATGAATATCCTCGCTGTTATTCAAGGAGGATGCATTTAACCATTCATTAATCTCAACAAAATTGTTTCTATCAAAACTAAAAGACATGAAATTAGCTTCAATGTTGCACATTGCTCTTTAAATCTTCTTCATGTATTCAAGGAAGGATGGCTCCTCCAATGAAGAAACTTTCCAACAAGAATTTGATAACAATGCTTTAGTTTCATGGAGTATGCTAAGAGCCACATGGATATTCATTTCACTCACCTTAAAAGACTCTTGAATGAAGGATGGTTCATGGGAGTGAACCTCCTCTTCTTATTTCTTCTTGATTTGATCAACTTCTTGAAGCTCAAGTGGTGATGAGGAAGTTGATCTTGGTTCTTCATTATCTCTCACAAGGTATTCATATTCATGCTTATGAGAACTTTGAATTTCAACAACAATTTCAAATCTGATCTATATGTCACCAACATAGAGTTGTGAGCACCCATCATTAGGCACTCCTTCATAGTTCAAGGATCCATCAGTAGATTCTATTTGATTTGCACAACCCCCATCAGTAAGGATTGTGTGCTTGTATTCACCTTCCTCTTCATGTTCTTCTCTACAATCACCTCAAAGTGATTGATACTCTAGTTCATGAATATATTCCTCTTCCTTTAATGATGAATCTAAGATATTTGCATATCCTTTAGAATGAATTTTTTTCCACATGATGTCCTTATAAGTGTTTATAGCTTCCTCATTTAAAGGGAAGGATAAAGATTTAATCTTTTCACAAGTAAGATGATTTTTATTTAATGAGTCCACATCTTCCTTATTGTGCCTAAATCCATACAACCAATCATAAAAGTCTTCAAAACTAATTGTATTATGTGTCTCTCCATGGTGTAAACTACCACTACCCCTTGCTACTTTAACCCCTAAGTTGGTTAGTCATCAATTCGAACCCTTGCATAAGTTGCTTGGTAGTACCATCAAAATATGAATTCGTCAGTTTCTTAAATTCATCCATATAATGGATAACTTCAATAGGTTCCAATACCATGCTTTGATACCATTGTAATTGTTAATTTTATTGTAACTTTGGAAGATATTCCAAGTAATATTGTATTCCTCCCTAGGGAGATGAGTTTGGTATTATCAAAGTCATTAAAAGAAGAAATGTAAATATATGGATGTAATTTGGGTCATTAGTACCCAAGTGTCATTATAATAAATGCTATTTGTGTTGTCCAGTTGGACAAGTCATCCCTGGAAACTAGTGAATCCGGCCCCACTAAGTACGAGGTCAAGTCAACATAAGAATATAAATAGGAGGCGCATCCCTTCATTTGTACTCACTCAAGTTGTTCTTAGCAAGAGAGAGAAGGGGTAGCGCAAGAAAGAGAAGGAGGAAGATGTTGTCTGAGTCTTACACTGCACTGGTTGAGTTCTATGCTGAGAAAATTTTGCGAGGTTTTATCCCTTGTTGTTTCCCCAACGAAAATATATTTGTTCTTGTGTTATTACGTTTTTGTGCATGTTTTTCTTTCAGTGATCTTCTAGTGTCTAATTGTTTAAAGTTAACATATAAAAAAAATTAAAGAAGATTCAACATGGTATCAGAGCCACCCTGAAAGGAGACACTGCACATCTAGGGTTTGTTGTTCTTGACAAACCTATCGAAAAATGAACCAGAAAAGAAGGCTCCTCCAACTCACCTCTGAAGGGTGCATCTTTCTATGGTGACAAAACTGAAAACCAAGAATTTTCAATTTTGGACCTATTACTGTTGTCGGGACAAACTAGGGTTTCTGTTTTCCAGGTTTTTCATCATCAATCTCAGAAAAATGAAGATACAATCTACCTCACCTTAGGAGGGCACATATTTTCCATCATTCAACTCCACCTATGATCCCAACTGCAAAATTAGGGCTTCTACTCCAAACCCTAGAACCTCTAAATCAGGTGTTGTCTTCTGCAAGTAAGTATTCTTTTATCTTTTTCCATTTGAGGTTCTCTGTTTCTTAAAGATGAAAAAGAATACCAAGCTAGATGAAAATATTGAAGGGGATGAAAAATTCAGAGCCTAGAAGTACAGAATCTTGCTCATCCTCCAAGAGAATGATCTAGATCAATTTGTGAAAGAGGAAGTGAAAGAACCAGAAGAAGTTGAAGCCAAATCCAAGCACAAGAAGGATATGATCATAGATAAGAGAATCATATCTCATTCAATCAAAGATAACTTGATACTTCATGTATCATCCATGGAGACTCCAAAAGAGATGTTTAATGCCCTATCAAGTCTATTTGAAGGAAGGAACATTAACAGGAAGATGACTGTGAGGAATCAACTCAAAGGTGTAAGAGCTCAGAAGTCAGAAAATATGCAATCTTATTTCACAAGAGTAGCTCAAATCAAGGATCAATTATAAGCCATCAGTGACATGGCTAAAGAAGCAGAGGTTGTAGCGACAACCTTGAATGCCCTTCCAAGATATTGGGAATATTTCATCCAAGGAATCTGTTCAAGAAGAAAGCTAACCAAATTATGGAAGTTATGGGAAGAATGTGTCCAAGAAGAAGAGAGAATAGAAGCCAGAGAAGAAAAGCTAAATGACAATGAGGATCAAGCTTTAACTTCCCATACTAAAGGAAAATGAAAGATCCATGACCATCCTCCTAAGAATCGAGGGTTTAAAATACCCAAGAGAGATTTATCAAGCTTTTAATGCTTCAACTGTCACAAGTTAGAACACATTGCAATCAACTATCCCATGAAAGCAAAAAGACTCAAGAAGATGAGAAGGTTTGAAGCACATGTTGTTGAAGACAGTGATCAATGAGAAGAAGAGGAAACAAAGAAGGATAAAGATTCTAGTGAAGAGTATTTTTTGATATTTTCCCTAACTGGATCGGTCTCACCAGGAAATGATACCTGACTGATTGATAGTGGTGCCTCCAAACACATGACCGGTTTCAAGGAGTCACTCTCATGCCTTAAACAAAAGGAATATCCACACAAAATAATGCTTGGAGATGATTCCCAATATCCACTTAAAGGGCTAGGAGAAGCATCTTATAAATTGGATTCTGGAAAACCTATGAAGATGAAGGATTTCCTATATGTCCCAGGACTAAAGAATAATCTTCTCTCTATTTCAGCCTTAGACAAGAAAGCCTTTAGAGTTTCCTTTATTGATGGAAGATTCCTCATGTGTATCAAAGGAAAAACCATCGATTATGCGGTAGATATTGGAGTTGAAGAAGGCGCTCTCTACAAACTAAAGGGACATACATATTCTGTATTAACAACCAGCACCATCAATCCAAGTGAGCTATGGCACAGAAGGCTTGCTCATGTTCACTACAAGGCTATTCCAATTGTAAGCAAGGTGGTAACTGGTTTACCAAAAATCCAGGTAAAACATGAAGGACTATGCAAAGGATGTGCACAAGGGAATAATACTAAGAATCCCTTTCTAAAAAGTAACAGTAAGGAAAAAGTGATCCTAGACATTATTCACTCAGATATTTGTGGGCCAATGCAAACCACTTCAGTAAGTGGGTACTCTTACTATGCCTCCTTCATTGATGACTACTCTAGAAAGACTTGGATATAGTACTTCTTGAAAAATAAGGATGAAGTATTTGAAAGATTCAAAGAGTTTAAATCTCTAGTAGAAAAACTTTCAGAAAATAAAATCAAAATTATGAGGTCAGACAATGGAGGAGAATTTACATCGAATGAGTTCAATGATTTCTGCAAAGAGGCTGGAATTAAGAGGGAGCTCACCATTCCCTACAATCCGTAGCAAAATGGTGTGGCGGAAATGAAGAACAGATCTATCATGGAAGCTGTGAAACCCATGATCCATGACCAAGATCTCCCAATGTACCTATGGGAAGAAGCAACACAAACAACAGTATATGTTCAGAATCGAATCTCTCTCACAGTGATCTTGGAAAAAAAACTGCAGAATAAATGTTCTCCAGTGAAAGGCCAGAGGTAAGTCATCTTAATATTTTTGGTTGTCATGTATACATTCATATTCCCAAGGAGAAAAGATCAAAATTAGATCCTTCAGGGAAGAAAGGATTGTTCGTAGGATATAGTGAACAATCAAAATCCTATCGAATATATATCGTTGGATGCCATCAAATTGAGCTTAGTAGAGATGTTACATTTGATGAAGATTCAGCTTTCAAGAAATCAATAAAAAACAAGGATGATGAAGAGGATCATGAAACTCCCAAAACTATTGAAAGTCCTAAATAAGTCAGAGTTGATTAAGAAGACCCGATACCTGAATATCATGATGTAACTAAACCCCAGCTGCCTGAAGATTTACCAAGTGAATTGATTTCTTGAAAGAGAAAACCTACTTGGGCTCGTGAAGAAATTGAAGAAGAAAAAAGACTTGGTGCTCTCGAAGGAGCCATTCGAGAAAGGAAGAGGCCAAAGACATACCCCAGCTACATGGATTTGATGAGTGATCTAGTTGATAAATAACCATCTTGTTTTGAAGAAGCAATAAAAAAAAAGGAGTGGGCTGATGCAATGGTCAAAGAATACCAATCTATTGTGAAGAATGATGTATGGGAAATAGTACCTAGACCAAAGGACAACTCAGTGGTATCCTCTAAATGGATATTCAAAACTAAGCACTCAGCAAATGGAAGTATAGAAAAATATAAATCCATATTTGTAGCCCAAGGATTCTCTCAGAAAGAGGGAAATGCTTATGAAGAGACTTTTTCCCTAGTAGCAAGATACACCACTATAAGGACTGTTATTTCCTTGGCCTCCAACATGAAATGGAAGCTACATCAAATGGACGTAAAGATGGCATTCCGAAATGGAATAATTGAAGAAGAAGTCTATATCGAACAACCACAAGGACTGGAGATAAATGATCAAAACACTCATGTATGTCGACTAAAGAAATCATTGTATGGATTAAAGAAAGAACCCAGAGCATGGTTGTCAAAACCACAAATTTTCACAAAATTTTAAAATTTTGAGATAACTACAAATGCTAAAACCTGTGGTCTACTAACAGCTAACGGTTTGCAAATAAAAGAAACAATCAAGTAATTAGTTTCACTAAATCTTAATTATAATAACTCAATAGTTCAATTTTGTAACAAGAATAAAGTCTTCTTGCTTATTGTTTTACTTCAGTTTACTGATGAGTCTTTTCATGTCAAGTAGGTGGAATCTACTTTTGAATCTGGGGCTTACTTAGCAATCATGCTAACGCAGATGATTACTGGTTCTTACAGGTTTACAGGTATGATCAAACAAGTACGTATTAAAATTCTTTAAAATATCCAGCAGTAGTTTATTTACAGTTAAAAAGCTTAGTAATTAAGCTGCTAAACCTTAAACAGCTTCTGTGAGGTAAAACCATTTGGCTTCCTTCATTTTTTCTTGTAATAATGTTCAGAAGTAAGTAATGATAGTAAGATATGTTTTCGACTCTAAGAATTAGAATCTCAGTTACAAAGTATTTCTACCTTATTCTATGTAAATTGTAATGTTATAATGATTGTTTGTCAGTATTTATGCAATAGTTTATTATCTTATTTGTGTAACATCTGTCCCACATTTCGCTTCTACGAGATAAATTATAGCCTGTTAACCTTTGGACAGTATAAGTTCAATTGTGCAAACTGAAAAATATAATTCCTTCCTATATGAGATCATTGTTTTCCTATACGTTAATTTCATGTCGAACCATGAGGTTCTAAATATTTCTAGACTCAAAAGAATCATTCCTATTTAATTTCTTAATTTTCTATGATACTTCTCTTGAATTACATTACTATCTACAAACAGTTTATCTGAGGTTGATGCTCTCGAAATAGGTCGACTTTTTAGTTATATTTTTTAGTTCTATAACTACTTTACTACCTAATTGACCTAGTGAATCCTTAGCAACCTCCAATTTGAGTCATAACCATAATTCATCAAAGTATTCTCGCTTTGAACTATGTAACAGAATTTCATAATAGTGTTCTTACAATATGTTTTGTCCACTTCATAGTTCTGCTATCAATGAGTTATTAGTTCTTATGTGACTTATAAACATGAATACTCTATTTGTTAATAGACATTCAGTCTATATCTAGCACAAGGTTATAAACATGTTTAGATTAGAGTTTATGATTATCCAACTTATTACATTATGCCATTTATAAAAGTCATGACTTGTAATGTTGTTATTACAAGAGATTTACCATTTATAAATTATAGTCTTTTTACAAAGAAAACTATAGTTGTTCATTGATTAGGATGAATTCTGTTGGGCTATAGGGCAGACCTGGGGTTTATACTTTAACTTCGCACCAACAAAAAGACCCATAGTGTTGGCCCTTTCGGCAACAACCTGCGAATAGGTTGCAGTCTCACCCAAAACAGCTATGGGGTGCCGCAAAATCAGGTTTCTGCAAGCAGAAGAGGGATATTACTGTACCTTTATCCTTAACAACAATTATTTATACAAAATAGAGCTTCGACATTCAATAAAATAGCTTCGCAATTTAGATAAATAACGTTACTTGCTTAACCCTTAACTGGGAATTCACAGCGAAGTTACTATTTAACAGTTATCTTACTTTAGCATTCACCTACTTATCAAAAGCATAAAAATATCACAGCACAAAATAACACAACACAAGATTTAACGTGGTTCACCCCCAGGGTAGGGGCTATGTCCACAGAACTGCTTTTATTCAACTCTTTACAAAACAACAATTCTGATCTGCGCACTCAGCTGCAGATTCTTCCTTGAAGCCTAACTGCGCACTTAGCTGCAGTTCCTTTCTTACAAACTCTAAGCTGCGCACTTAGCTGCAGTTCCTTTCCTTACAAAAACCCTCTGCGCACACAGCTGCAGAGGTCGTCCACGCACACAGCTGGGACTTGGCCTTAAAACCCAAAAATAGATCTAACTTCTTCGCATCATATGATCCTCATGTCATTAGATACCTTTGACATCTTTACATGAGTGCCTATTTATACAAGTGCACTATTACAAAATCATGGGCTTATACCCGAAATTTATGGACAATTACAAAAAAGAGGGCTTTGACTCAACCTCGACACCCCTAAGACTATTTTGAGTCACAACTCTGCTTACAAGCTTCCACAAAAACCGTGAAGTTACCAAAATTAAGGACCGTTAAGGTGCGCGCCCCAACAAGCCCCTAAGGCTCACCAGTGTCCTGTCCCGAGGCACTCTGCTGCTTGTATAGTGGAAGAATCTTGTTGGTGAAGATAGTAAACTGCTGTCAGCTGCTTGCTCCTTCTTTATGATCTCCTTTCACGCTCTGTCGAGCTCTGTATCCATCTGCATCTCTGTAGCATCATCTTTAATCCTCCGACAGTATTTCTCTCTTATATGCCTATCATCATCATCATTCCTTCTGCTACTTCTACCACGGCCGCATCTTGCTTGATCCTTTAGCAGAATACTTATGTTCCCTATGACCGTCTCTCATTCTGTTGTCTTCCTTCGTAATATTTATGAGGGGTATGGGAATCATTGGGCCTTCTAAATCTGTCAGCGACCCCATCCCTCGAACTGCCTCACGTTCATGTCCTATCAAACATTTGACCATCCACAGCTTTGGGTCCTTAACAAACAGTACCCATGGGATGTCAATGTACTTTTGCATAGGACAAACAGTGGCCTCCATTCTGCTGAGCCAGGAGGATACATCTCGGGATCCTCCGGAGTCTTTCCTGGGGGATTGTGCATTTATTCGTTCCGTTTAGAGCAAACTTCTGCCTTAAATTTCTTCCTGGTTGAACATCTTCATGAGGTGTAGATGCAGGTGGATTGCTCATAAGGTTCTGCGGACCTCTCTCCCTGAACTCTCGCAACAATACCTGGACTTCGCAATCATTCGACATGGTCTTAACTGCAAAACTCAAAACAATGCAAAATGCATAGAGCTGGGTGGCTTCTTAAAGAATTCAATGATCAAATTTGTCATAATTATGCATCAAATATACCAAATCTGACTGATCGATGGTAAATCTTGTCCACAAGGTGCTAGATTTTCCCAAAATCTCATCATTATAGGCAGTTAAGGCAGCTCACGTGCCGGCGCTGCCAAATCTAGTTTGTCCCATCAGTCACATTTTAGGCTACGACAGGCCTTTCTTTTTCGACACAACCACTAACTTCAGCTTCGTCATAATGGGGACCTTTGACATACTATTGACCTTTGACACAATATTGACCTTCGACCCATCCTGACCCAAGCACCAACCGAACTTCGAACTTCGACAGCCTTCGACACTTTGTAAATTTGAGAACAGCTTCATTATAGTCTAGTACCCAATTTCAACTGTTCTTGGTATTTAGACTCTCCTTCTTACTGTTACTTCTGATTAGAGGGTCCCGGCTTATCCCTGTACTTCTTTAATCTATTTCCATTCAACATGGAAGGTAAAATTTCTCCATTCAATTTACCTAACTGGACTGCACCACCATTGGTAACTTCCTGAACTATGTATGGTCCTTTCCAATGTGTTTTGAACTTACCTGGGAACTTCATAAATTTGTTGTCGTACAAGAGCACAAGATCACCAATCTGGAATTGCTTCTTCTTAATGTGTCTATCATGCCATGATTTTTCTCTAGATTTCTGTACCTGCTGCTGGAAACCTGCAATGAATCGGTCTTCCTCTAGTTCTAGTATCTTTGCCAGCCTTTCTTTCAACATAGCTGGCTCATCCATCTCTGTGAAGGCAGATATTCTGAGGCTAGGAACAATGTACTCCATGGGCATAACTGCTTCTTGTCCATAAACTAGCTTAAAAGGTGTATGGCCTGTCAACTTATTGCAAGTGGTTCTATAAGCCCATAGTACTACTGGAATTCTAAGATCCCAATCATTTCTGTTAACATTGCAAACCTTTGTCAGGGCGTGCTCAAGAATCTTGTTAAAGGCTTCGACAGTTCCATTTGCTTGCGAATGGTAGGCAGTACTCTTCTGATGATATACTTGAAATTCTTCAGTCAATGCTTCAATAGTCTTATTTAGGAAATGTGATCCTTGATCACTCATAAGAATTCTAGGACACCCAAATCTTGACAAAATATTATCAAAGATGAACTTCGCAGCTGTAGCAGCACTACAGTTATTGACTAGCTAAGCTTCGGCCCAACGAGTAAGGTAGTCAGTTGCTGTAATAATGTATCTTGCTCCAGATTTCTTTGCAAGGGGATTGACTGGTCCAACAAAATCAATAGCCCACTTGTCAAATGATTGTAAATTTACCTGTGGAACCAGAGGCATCTCATCCCTCCTGGATGGTTTTCCTGTCCTCTGACAGATGTCGCATCTGTGGTAATACTCTCTTCCATCCTTATGAATTGTGGGCCACCACAATCCAGTTGTCAGAATCTTCTGAGCTATAGCTTTTCCTGCATAATGACCTCCTGCTGCTCCAGAATGTGCTTCATCCAAAATCAATGGCTTTTCATGCTCCCAGACACATCTGCGCAATATTTCATCTGGTCCCATCTTATATAGCTGGCCTACTATCAAAGTAAAGTCAGCTGCTCTAACTACCAGCTGCTTCTTCTACTGTGTTGTCATCTCAGTAGGTGCAAACCCTGTAGACAAGTACTGAACAATATCCTGATATTCATGGAGAAGTTGGGTCACTTTGCTCACCATTTCTTCATCCCAATAATCTCCAATGGTAGCGTACTTGGGCTGTTCTTCTGATCCAATGTTTACTGTCCTTGTCTTCAAGGGCTGAGTCACTTCAGGTGCTTCAACTATAGACCCATGTACTTCGCAGTGTCCTTCTGACTCAGGAATGTTAATATTGCGTGGGCCTTCATCCTCGTCAATTGTGAGGTTATAGCATTCTACTGCATTGACCTCTTGTTCCTTCCAATCAGGTTGGTACTTTGCTATTTCTTTATCATCAAACACCTTAGTATGGATCAACCTGATAGCTGCATCCAAAGCAGGACAAACCTCATTAATAGAAAATTTCAGCACAAAACCATCAACAAGACTATCCCAACTTACAGTACCATGGCGAAGCTCCACTTCCGCATACCAGTTCTTTGCTACATGTTCCAGAGTGTGTATAAACCTATGTACCCATTCTTCACAAGGTACATGCTTCCATGCTTCATAACATTGCTCCAAATGTTCCTGAGGGCTAGTCTTACCATTAAACCTGCTTCGCACCTCCTGAGGTTGATCCATGAATCTCAGGCGAAGGGACTTTTGACAAGTTTCCCAACTATGGATGTACTTTTTATGACCATTCCACCATCTAGCAGCTGTGGCTATAAATACTGAATCTAGAGTCTCCATTTTCTGTGAATCTAGTACCTGCTCTGAAAATTGCAAAATAAAATCTTCAGGGTCTGTCAAGCCATCAAAAATAGGTAACACTCTTGTCTGTGAACCAAGCCATCTGAGAGACTTGGTAATTCTTGCACATCGATGTCCATGTAATTCATAAAGTCTATTCTGCCAATTCTCTAAGCCTTCATCTGAATCAGTCATGCAAGAACTGTCACACTTCCAATCCATTATACCTTCAGGAGTAGGGTTAACATAGTCTTCCTCCTTAACTGTGCTGTTGTAGATATGATCCAAAACATCTTGATCTTCATCTCTGACTGGCTCTGTGTACCTTTCTCCTTGAGAAGGGTCCAAGGGTACTATGACTCTCAAGCCTTTCCCTTCAAAAGTCATCTGTCTGTTCTTAAGGTTGATTACTACAGAATTCTCCATTGCCCATTCAATTCCTAGCAAGGCTGGATAGGGGTTGCTATCATCAATTATTTCAATGACTTCAAAATCTACTAAGGTCCTGACTCCATCAATGTCTACTGGGACACTAGGGAATCTTCCTAGGGGCACAATCTTCTGCTGATTGGCTAATGTCAACTGTATGGGGGACCATTCAAGGGTAGGTTTTCCCATTTGTTCCCATGTCTTCTTAGTTAAGACATTTACTTCTGATCCCAGGTCTAAGATTATGTCAGTCATGTCATACTCTCCTATCTGAGCATGCAATCTCATTTCTCTTCCAGTTCTTCTAACTCTATTAATATTTTTTTCTATACCAGAGCTTTGCTGAGGTTCGTAAGAAGCAATAAATTTCTGTAACTCATTTAAAGCATTCTGATTCCTTAGGAGCTTCATACAACTCTGTAAAAATGATGACAGTGTACTTACTTTATCTGCCAAAGCTTCTTGAGACTGTAACTGTTGTTGATGCTGTTGCGCAGGTGCTACAGATGTGCTCGGATCAGCAAAGTCTTTTTTGGCTTCCATAAATGTTTCTTTTTCTCTTCCCACATCAAAGGTTGGAATTTTCTCTAGGGTCTTACGAACCCAAGCCCCGTTAGGCTGTTTTTCCTTAGTCTGCACTTCCATCGTAGCTCCACTCCTCGTAACAATGTTAATGGCTGGGACCGGTCTTTGCTCCACAAAAATCATCTGAATGTTCTGAGTAGGAGAGGCATTTATTTCTTGTATCTTGGCTATCAACTACGGGCATTGCTCAATCACATGATCTACCGCTCTGCAATATCTACATGTCGTAGTTGGGTTCTGACAATCTCTAACTAGATGTCCTTCCTGATTACAGTTATAACACACAACCTAGCCTCATCCTATTCCCGACATACCACCACGACCATGACCTCCGAAACTACCTTGACCACCGTGGTAACCATATCCATCATTGCCTTGTGCATCATTCTGTACCCTATAAGCATCATATGTGCGTTCTCTCATAAGGTCAAAGCTGCAACATTCCTCTTCGTTGTGTCCAACTGACTTACAGAACTTGCAATATGGATTCTTAGGTACTTGCACATATCTCTGTAGTAGATAGCAGTCTTTAGGTCAATGTTGGCTAGTTGTTCTACAGATCTCACAATATAGAACACTAGGGTTAAATGGGTTTGGTGCACCAGTATTCAAGTAATTTCTTGACGCAGAACATTGTTCCTTATCATGACCCTCTATTCGACATCGTGTACACCAAACCTCTTCACGAATAGATTTCCCCTTCTTCATGTCGTGAAGCTCCAGAGCCATTTCTGCCAACTGCGCTTGTATTTGGGCTATACCAGAATTATCTTCGATAGACGCTGATTCAAGCTTCATAGCAATCTCCAAAGCCTCTTGCTGATCAGCAACCTTCTATTGCATGAGTGGAGTTCTAATATGGGGTAATAATGCTGCTATGAACCATTCTTTATGTTGCACTAGTCCAATAGTGAAACTAACTTGATCTAGAAAAAATTTGAACCTCTGATCAAAGTCCCAAACTGATTCACCTCGCCTCTGCTAAATCTCTTTCAGTTCAATTATACACTATGACTCTGATTTAGGCTTCTTGAACTCTTTGATCATTGCTTCTTTAATATCATCCAAGGCATGGTTCTGAGTGCTGGAAAACTTCATGAACCAAGTCAAAGCCCGGTCTCTGAAAGAAGTAACTACCTGTGCTCTTCTTCTATCTTGATCCATAATGTTCTTCGCAGTCCACACAGCTTCGCATAAGAACCAAAACTGTTCTGGATCCTCTGATCCAGTTCCTTTGAAGACTCGTAGTTTGATTTCATCATTCATATGGTCCATTTTAGATCTAGGGGGGAGGGAGGGGGACTGGTAGTAGGCAGGGGGGAACTTACTGGGGTAGACTGACCTGGGACAAGAATACTCGGGCTAGGGTTATTTTTCGACTGCGACAGGTTCTCAAGGGTAACAGATCTGCGTTGCGGAGTTCTAGGAGGGTTTCTAACAAAAGGGGTTTCTACATATTCCTGGTCTTCTGGAATTAATGGCATATACTCTGTATTCTGGCCTATGGTATCGGATTCTAGGTTTCTCTTGTATCTTTTACAGCTTCGCAGCAAACCACTTTGCTTGTCAAAGTTACTTTCTCTTCCAAACATAGGTTAGTAAAAATAAATCTAGCAATCTGATTCTATAAGTAATATACATTTCTCAGCCAGGAGCATTTTAATTTGCAGACTAAATAAATTTAGGTACTTACCCCTTGGTCCTTTGAAAAAGTGTCTTTCAGCTTCGCTAAAAGAGGTACTTGTGTCGATGGCAAACTCTGTCACAAATGCTTCAAGGGTTTGTGTTGTCCAGAAATCAACAACTCGTGATATCGTGTTGTTCACTCTTTTCAATATGTTAATTCTTGCGGGGGTCCAATCAGGAACCTGATCTTCCTTGAAGTTAGTCTTTCTTTCTGTCAACCTAGATAACCATTGGTGCAATTCTATGTGGATACTACCAAAGAAAATTTCATGAATATCAATAAAAACGTACCTTCACAAAAATTCGTCTGAGCTGCGACGAGGATCCTTATTTTCTTGCTCAGCAAACTTCAGGTAAGTCTCTTTAATCCAATCACCAATTTCTTTTACTAAGGGTCTCCAAAACATAGCCCTTTAGGTACGACATAAATCCCTCTTGAAGCAGATCTTTTCAACCGGCAATGGAACCAATTTGTTGGGCTATAGGGCAGACCCGGGGTTTATACTTTAACTTCGCACCAACAAAAAGACCCACAGTGTTGGCCCTTTCGGCAACAACCTACGAACAGGTTGCAGTCTCACCTGAAATAGCTATGGGGTGCCGCAGAATCAGGTTTCTGCAAGCAGAAGAGGGATATTATTGTACCTTTAGCCTTAACAACAATTATTTATACAAAATAAAGCTTCGACATTCAATAAAATAGCTTCGCAGTTTAGATAAATAATGTTACTTGCTTAACCCTTAACTGGGAATTCACGGCGAAGTTACTATTTAACAGTTATCTTACTTTAGCATTCACCTACTTATCAAAAGCATAAAAACATCACAGCACAAAATAACACAACACAAGATTTAACGTGGTTCACCCCCAAGGTAGGGGCTACGTCCATAGAACTACTTTTATTCAACTTTTTGCAAAACAACAGTTCTAATCTGCGCACTCAGCTGCAGATCCTTCCTTCAAGCCTAACTGCGCACTTAGCTGCAGTTCCTTTCTTACAAACTCTAAGCTGCGCACTTAGCTGCAGTTCCTTTCCTTACAAAAACCATCTGCGCACACCGCTGCAGAGGTCTTCCATGCACACAGCTGGGACTTGGCCTTAAAACCCAAAAATAGATCTAACTTCTTCGCATCATATGATCCTCGTGTCATTAGATACCTTTGACATCTTTACTTGAGTGCCTATTTATACAAGTGAACTATTGCAAAATCATGGGCTTATACCCGAAATTTATGGACAATTACAAAAAAGAGGGCTTTGACTCAACCCCGACACCCCTAAGACTATTTTGAGTCACAACTCTGCTTACAAGCTTCCACAAAAACCGCGAAGTTACAAAAATTAAGGACTGTTAAGGTGCGTGCCCCAACAAATTCTCCCATAAAACATTTGATCTCTTATCTATAGTAAAAAACATAAAACATTGATCTCTATCTATAATAAAGACAACTTTAGAGAAAAGAAATGCAACCATTCAAATTGCATTTGTGATGTTATAATATAATAACATATGGTTATATGGTGAAATGAGTCTTATAAACATGTTATCACTTGAAAAGCCGCTATTACGAGAATTAACCATATATAAGCTATATTGTTTTTACACAAGAAAGTTATAGGTGCTTGATGGTTAACTTGAGCTCCTCTATATAATAAAGACCTCCATCCATAATAAGGTTAATTTTTAGAGCAAGGGATTACTAACATCCATAACATATTAGGGAGTTTACAATCTATAAGTTATAAGGTTATAGAATAGAGTGTGTTCTATATATAATTGGTTTCGGCACTAACCAAAGTTTAATATATGATACTCCTCGCTAGGTCAACGTAATTCACGACATTGAGGTTTTAAACCATGATCTAATAACTCATATGATGAGCGACGTGTTGATTGATAAGCAAATAATTGGTTATCATATAGTTTTTATGCATCGTGATTAAATAATTGAAAAATCGTTATATGCAGGCACTAAGGTATACGACCCACTGCATGTTGATTTACGAGGCCACGTGGTCGTCTCTTGACCAAGCATGGAAAGTATGAAAGTCACCATAACCCTAACCCTTATCATTTGTTCCCCATAGTTTGCATTGGCCCTTGAGGCTGCTCTACTTGGCTTCCATGGCGGTCGTCGGTCCTCCTTGATCCGGTTTTCTTGTGTCTTGGTTCAGTACTGCATGTGTCACCAATGTGTGGTTTTAAAATCCATTCTCAGTGACTGAATTCTCACTCTGCAACTTGTGGAGATTAGCATTTCTCTTGGCTGGCTGGTTGTGTAGTCTTCCTTTTGCTATCTTCGTGTTTTATTGTCTGCTTCAATTACCTTTTGATGTTCTCGTGGCTCGTCGTTGTGTGAGGGTTACACTTGCAGGATGTTGAGCTTTTTTTAAATGCAAAGCCTGTAGATGACAGTGCTTCTACCAGACTATTCGTCATTTTTCATTAACAGGTAAGAGTTTGTTTTTCGTTTTTATTTAACTTTGCAGTAGGTGTAATACTGTTACAAAGGCAAATGATATCTTAAGTTATTATTTAATGACTATAGTCTTTTCACTACTCGTAGGTGCTCACCACTAAAAGCTTTTACGGAGAAGATAAAAAACAGTCAACCAACGAATGTCATGGCTCGTGGTCTGCTTCGAGTAAGCCCCGTGATCCAAGTGTTGGGTTTTCACCCTACTTGCATCATGGTGGTAAATGGAATCACCAAGGGTTTGGGGAAACCTTCCTCTACTCACCATGAGTTATATAGTTTGATTTATAGGTTGTTTGTGGGTTTACCCAGTTTCGAACCCTCGCTAGTCGATGGGTAGACTTGGTTTAACTAAGCAATGTATTTAGTTTAAAGTTGGCTTTACGGCATGTTTAAATTAGTAGTTTTTGTAAAGATAGTTTGGTCTTCAGGCTTGGTTTAGTTTATCAGATGTTTAATGATATACTCTGTGTAATTTGAGGGTTTTACCCTTCTTGACTGTAAATGAATTTTATACTCTATTTGAATACTCTGTAAGGGTTTATAATTAAATTTTTAATATTGATACTTACGGTAGTAACTTAATTCTTTCTTGTTTTTATTTAGATTTATGGATTAGGGTTTAACCTGTAAAAACCCCCGTTTTGATATAAATTATTCTAATTATAATAATTACACAGTATTTTTATTTGTCCTTAAAGGACCATGAGTAAATTATATTATCCTGGTTATTTAATGTTACATAATTTAATAAATTTGATTTATTACTTCAATGATTTGCTAATTGTAATAATTATAAGGGTTTTAACCCTGTCATAGGTACATACTGTTAATAAATAAAAGACACAGTTTCTTTTATAAGTACATTTTGTATATGTTGATCAATAATGTATTTCATTTCAGTGTTTAGATTCAGTTGGTTCTTTAATGGTTTTAAAAAGAACTAACCTATGGTTTAACCTAGGTTACTAATGTATATAAGAATACAAAAATATTATGTTCAGAAATATGAACTAGGGTTTATCCTATTTAACTTTTATAATGATGATTTATGTATTGCTCTTTTGTTAAATTCGATTACTGTCATAAGATTTCTTCAGTTTGTTTAAAAGAATTACTAATTCGTAAACAATATCGTTTATGGTTAATAATATTTTTATTGTATTAATAATAATATTGTTTGTAAATACTCTATTCCTTTAAGTTTATTTTGACATAAATGTATTATCAATAAAGACTGAGAACAGTCTATAATAGCTTAACTTATTTGATAAGATTATTTTGTAAGCTTGGTGAAAGAAATAAGAACTTTCATACCTGTCAACACTCCTTTACATAATTTGTCTATAAGTGTGTAAGGACAGTTCCTTATTTATGCATAGGTTACTACTGTCTTTTAGTTATTTAACTCTAGAGAAAGAATACTGTAAGAGTTATTAAGTTCTTATTTAGAGTTTAGATAGTTACAAGTAAAATAGCTATTATTAAAAGAAAAAGATATAATCTAACAGAACTATATTTACATCTTTATTTAACATAAATAATAAGCATTCAACTGATATTTCTATTTCTTTTGTTTTAGTGTAGATGTATAGTTTATACAAGAAGATACTGTGTAAAAAAAAAATGAACTACATACTTGAATATACTGCTATTAGTAAAATAATATGATTCTATTCTTTTTCTAATATTTTAAATACACAGTCTAGTTCTAACCACAACCCTACGAAACAGATTAATATTATTTCTGGAAAAACAACTATCTACTAAAAGAAAAGATTTCAATACTCTAAAAACATAAGTACTCTATTCCTTTCATATTCCTATCATACAGTTTCATTCATTTTAAACACACTACCTATGCTAGAGTACAATCTGGTTTACTCCAGATGGAGAAAAACACAGGTAGGATTATTTTTTATCAAAGAACAGATTCAACATTAAAACAACTAAGATATTTCAACTTAACAGTTCACAACATAACATATAAATCATTCACTATTTTTTCATACTCAGATATAAACTTTAACACATAAATTAAAAGATAGTAAAACCTGTTTTTAAAGCTGGATGACAACAGCGTTCGGAGGCCGTTCCTCCCTACCAACTCCTAGAGAGCGCTCAAACAACTTCTCAGGACCCCTGAGCCTGTTCTTGGTCTCCTTGGATGGGACTAGGTGGAGAAAACAACAAATTACTAGTCCAATGACTTAATACCAACTCTGCACACTGCAACAAGATCTTTCTACTGGAAAGTTGTACTAGATCACTTCCTGCAGTTTACCCCTCAAACACCTTCCACAAAAATTCCCTTCCCAATGAATTCCTTGAAGTGCATTCATTTGAATGATTCTTCTCCTGGAATGAGCAGCCTTAGCTCTCTTCAATGGGATTTTTTATTAAGATTGCCTAGGTATTTTTGGGTTAGTTTTCATTAATTGAGCCACCTGCTCTGATCCCACTTTCTTGGGGGATCATGACCCTAAATGTAGGGAGATTGCCACCTGCAACATTGGAAGTGTTTGAAGATGCTGCCACTTGTCTATTTGCTCTCCACCTAGTCTCCTCCACCAACTTGACCAGTAACACTCTTTTTAACGACTCTCCCAAGCTGTTGTCTCCACTTTTATTTATTTAAAATTAAAATATTCAAAATTACATTCAATATCCTTGACTCTGCCGAGTCATCATTTACAACTTAGCATTAAATTTAACATAATGTCTTGGAATAAAATCAAAATAAGATAATATTATTTTGCAAAATTGGGGCATGTGACATACACACCCCCTTAGATCATAACATCGTCATCGATGTTATTTATTCTTCGTCCTCCAAATCCCCCTGGAATAGAATTGGATATACATCTCGCATTTTACTTTCCAATTCCTAGGTGGCTTCCTCTGGACTAAGGTGCTTCCATTGCACCTTCACCTATCCAATGGTGCAGTTTCGAAGTGTAGTTTCTCTCCTCCCGAGGATACAGTTCGGTTCCACCAGAAATTCTCCTTCTGGTTCCACCTGTACAACATTCCAGTTAAAAACATGATTAGCATCATGAACATATTTCTTTAAAATGGAAATGTGAAAAACATTAGGTACTCTTAAGTTAGGTGGTAATGCTAATTGATAAGCTACTTGTCCAATCCTAGACAAAACTTCAAATGGGCCACAGTAATGCCAATTTTGCACAACTCCCTAATCTTAGAGAGCTCTTTTTGGGCCTTACCTTGATGAACACATGTTCACCTACCTAAAACTCCTTTGGAGTTCTTTTTAAGTCTGCTTGACTTTTCTGTCGATCCTGTGCCACTTTCAGATTTCCCTGCACTTGTTTCACAATTTCTTCCATTTCTTTCAACATTTCTGGACCTAATACCAATCTATCTACTGGATTACTCCAAGATATAGGAGTATTACATTTTCGTCCATATAAAATTTCAATTGGGATAAATCCGGATGATGTTTGATCATTATTATTATAAGCAAATTCAACCAGATATAAATAGTCCTCCCATTTACTTGGCTGGTCTTTCACATACATTCTTAATAAATCTTCCAGTACCTGGTTTACCCTTTCAGTTTGTGCATCTGCTTGAGGATGGAAAGAAGTACTAAAATTTAATGTAGTGTTTAACCCTTTAAACAAGGACTTCCAAAAGTTTCCTGTAAACTTAGGATCTCTATCTGAGATTATGACTTTTGGTACTCCATGTAATCGGAAAATCTGTTTTACAAAAATATCAGCTATGTTTGTAGCTTTGTAAGTAGTTTTAACAGGT
This sequence comes from Pseudotsuga menziesii, assembly GCA_001517045.1. NCBI lineage: Eukaryota > Viridiplantae > Streptophyta > Pinopsida > Pinales > Pinaceae > Pseudotsuga > Pseudotsuga menziesii. Next base: position 186,239 of record LPNX010661000.1, read on the forward strand.
ATAAAGTGAGCTGCTTTGCTTAACTTATCAACTACTACCATGATAGAATCATTTTGATTTCGATTTTTAGGAAGTCTAGTAATAAAATCTAGACTAATTACCTCCCATTTCCAGCTAGGGATGGGTAAAGGCTGTAGCAAGACAACTGGGTGTTGGTATTCAGTTTTTACCTGTTGACATTCTAAACACCTTGCAATATATTTAGCTACTTCAATTTTCATATTTAGCCAAAAATACTCTTTCCTTAACATGGTTATAGTATTTTGATAATCTGGATGACCTGAATATGGTGTTTTATGAATTTCATCCAGAATTAACAGCTTGACTTTAGGTACGTTAGGTACATACAGTTTATCTTTATACAGTAAAAATTCTTTCTCATTTAAACTGTAACCTTTTATTAAGTTTTCTATTGAATTTTCTTTAGCTTTAGCTTGCAAATTCTGGTAAATTTCATCTTATTTTATTCCTTCTTTAAGTTTTTCATCTAAGTCTGAAACATAAGTGTTGATTGTTGTTACAAAACTCAACCTTGCGTTCCTACTTAATGCATCAACAACTTTATTTTCTTTATCTTTTATATGCTGAATTTCAAAATCATACTCACTTAAGAAAGCTAACCACCTAGCTTGCCTGGCATTTAAATTAGGCTGATCTTAAAGATACTTCAATCCTTTATTATCAGTCATTAAAACAAATTTTCTGCTAATTAGGTGATGTCACCACATCTTTAAGGTGTGTATTACAGCTGCTAATTCCAGATCATATGTTGCATAATTCTTTTCATGAACTTTTAGCTTTCTAGACTCATAGGTAATAACATGCCCTTCTTGAGTCAGAACACTACCTAAGCCATCATTACAGGCATCAGTGCACACTACAAATTCTTTATTAGGATCTACTATTCTTAAAATAGGTGCGCTGGTTAATAAAGTTTTTAACTTTTTAAATCTTTCTTCACATTTCTGATTCCAGTCGAACTTCTTTCCTTTCTTCTGCAAGGAAGTTATCGGATTTGCTATCCTCGAAAAGCCTTCAATGAACCTCTGGTAGTAACCGATAATTCCCATGAAAGATCTAACATCCGTCACATCCTTAGGAACCGGCCAATCTTCGATTGCCTATATCTTTTTAGGATCTACGGAAATTCCTTCCTTGGTCACTACGTGACCTAAATACTGAATCTTATCCTTGAAGAAATCACACTTACTAAAATTTGTGTAGAGTTGATGTTCTTGCAACTCTTGCAAAACAATTTTTAGATGTTTTTTATGTTCTTCTTTAGTTTTTGAATAGATTAGAATGTTGTCGATAAACACAATGACAAACTTATCTAAATACTTATCCATTATGTTGTTTATTAAACACATGAAGACAGCTGGGGCATTAGTAAGCCCAAATGGCATTACAACAAATTTGTCCTGACCATATCTTGTTCTGAAAGTTGTCTTAAATATGTCTTCATCTTTAATCCTCACTTGATGATATCTAGACCTTAAATCTATTTTTGAAAACACTATGGCTCCACGTAGTTGATCAAATAGATCATCTATGCAGGGCAACGGATATCGATTTTTTATGGTCATCTTGTTTAACTGACGGTAATCTATGCAAAGTCACATAGTTTCGTCCTTCTTCTTGACGAAGATGACAGGTGCCCCCCAGGGAGACACACTTGGTCGAATATACTTTTTATCAATTAGTTCTTTTAATTGCAATTTTAATTCATTAAGTTCCAATATATTCATTCGATAAGGGGCCTTTGAGCTAGGTACTGCACCCGGTACTAGCTCAATGGTGAAATCCATTTTCTTTTTTGTAGGTAATCCTGGAATTTCTTCTGGGAATACATCAACATATTCTTTTAAGACTGGGATATCTTCCACTTTTAACTTATCTGTTTTAATTTTACTTTCCTCATCAGTAATTGTTACTGTGTAAGCTTTACATCCCTTTCTAACAGCTCATTTAAGTTGTAAAGCAAAAATCTTCCTTACAGTAGTTTTCCAAGAATTCATTTAACACTTACTAGTGTTTCATCACTGTTTAAGCATGTGAAAGTTTTATCATAATAGTTTAGAATTACTCTATGTTGTTCTAACCAGTCCATACCAATCAACAAATCATAAGAACCAAGTGGCAAAACATTAAGTTTAACAACAGTTTCAAATTTATCCATAACTAATGCACATTCTTTCACAAAACAGGTTACTTTTCTTTTAGCACCAGTGGCTAACTAAACTAACCATGAATTCTCAAACTTATCAACAGATAACTTACATTTTTCTACTATCTGAGATGCAATAAAACTAAGACTAGCTCCTGGGTCAATCAAAATAGTTACAGGGGTCTGATTTATCATACCTTCTACTTCCACCATGGAAGTTTGATATTCAGCTTTTCGGTTCTCCAAGACTACGTTGATTCTAGGCATGCTCCTCGCTAGTTCCCCAATGGTCATCTCCTCCTGTATAGTATGAATATTGCTAACAGTCTTCTTCTAGTTTGGACAGACTAAAGCATAGTGTGGGCCATTACACTCCCAGCACTTGACAGGATCTTTACCCTCAAAGTTCTTGGTAAAGTTTCCATGATTATTTGCAGTTTCCTTACCTTTATAATTATTTTGATTGTTGGGTGTACTGTTCCTATTTCCTTGGAAATTATTGTTATTAGAATAGTTTTTGGCCTTATTGTTCTTAAAATTTCTGTTAGGCACAAAATCCTTCTTCTTTTGTTCAAACTGATTATTATTTTTCTTAGTCTTCCAGTTGGCCAAGCTTTTTTTCTTCTGATTCTGCTCAAAACAAAACTTAGCATTTCTCATAGCTTCCTCCAAGGTCTTTGGGTTATCATATTCAATTCTATCTTTAATATGATAGGGTAGACAACTAAAGAATCGTTGTACCTTTGGTTTCTCATCTACAAGGTATGGTATATACCTAAGTAGACTTAAGAACTTGTTGTTCAAATCCTTCATTGTCATTGAACCTAACTTCAGTTCATAAAACTCTTTGGCTCTCTCCTCATAATACTGCTCAGACAGGAATTTCTTTTTGAAATACCTCTTAAAGATACTCCAGTTAACTTCTTTCTCTTTTATACCCTTAACTCTCTTCAAGTCCTACCACCAAATGTCAACCTTTCCTAAGAGGTTATATATAGCCATCCTAGCCTTTAACTGGTTAGAATAATTATATATTTTGAAGTACTTCTTCATTCCAGATAACCAGGATTCAGCTTCCTCCCCCTTCTCAGTCTCTCCATTAAATTTTGGTGGTTTTATCTTTCTGAATTCCTCGGAAATTTCCTCATAAGGTTTGTATTTCCTCTTTTTAGTGTACAGATTATCATCACTACTGTCACTAGTAGTATGGTAATTTTGTTGTTCACCAAACACTTCAAAAGATGAACTACTTTTAGTTTTTGTATGTTTCATCTTTTTATATTTTCATTGATGACTGGCATCTTCTAATTCTGACCTTCTACCCCTACCCTCAGTTTGAAACTTTTCAATTAGGATCTGATTCAGCTTTTCTTGAGCCCTCAGAATCCTTTCATTTTCTCGCTTTACAGACTCCATTTTAGTTTTTAAGTCTTTTACGGTTTGTTTCGGTAAATTTCTATACCATAGATCCTAAATCCTCTGGTATAGGATCTCTTGGTAAATTTCCTGTTTCAGTAACTGGAGACTTCTCCTCTGCATACTCTTCCAGCCTTTCCATACCTACCTATTAAACTTCAGAAAAACAATTCTCTGTTGAATAACATTTAAAATAAAATACATCAGCATTATAATTTAATTTACTATTTTATGAAAGCTATTTGGGCTTCATCAAGGCCTAGTGTTTGAACCTTGTGCTCTAATACCACATGTCAAAACCCCAAATTTTCACAAAAATTTAAAATTTTGAGATAACTACAAATGCTAAAACCTACGGTCTACTAACAGCTAACGGTTTGCAAATAAAAGAAACAGTCAAGTAATTAGTTTCACTAAATATTAATTATAATAACTCAATAGTTCAATTTTGTAACAAGAATAAACTCTTCTTGCTTATTGTTTTACTTCAGTTTACTGATGAGTCTTTTCAAGTCAAGTAGGTGGAATCTACTTTTGAATCCGGGGCTTACTTAGCAATCGTACTAATGCAAATGATTACTAGTTCTTACAGGTTTACAAGTATGATCGAACGAGTACGTATTAAAATTCTTTAAAGTATCCAATAGTATTTTATTTGCAGTTAAAAAGCTTAGTAATTAAGCTTCTAAACCTTAAATAGCTTTTGTGAGGTAAAATCATTTGGCTTCCTTCAGTTTTTCTTGTAATAATGTTCAGAAGTAAGTAACGACAGTAAGATATGTTTGCGACTCTAAGAATTAGAATCTCAATTACAAAGTATTTCTACTTTATTCTATGTAATTTGTAATGTTATAATGATTGCTTATCAGTATTTATGCAATAGTACATTATCTTATCTGTGTAACATCTGTCCCACATTTCGCTTCTGCGAGATAACTTACAGCCTGTTAACCTTTGGACAGTATAAGTTCGATTGTGCAAACTGAAAAATATAATGCCTTCCTATATGAGATCATTGTTTGCCTATAATTTAATTTCATGTCAAACCATGAGGTTCTAAATATTTCTAGACTCAAAAGAATCATTCCTATTTAATTTCTTAATTTTCTATGATACTTCTCTTGAATTACATTACTGTCTACAAACAGTTTATCTGAGGTTGATGCTCTTGAAACAGGTTGACTTTTTAGTTATATTGTTTAGTTCTATAACTACTTTACTACCCAATTGACCTAGAGAATCCTTAGCAACCTCCAAGTTGAGTCATAACCATAATTCATCAAAGTATTCTCGCTTTGAACTATGTAACAGAATTTCATAATAGTGTGCTTACAATATGTTTTGTCCACTTCATAGTTCTGCTATCAATGAGTTATTAGTTCTTATGTGACTTATAAACATGCATACTCTATTTGTTAATAGACATTCAGTCTATATCTAGCACAAGGTTATAAACATGTTTAGATTAGAGTTTATGATTCTCCAACTTATTACATTATGCCATTTATAAAAGTCAAGACTTGCAATGTTGTTATTACAAGAGATTTACCATGTATAAATTATAGTCTTTTTACAAAGGAAACTATAGTTGTTCATTGATTAGAATGAATTCTCCCATAAAACATTTGATCTCTTATCTATAGTAAAAAACATAAAACATTGATCTCTATCTATAATAAAGACAACTTTTAGAGAAAAGAAATGCAACCATTCAAATTGCATTTGTGATGTTATAATGTAATAACATATGGTTATATGGTGAAATGAGTCTTATAAACATGTTATCACTTGAAAAGCCGTTATTACGAGAATTAACCATATATAAGCTATATTGTTTTTACACAAGAAAGTTATAGGTGCTTGATGGTTAACTTGAGCTCCTCTATATAATAAAGACCTCCATCCATAACAAGTTTAATGTTTGAGAGCAAGGGATTACTAACATCCATAACATATTAGGGAGTTTACAATCTATAAGTTATAAGGTTATAGAATAGAGTGTGTTCTATATATAATTGGTTTCGGCACTAACCAA
>LPNX010661000.1:191921-208881 GCA_001517045.1 Pseudotsuga menziesii
AGTTTAATATATGATACTCCTCGCTAGGTCAACGTAATTCACGACATTGAGGTTTTTAACCATGATCTAATAACTCATATGATGAGCGACGTGTTGATTGATAAGCAAATAATTGGTTATCATATAGTTTTTATGCATCATGATTAAATAATTGAAAAATCGTTATATGCAGGAAGTAAGTTATATGACCCACTGCATGTTGATTTACGATGCCACGTGGTCGTCTCTTGACCAAGCATGGAAAGTATAAAAGTCATCGTAACCCTAACCCTTATCATTCTTTCCCCGCAGTTTGCGCTTGCCCTTGAGGCTGCTCTACTTGGCTTCCATGGTGGCCGTCGGTTCTCCTTGCTTCGGTTATCTTGTGTCTTGGTTCAGTACTGCATGTGTCACGAGTGTGCGGTTTTAAAAGCCATTCTCAGTGGCTGAATCCTCACTCAGTAACTTGTGGAGATTAGCATTGCTCTTGGCTGGCTGTCTATGTAGTCTTCCTTTTGCTGTCTTCATGGTTTATTGTTTGCTTCAATTACCTTTTGTTGTTCTCCTGGCTCGTCATTGCGTGAGGGTTACACTTGCAGGTTGTTGAGTATTTTTTAAATGCAAATCCCATAGATGACAGTGCTTCTACCAGACTGTTCGTTGTTTTTCGTTAACAGGTGAGAGTTTGTTTTTCATTTTTATTTAACTTTGCAGTAGGTGTAATACTGTTACAAAGGCAAATGATATCTTAAGTTATTATTTAATGACCATAGTCTTTTCACTACTCGCAAGTGCTCGCCACTAAAAGATTTTACAGTGAAGATAAAAGACAGTCAACCAACAAATGTCGTGGCTTGTGGTCTGCTTCGGGTAAGCCCCGTGATCCAACTGTTGGGTTTTCACCCTACTTGCATCAGGGTGGTCAATGGAATCACCCAGGGTTTGGGGAAACCTTCCTTGACTCACCATGAGTTATATAGTTTGATTTACAGGTTGTTTGTGGGTTTACCCAGTTTCAAACCCTCACTAGTCGATGGGTAGACTCGGTTTAACTAAGCAACGTATTTAGTTTGAAGTTGGCTTTATGGCTTGTTTAAATTAGTATTTTTTGTAAAGACAATTTGGTCTTCAGGCTTGGTTTAGTTTATCAGATGTTTAATGATATACTCTGTGTAATTTGAGGGTTTTACCCTTCTTAACTGTACATGAAGTTTTATACTCTATTTGAATACTCTGTAAGGGTTTATAATTAAAGTTTTAAGGCTGATACTTACAGTCGTAACTTAATTCTTGCTTGTTTTTATTTAGAGTTATGAATTAGGTTTTAACCTGTAAAAACCCTCGTTTTGATATAAATTATTCTAATTATAATAATTATAAAGTCCTTTTATTTGTCCTTAAAGGACTGTGAGTAAATTATATTAGCCTGGTTATTTAATGGTTACATAATTTAATAAATTTGATTTATTACTTCAATGATTTGCTAATTGTAATAATTATAAGGGTTTTAACCCTGTTATTGGGGCATACTGTTAATAAAGAAAAGACACAGCTTCTTTTATAAGTACATTTTGTATATGTTGATCAGTAATGTATTTCATTTCTATGTTTAGATTCAGTTGGTTCATTAATAGTTTTTAAAAGAACTAACTTATGGTTTAACCTAGGTTACTAATGTATATAAGAATACAAAAAGATTATGTTCAGAAATATGAACTAGGGTTTATCCTATTTAAATTTTATAATGATGATTTTTGTATTGCTCTTTTGTTAAATTCGATTACTATCATAAGATTTCTTTAGTTTGTTTAAAAGAATTACTAATTCATAAACAATACTGTTTATGGTTAATAATAATTTATATTTGTATTAATAGTAATATTGTTTGTAAATACTATATTCCTTTAAGTTTATTTTTACATAAATGTATTATTAATAAAGACTAAGAACAGTCTATAATAGTTTAATTTATTTGATAAGATTATTTTGTAAGCTTGGTGAATGAAATAAGAACTTTCATACCTGTCAACACTCCTGTACATAATTTGTTTGTAAGTGTGTAAGGATAGTTCCTTATTTATGCATAGGTTACTACTATCTTTTAGTTATTTTAACTCTAGAGAAAGAATACTGTAAGAGTTATTAAGTTCTTCTTTAGAGTTCAAATAGTTACAAGTAAAATAGCTATTATTATAAGAAAAAGATATAATCTAACAGAACTATATTTACATCTTTATTTAACATAAATAATAAGCACTCAACTGATATTTCTATTTCTTCTATTTCAGTGTAGATGTATAGTTTATACAAGAAGATACTGTGTAAAAAAAAAATGAATTACATACTTGAATATACTGCTATTAGCAAAATAATATGATTCTGTTCTTTTTCTAATATTTTAAATACACAATCTAGTTCTAACAACAACCCTACGAAACAGATTAATATTCCTTCTAGAAAAACAACTATCAATTAAAGAAAAGATTTCAATACTCTAAAAAACATAAGTACTCTATTCCTTTCATATTCCTATCATACTTCATTCATTTTAAACACACTACATGTGCTAGAGTACGATCTGGTTTACTCGAGATAGGGAAAAACATAGGTAGGATTATTTTTCATCAAAGAACAGATTCAGCATTAAAACAACTAAGAGATTTCAACTTAACGGTTCATAACATAACATATAAATCATTCATTATTTGTTCATACTCAGATATAAAATTTAACACAGAAATTAAAAGATAGTATAACCTATTTTTAAAGCTAGATGACAATAGTGTTGGGAGGTCGTTCCTCCCTACCAACTTCTGGAGAGCACTCAAACAGTGACTTCTCAGGACCCCCAAGTCTATTCCTGGTCTCCTTGGCTGGGACTAGGTGGAGCAAACAACAAAGTATTAGTCCAATGACTCAATACCAACTCTGCACACTGCAGCAAGATATTTCATCTGGAAAGTTGTACTAGATCACTTCCTGCAGTTTACCCCTCAAACACCTTCCACAAAAATTCCCTTCCCAATGAATTCCTTGAAGTGCATTCACCTGAATGATTCTTCTCCTGGAATGAGCAGCCTCATCTCTCTTCAATGGGATTTTTTATTAAGATTGCCTAGGTCTTTTTGGGTTAGTTGTCATTAATTGAGCCACCTGCTCTGATCCCCCTTTATTGGGGGATCATGACACCAAATGTAGGGAGGTTTCCACCTGCAACATTGGAAGTGTTTGAGGATGCTGCCACTTGTGTATTTTCTCTCCACCTAGTCTCCTCCACCAACTTGACTAGTAACACTCTTCTTAACAGCTCTCCCAAGCTATTGTATCCACTTTTATTTATTTAAAATTAAAATATTCAAAATTACATTCAATATCCTTGACTCTGCTGAGTCATCATTTACAAATTAGCATTAAATTTAACATAATGTCTTGGAATAATATCAAAATAAGATAAAATTATTTTGCAAAATTGGGGTATGTGACAAAGGTATGGAAGGATCGATGGATTCCTAATGAGCTTAGTCTTTACCAAGAGTAAAGCAGACTCCAACCTCTACTACAAGGTTGATGAAGAAGGAATTTTAATTTTGTAGATGATCTATTCTTGACAGGTGATGATAGGTCAATAATCGAATGTAAGAAGTGGCTTGCTGCAGAATTCGAAATGAAGGACCTTGGAATGATGCACTACTTTCTAGGTCTTGAAGTATGGCAACATTCAGATGAGATTTTTCTAAATCAAGGAAAGTATACTGTTGAAATCTTGAAAATATTTGGAATGCTAGATTGCAAAGCTATGACCACTCCAATGACTACTAGTTTGAAGTTATTGAATGATGATACCTCAGAAGTTGTCGATGTCACACTATATAGACAGATCATTGGTTCATTGATGTACCTCACCAATATCAGACCAAATATATGTTTTGCAATAAACACATTAAGTCAGTACATGGTGAATCCTAAACACGTTCATCTAATTGGTGTAAAGCATGTGATTAGGTATCTAAAGGGAAATTTAGATTATGGATTGAGATATACATCTAGTGGAGAGATCAAGTTGCATGGATATGCAGATTCAGATTGGGGTGGAAGTGCAAAGATAGAAAGAGTACATTGGGATGTTGTTTCAGTTTGGGATATGGCATGATATCTTGGTTTAGTAGAAAGCATACCAGTATTGCACTTAGCACAGCCGAGGCAGAATATATTGTAGCATGTTCAACCTGTAGTGAAGAAGTATGGCTTCGAAAGATGTTGTCAAGATTATTCGATGCAGAGGTAGATGCCATTGATATGCTTTGTGATAATTAGAGTTGTATTAAGATGACAAAGAATTCTGTATTTCATGATAAGTCAAAACACATTGAGCTCAAATATAATTTCATACAGGATATGGTGCTGAAGGGAGATGTAAAGCTCAAGTATGTTCCCACTGAGGAATAAGTAGCAGATGTGTTGACTAAGTCTCTGGCTTGTGTAAAGTTTGAATACTTTTAAGACAATCTTGGTCTGGTCCGAAAGGACCTCTCTCGAAAGAGGGAGTGACAGCAGATGTTGGATGCAGTGGTGATTAGGTCATTCTAGGAGAGGGTACATCTAGCTAGGGTTGTTTCGCCCGAAATAGTTAGTAAGCCAAACTAAAGACATCTCGATCCTAGGGGGATTAGTATGTTTGGCTAGGCTTGTTTGGCCTGAAAGGGTTAGTAAGCCAGACAAGGCTTGTTTGGTCCCCAGGGAGATCCATCTATCTAACTAGGCTTGTTTGGCTCGAAAGAGTTAGTAAGTTAGAAAAAATGACCAGATGGATCTACCAGATAACTCACCATGATGTTGCTCCGAAGAAGATGAAGGGAAATATGTATCCTTAGTATTTCTATACTGTTGATTGTTGATGATTGCTAAAAATCTTGATAGATGTTTCAATATTGTTATACCGATTGATGATTGATGAGATGCTTGATAGTTGATACAGTATTGCTATACCCCTTATTGTTGCTAACTACTGAAAAGCTTAATAGATGTTTCAGTATTTCTATACTGATTGTTGATGACTACTGAGATGCTTGATGGTTGTTATAGTAGTACTATACTATTAGTTGGTGTTTATTACTGAAAGACTTGATTATTGATGCAGTATTGACATACTACTAAGATGTTGATGATTGATGTCATGCTTGATGATTGTTTGATGAATGTTATCAATAATTATATTGTTACAGAAGAAGAATATCCAGAAGTTGATTCAAGTAGAAGACAAATAAAATATGATTGAAGTTGTAAAGACTATAAGAAGAAGATCTAGAAGATGGAAAATAGAAGATGTTCAAGAAGATACTGAAGATGAAGATTACAAAGATGTTCTAGCTAAGATCGATGATGAAGATGTTAGACAAGTGTTCCAAATCTTCCTATGACATATAGAGATTCACCTGAAAATTGTATAGTTGTAGTAGAAAATGTTTAATCCCTTCCTAGTTAAGAGGGAGTGTTAATTTTATTGTAACTTCAAAAGATATTCCAAGTAATAATGTATTCCTCCCTAGGGAGATGAGTTTGGTCTTGTCAAAGTCATTAAAAGAATAAATTTAAATCTCTGGATGTAAGTCGAGTCATTAGTACCCAAGTTTTATTATAATAAATGCTATTTGTGATATCCAGTTGGACAAGTCAGCCTTGTCAGCTAGTGAAGTCATCCCCACTAAGTAGGAGGTCAAGTCAACAGAAGAATATAAATAGGAGGTTCCTCCCTTAATTTGTACTCATTCAAGATGTTCTTAGCAAGAGAGAGAATGGGTAGCGCAAGAAAGAGAAGGAGGAAGCTATTGTCTAAGTCTTACACTGCACTGGTTGAGTTCTATGCTAAGGAAGTTTTGCGAGGTTTTCTCCCTTGTGGTTTCCCTGAGGAAAATATATGTGTTCTTATGTTCTTATGTTTTTTTTCATGTTGTTACTTTAGTGATATTCTAGTGGATAATTGTTTAAAGTTATCATATAAACAATTTTAAGGAATATTCAACAATAATGTCCCTTTTTGGAAATTTCTTAGAAATGCACAAATGGGGCAAATTCAGGCTTAACTAGTTATGACTCTAGAGTGTTCCAACTGACTCCAAATGGTACCGAATTTCAAAGGAAATGGTATGGTGAGTATTAAAACATCCCAATTTTTTCATGTACACTTTTCATCTTACTTTAGACCTCTGCAACTTTGTTTTGGGCTACTGACAAAAAGGGAAAAATGACTAGGAAATTGTGATGAAATCCCCTCTATGGTGTAGGCTAAAAGGGATTCTCAACCCATGTACAAAATCCCAAATTTATAAGAAGAGTATGGGGAATGATATAAGGACTCATAGAATTTTATTACACATGGTTATTAATTATTCAATCTGGTTATATAAGTCAACATCCTTTTGATAACTTTCAATGAAATTGCTTATGGGGAAATTGCATAACTAGCTCGATTTTGACATATGAAAGGTAGAATTAAAGCTTCCGATAAGGATGTGAAATATATGTACCATATACATAATACAAATTTATTCAATAATAGTATTAAACACCAGATAACTCCCTTCATACAAGTCTTGTATACAACTCATTCAGCTTGGGAGTCAAATACATGAAAACTAGTGAATTAGTAGCATGCAATTGTAAGAGTTTCACATAAGGATTTCTTGGATTTCGACCCACAAAGAATAAGGAAATGAAATTACAGAGTAAAAAACCATATATGGCTGTCACAAAATCATCAAACTGAGAGAATATCCCTCATACAAATATAATATAAAACTACTTCAGGATTGAAGCTAACATCCATGAAAACTAGTGATACAATGGCATCAAAATGCAATATTTTCACACGTGAGTTTCTTGGATTTCAAGATAAATAGAATATGGGAATGAAATTAAAGAGAATTACATAATATATGGCTTCCCCAACATCATCAAAATCATAGAAATTTTCTCATACAAATATGATATAAAGCTACTTCAATATTGAATCTAAATTATGTTGGTGCAAATATTAAACAAATTATAACATAATTCCAACGATTTAATTGTCAACCAGGAGAGAGCGTAAAATTTTGAGGTACAAACAAAATATATGCAGGGGAAGAGTGTTGCTAAACTGAATCTATAACTGAAATTGAATCTAAGTTATGAAAATAGGAAATTAGATGGAAATAAATTTAATTGTAGAAAACATAAAATTGCATAAATTAACTTGATAAAGAATGACTGAATTGCATGAAATAAACTGGTATAAAGCAATCAAAATTAACAATAACTGGTGAGCTCACATAAAATCTACATTAACAACTCATAAGAAAAACATAATGTAAAATCTATATGAACAACTCATAAGAAAGAAACTACTAAAAATCTATATTAACGGAAGAGAATCAAAGGATGTGCATCAAAGCATCAGCTCCATTACATAACCATCAAAATCTATTCTATGACTAACTCTGAACTATTCTCTACTTCAAACCACTAGAGAGGCCTCCAACCAAAATGAGGAGAGAGCCCTCTTATTTATACATGAATTCAAGATAACTGGTCATAATTACATATCCACTATTCTCTCAACTTATCCCTCAAAATTCTCAACAAATCTACAACTCATCCCTTAAAATTCTCCAACAAATATTGGATGAGATATTCTCTCCACACCTCCATGATCTTCTCCTTGAAATTAACTCACATCTAGAAGATGAAATTCGAATTTGAGGCTAGGTGGTCACTTTTGAGCTTGTTAAAGTCTTCAAATACACCTGTAAGCATCACCAAACTCACCCAACCTTAAAATATAATGAAAATATGTTATTTTTCTCAATAATTAACCATAAATTCACTCAAAATACTGAGAAATAAATGATTTGGAAAATGGTAATATAAATTCATATTTATTATGAAAGTCATGAATATTAATGGTTTTATGGGAGGATGAAATAGGAATAAGGTGACAAATGGTATAGGAAAGATTAATAAAATGTGGTGTTTTTGCGGCTCAACATACCCCCCAACTTGACTGTTTGCATGTCCTCATGCAACTATGCATTGAATCTCTTTTAAAACTTTTGGCTTGTAGTTGAGGCTTTACATGATGATGGTATGTAACAGTAAATCATTCCATGATTTTTAAATGCATGAGTAGCAGCAATTTTTTTTTCCTTTTTTCTCTTTTTCATATATATTTGTGGCTGGTTCTTATGTGACAACCATAACAAATGTTAGCTCTTGTGGTAACAACATTCATTTATTTTACTTGTATTTTTTCTACAATACATAAGAATTTTTTTTAAAGTATACATGCATTGAAATGATGAACCATCAATGTATATTAGAAAGCCTTTCTTCATATTATGAATCATGCCAATATATAGCATAGTTTGGGAAAGACATTTTGAGCAAGGGTAAATGAGATGATGAATATGTAAAATGGTAATGAATGGTCCCCACCCCCAACTTAAGATGTATTAGGTTTATGAAAAGGAGAAAAAAATATAGTGAGAAAATTTTCCAAATTCATTCATTTTCTAGCATTTAAGGAATTACATGGTTAAATATTAGAAAACAACATACCTCCACTTACCCAAAAAGTTGATGAACTTGTGCAATAGGGATGTGGCTGTTGTTGCTGCTGGATCATAGAATGTGAAGTGAAGGATCTGAACTGCTTCTTGGTTGGATCAAGTAGAAGATGAGAGCTGAAAGTAGAACTATGGTAGTCTCATATGGCTAAAAGTATGCTGCTGCAAAACTATTGATGATATCATGAAAAGTATATAGTCTTCACCTGCTACAGAACTCGATGGTACAATTATTACGATGCGAATAAATGTGTCGATGTTGAACATGGAAAGAATTCATTGGATTACTGACCATTGATGAATGTCGTTAACCAATGCGAGGCAATCTCACCATTGATGTCAATGAGTGCCAAGGTACCTAAATACATCGTGCAAAGTTCAAATAAATGAGCAGATGTCGAGCCACTTGCAAGATCTAACGATCAAGGGACATTGATGTATTCCCATGATTGTCAGCGAGAGAACTTGCCATTAAGGTATGCAAGCCTCAAGGTACTAAAAATGAACTCTAGTCTCTATCCCAGATAAGGTGCTAAGGTCAATGGGGCAAGACTTGTTGAAAGGTGGGCCTTAAGGAATCTCACATCATTCAACACGAGTTGCACATAATGAGTGGTAGGACTATAAATGAAACATCTCATGGTCAAACAGCTTTTATGGCAGGGATAACAGAGCAATGTAGTCATCGAAAGGAAGTTGAATGGTTTTATTCAGAAGGAAAAAGATAAACTAAAAATGAGGAAAATGTGTGCGACTCAGAAAGGTAGTCATGCGAGAAATCATGATGTATAAGGCACTGAAAAAGTAGACTCTAGCATGGATGATGGATAAGCTTGGAAGGAAAAAGGGTAAGTAATCATGACATGGCATAATTGGTCTCTGAAAGGATTCTTTATGGCAGCAAAATGCCATGACTTACACAAGGGAAACTCAACTCCTTCAAGCTTTCAATGGAACATTTTTTCAAAAATCTTCTATAATTCTGGAAACTATTTCTGCATGCCATTTGTTCATCTTTTGAAGCTGAAAAAGGTTAGTATTTCCCTGCAACAAACTTGTTAGAGCATTGAAAATATAGCAAAATATGTGCTTAACAAAAAGTTGAGGAGAATAAAAAAAATGCTCTCATACCTGAAAGTGGCGACCCTACTTGTCGAAACCTATTTCTGAGCAACTTACAAAAGCAAGTTAGCACAACGATCATAAAATTTTGAAAAAAATCAAAATTCATTTAAAATTTAATATTTTAATATTTTATTTATTAACTAATACTTTTTTAAAACAAGTGCGTCTTTATGTAATGATTGCGCAATAGGGAGAGAGGGTCGACCCTTTCAGTGGTCGACCCCTCTAAAAGCAAACTATCTTAATAATCCGAAATAAAGAGGAGTGTGCAATATAAACAATTTTGCATGGTGAGCTTAGCAGTTTTATTGATCATGCACAGATACCCTCCCCCCAATTAAAGATGTGCCAGGTCCCACTGTGCAAAAATAAAAATTAAAGAGAAGGCATAACTCCGACAACAAGGCCCTTCAATTTCAAAGACACATATTAATTTTATTAATATTTTATGTTTTGTTTAGATTAATTTTTATTTTATATTGTTATAATAATATTATTATTGTTGAATTATTTTTGTATTTTTATTTATTTACCTAATATTTTCTTTATAGATTTAATTTTTATGTAGTTATAATAAAAACAAATGTTTTATAATTTTAATATTGTTTTTTTTTTTTTTTAATTAGTTTAATAAAAGATTTTTTATTTTTATAACTTTTATGTTTAACCTAAATTTTTTATTTATTTTTAAATACTTTTATGTATGTATATATATTTTTAATTTCTGTTATAACAATATTTTTTATTATTATAATCATAGGTATTTTTTAAATATAAAAATATATACAATTTAATCGCAAAATCCTAAAAATTTATATTTCAATCACAAATGTAAAAAGAAATATAAAAAATTAAATATATTATTTTAAAATTATATCTATATAATTTATTTGAATTTGGACTTTATTTATTAACTTTGGTTTTTTAATTATTTTAAATCACATATTTTAATTAATATGTTAGCCTACAAGAAACACAAATTGCATTTTTATTTAAATTCCATGCCACAAAGTCATAAATTATTCATTATTATTCAAATGAGAAATTATTATTTCCATGAAGCAAAGTAAGCACGGCTGGCAAGATTGGAAAGGAGGAGGGCTATTACATATCACATATTTTGTTTGAAGATTGAATTAAAAATAAAATAGGTGGTTGTTTTATATATATATATTAACCTAATACACCTCCACATTAAAATTACAAAATTAAAATAATTTATTTTTAAACCTTATAAATCCAAAGATGTAAATTATACTTTGGCCAATTAAATATTATGCATGACTCTTATATTGGCTTGTAAGAGAGTTGTGTAAGGCTTTAAGCATGTTTTAGTTTTATGAAATATTCTCTTTTATAAATCAAAGTTTTAGCATTTCCAAAAAAAATAACTGGTATAAGATTGATGAATTGTCCTCCCGTTCCAATGAGCACATGACTTCCATTGGAAAAAGTCAAGGGTGCACGCCTACAAGCTATTGATACCAAATACATTATATAAAGTTGAAAGGTGGACGGTGGCGCTAGCAGCTCACTGTTATTATTACAGAGATCATACTACGTATATATTAAAATCCGGAATAATGGGTCAATTGTGGAGTAAACATGTCAATATATGTTAAAGAAGCATATCAAGAATATCAAAATGGCCCCAATTCACAGAACTGAGATCATTGCGCACCAGATCAAAGAGGGCGTTTCAACCTGATCGCAAAGTATGAGGAAATAAAGTGCCACAACAAATAATTTAAGATTGTTGAATATTAAAACTGAACTCTTATGTAACCTAAATTTTTATTTAGGTTTTGTTTATTAAAGAGGACTCGCAGACAGCTGAAACCCCCGTTAAGGATAGTTTTCAGTTTGGGCTGGCCTTTCTCAGTTCATCATGGCGGTCAATAAATTCAATATAAGCCATCTCTACAGTATAGAACTGGTTGTTAGCATAAACAACCAGTTATTATGGTGTGTTAGAGAGGCGATAAAAAAAAATGCAATATTTTTTACTTATTTTAAAATATCTGTGATCCATTCCAGGCATTGATTTACAACGTTTGACACCAAAGAATTAAGACTGACTTAAATACAAAGATAAATGTCCTCTTATATGTTATCATATACAGAAAAAGCACTTTTCTCTTTGCATAATGTCCTCTCCGATTCATTGATTGGCTTACGTTTGGCTTGCAGGGATCTGAGCCACTTTTTTTTTTATATATATATATAGCTACTAATTCTATTTCATTGAATTCGAAGTCACCATGGCTGCCATACACAAGAGAGGACGGAAAACTCCATATCCATGACGCCTTACTCAGCCTTGGATGGGACTAGCCTTTGGAACCTGTGCCTCAAAAAAATCGCCTCAGCTAATGTTGTGTATGCCTCTTATGCTGTTGGCCCGTAAAATGATCATTTGACCGACTTAGCTGTAGAATTTGTCATTACCAGCGGCGTAGGATGTTGAAAATTTTGGAGCGTGTAGGGGAACAACCTTCTTCATGACTAAACATGTCAATAGTGGCCTACATTCTATCGAGCCAACTGTTGATGTGTTTGTTCTATTATTATTATTGCTTTCAATATTACAATCGATAATCTCCTTAATAAATGCAAACAGAGTATGTTTAGCCAACTCTCCACAGGAATCGTGGGAAGAACCCATGAGATCTGGGGCATCTAGTAGAAGGCAACGAAATTCTTGCAACAATATCGATATCTGCCAATGATAGGTAATTATTCTAATAAGAATTCATGCCAGGTTTTTCGTGGTAACATTGAAACTCTAGTTGCCAATAGTTACGGTTAGTATTGAAATTCGCTAGGATCTCCTGGGCAGAATACTGCGAGATCTCATGGGTGGTTACTGAGCCCTCTTCTATTTTAGCGATAGACCCAGAGACTAGTAATAACATCCTCTCAACATATTGTAAAAGATATATTGATTTTAATGCAGGTTTTAGTGTGGTAGGATGAATGCTCAGATCAAGAGATAGAACTGTTTTGCAAGATGCACATGGAGGATTGTTTACATGATGAGCATGGAAGGCTGTAAGGTTTGGCGTTTGCAGGTTTCTGATGGAAGGCTGTAAGGTTGAGCGTTTGGAGGTTTAGTATGGAAGGTTAAACAGTCTTTTTATTTATTTTTTATTTTTCTTTTTAATTTTTTTTTTAATATTTATATTAATATTTCAGTTATGGGGCTATTTTAATATAGATATATTATATGTTTCATTTCTTTTTATTTTATATATATACTACCTTTCAATGTTTATAATTGTAGGTTTAAATAAAAAAACTAGAAACCATAACAGAGAAATATTGGTTTATTTCAGTTCAATATCATTGGGTTTTATTAAATTAAATTAGAAAATTAATTTTTAGAAAATTAATTAAAAAACAAAGAAATATTATATGTGATGTTTTTAATAGATATTCTTTTTCCTTTTTAAATTTATCCTAAATTCAAACTAGATTTTTATGTTATTTTATTTAATTATTTTTTAATTTTTATTTTATATATATATTAAACTAAAACAATCAAAGAAGAAAAAACTAGTTTATATATTTGTTTTGTTTGTTTATTATTTTATTTTATTTTCTATTGATTCATAGAAGAAACCTAATCTGTTTTTTTTATTCTAAGTATGATTAGAAAATTTATTAAATGAAAAATGGAAATGGAAAGAGATGAAAATTTTCTTAAATTTTAGATTTAAAATATTAAAACTAATTTTTTTAATTCCTAAAAAAATAAAAACACTAATAATTAAGACTATTAGAAATGAAATTCTTAACAAATAGAAACATTACAGTAAATTAAAGTATACCAATTTTAAACTCGAAATAAAACTAAAACCTATCTACTTTAATTTAATTAATATCTACAATCATTTAGGTATAGTGAAATTTCTAGTGGAACCATACATGTCAAATCAGTAAAATATACATGCGATTTTATAAAATGAAATCTAATATATTCATAAGTACGAGAAACTAGGGATTGTAAATGTAAATTAATAGAACAAAAACAAAAACAAAACTTATCTAACTTAATACTTACTTGGAAACATTGTTCAATGCAGCTCTCGTTTGCATGATGATCACCTGAGATCCCTTCTTCACCCTCTTCAACTTCCTTCTCGCACGCTTGTTCCTTATTAGATGTATAGAATTCTTCAGATATTAACTCTTCTTTCACTTCTGTAGGAGTGGTTGCATTTTTAATTGAAGTTAATATCTCATCTTCTTGGGAAGATGATATCCCGACTTTTGCAAGGATCTGAGTGAGTAATTCCAAACTTACACTCATCAAATCAAATGCTTAAAAAGGGAGAAAAACATGTACATGACAAGTTAAAACAATACGAAATGGGTTAGTACAAAACAAATGCAAAAACATGAATAAAAGGTGCACATAAATATGTACGAAACAAAAATAAAACAAATAAGTTAATATAAAATAAAGGCACCAAAAAATGAAAGCAATCTATACTGAAAATGAAAAGGGAAACTTGCACAAAGATAAACTTGCATTTGCAAAAAAAGAAAATACTTTACAGAAAAATGAACACACTTGCGAAAACAAAGGAACAACAAGGCTTTGGGGCACCCCACTATAGTGGATGCGTCTAGCTGTTACACCATGGAAATCCCAGAAATTCCGTAGTGAATTCATCCTTACGTCTTACTGTTTTCCCCTCCCCCTTGCTGTGTAATGTAAGAGTAATCTATTTATCTATATAAACATTGATCCCTTTTAGCACCTCCGTGACAACGATGCCAAAATATTGGTGCAAATATTAAACAAATAATAACAGAATTCCAACGATTTAATTGTCAACCTGAAGAGAGCATAAATTGTGAGGTAAAAACAAAATATATGTAGGGGCAGAGTGTTGTTGAACTAAATCTATAATTGAAATTGAAACTAAGTTATGAAAATAGGAAATTAGATGGAAATAAATCTAATTGCAGAAAACATAAAATTGCATAAATTAACTTGATAAAGCAAGATTGAAATGGCATGAAATAAACTGGTATAAAGAAATCGAAATTAATAATAACTAGTGAGCTCACATAAAATCTACATTAACAATTCATAAGAAAAACATAATGAAAAATATATATGAATAACTCATAAGAAAGAAAATGCTGAAAATTTATATTAATGGAAGAGAATCAAAGGATATGCATCAAAGCATCATCTCCATTACATAACCATCAAAATCTATTCTATGACTAACTCTGAACTATTCTCTACTTCAAACCACTAGAGAGGCCTTGAACCAAAATGAGGAGAGAGCCCTCTTATTTATACATGAATTTAGGATAACTGATCATAATCATTAGAGGAATTTTGGGGTCTAAAATGGGCCTCCTAAGGAAAATAATAAAATAATAGTTAAAATAATAAAATAATGGTTAAAACAATAAAATAATATTAATTAATTTTGGAGGAAGAAAAAAAAACTACTTTTTGTGTTCGTATTTTCGACATATCTCCCTGTGTTTTTACTCAAATTTCGATCGGGGGAGCTCGTTGGATGCGGAATTTGATTCCGCATCTAACGAGTACCCACACTGCATACTTTTGACGTACCCCGCTACCCCAAAAACAAGAAATACCTGAAAAAATGTGATGATGACATCATCATCACGTTTTTTCAGGTATTTCTTGTTTTTGGGGTAGAGGGGTCCATCAAAAGTATGCAGTGTGGGTACTCGTTGGATTCAGAATCAAATTCCGCATCCAATGAGCTCTCCCGATCGAAATTTGAGTAAAAACACAATGAGATATGTCGAAAATACGAACAAAAAAGTAGTTTTTTTGAATGACAAATATGCCAATTCAACCATTATGGTTGACTTATTTTATTGAAATTCTATTGGTTCTTGAATTCCAACTCACAAAAACTTATTTTGGCACGTTTTCTTATAAGGCCCATTTTAGACCCCAAATTTCCTCTAATGTACATATCCACTATTCTCTCAACTTATTCCTCAAAATCCTCAACAAATCTACAACTCATCCCTTAAAATTCTCCAACAAATATTGGATGAGATATTTATTAATTTGTCACAGTCGTCTAGGAACTGAAAACTGTAGTCTCACAAAGAATTCAGACAAATATGCATAAAATTGGAAAAATGGTGCTGCAATGGAAGTAGCAGCTCTGTATAATCAAATGAAAGAATGTTGATACAATACAATGATCATGCAAGATGCATGAATTCCAAGACAATTTGAATTCCCAAAGAGATCATTCGAATTGAATGAGTGAGTCTAACTTAACTGAATGTAAGCCACAGTGAACACATAAGTTAACCACTGATCAAAACCCTAATTGACTCAACTAAGTTCTAACTGAAGTCGAAGTGCAATAAATGACTGAGCCTAACTGAAAGTAGCTCAGGCACATTTCACTGCAAGCCAACCAACAAGTGGTAGCACATCAATCACCCCAATGAGCCCTGATGAGGTTAACTGAATTCTAACTGGCCATTATAGGTGGTTGGAGGCACCCCTGTTGACCCCAGTTTATTAAATATTAATTAAATAATCAATTTAATGAAAGGAGGCACATTCACTACTCTATTTAACTGATTGTAACCATTAGTTAGCAATTAAGTGCATTTATGACACTCAGATCACCCTTGGAGTGCTCCAGTTAGCCTCCATGAATGAAGGAGAAGGCTTAATTGGACTCCTTGACTGAAGGTAAGCGTGGGTGTGCTCATGTCGATGTCATATAGTGCTCCTCTGATTTCAATTAAGTCAATAAAACTTAGGATAGTGGTTTAACTAGGCCAAATTGACCAAAGTAAGTGTGTATGGTGGTAAATGTCTCCAACACCCCCCATTAAGCTATACTCAGGAGAAGTAGAAAACATAAAGTGCATAAGAATGCTAGGGCCCCGATAACAAAGGCCATAGGTCACCTTGTACAATATTGAAACTCAAACAATGCTCAAAACAAACTAAGTGAGAAAAAGAGGGAAAACCCAGTGGGAAAAACCCCCCCTCAAGCTGAACACTGAAAGTAGTTGGATCACCCTGATGAACTCACCCCCAACAGTGAATGGAGGTAAGTGAACTTATTTTCTTAAAATCTCTTGGTGAAGATGTTTGCAATCTGCTCATCAGTCGGGTAGTATTGCAGAATGATGGTCCTGTCATGCACTAGCTCCCTGATATAGTGCATGTGTATCTCTACATGCTTGGTCCTCTTCCTGGTAACTGGATCTGTGGATAT
>LPNX010661000.1:208948-221454 GCA_001517045.1 Pseudotsuga menziesii
ATTACTACCAAAATCAAACTCTGAAAGAATGTGTTACAACCAAACAGCTTGAATGCAAGCATTCAGCACTCCTCGATACTTGGCCTCTGCTGAAGACAATGCTATGGTGGCCTGCTTTTTCCTAGACCAGAAAATGGGGCCACCACCAAACATGAAGACATATCCGGAAGTAAACTTCTGATCAATAGAATCACCCGCCCAATCGAAATCTATGTACCCAACCAGCTCTAGCTCAGAGTCTGCAGCATAGTGAATTCCATAGGTCGTGGTTCCCTGAATATACTGGAGGATTCTCTTGGCTTCCTTCCAATGAAGATCATGGGGCTGCTGCATGTATCTTGATACAACATTCACGGCATACCAGATATCAGCCCAAGAATGATTCAAGTACAACAAACTACCAATCAGCTGTCGATAAATAGTGTAGTCCATGGGAGGTGTGCTTTTTCCTTCTTCAAGGATGATCCCTTAAAGGAAAGGGAATGGAGAAGCCTTACATTCAGCCATGTTAAACTTGAATAATAGGTCTGATATGTATTTGAATTGAATGACCATTATCCCGTCAAAATTTTGCTCAATTTCAAGTCCCAAAAATTGTTTTAAGAGCCCCAAATCGCTCATTTCAAATGCATTGTAGAGAGCAGTTTTGATGACTAAAATAGAAGCAACTGTGCTACCTGTGATCAGTAAGTCATCAACATATAAAAAAATAATAATCAAATGACCATCAGATTGCTGTATATACACATTTCGATCTGATTTACACCTTTGTAAGTTTTGCGAGAGAAGGAAGGCATCCATCTTGGAATACCACTCTCTTAGGGCCTGTTTTTACCCGTATAGTGACTTCTCATTAGAGGAATTTTAGGGTCTAAAATGGGCCTCCTAAGGAAAATAATAAAATAATAGTTAAAATAATAAAATAATGGTTAAAATAATAAAATAATATTAATTAATTTTGGAGGAAGAAAGAAAAAAACTACTTTTTGTGTTCGTATTTTTGACATATCTCCCTGTGTTTTTACTCAAATTTCGATCGGGAGAGCTCGTTGGATGCGGAATTTGATTCCGCATCCAACGAGTACCCACACTGCATACTTTTGACGGACCCCGCTAGCCCAAAAACAAGAAATACCTAAAAAAAAACGTGATGATGATGTCATCATCACATTTTTTTCAGGTATTTCTTGTTTTTGGGGTAGCGGGGTCCATCAAAAGTATGCAGTGTGGGTACTCGTTGGATGCGGAATCAAATTCCGCATTCAACGAGCTCTCCCGATCGAAATTTGAGTAAAAACACAATGAGAGATGTCGAAAATACGAACAAAAAAATTAGTTTTTTTTAATGACAAATATGCCAATTCAACCATTATGGTTGACTTATTTTAGTGAAATTCTATTGGTTCTTGAATTCCAACTCACAAAAACTTATTTTGGCACGTTTTCTTATAAGGCCCATTTTAGACCCCAAATTTCCTCTAATGTTAGCTTGAAAACAAAAAATAGATCATAAATGTAGCCCTCGGGATGCTTCATGTATACCTCCTCATGAATATCTCCATGCAGAAAATATGAATTAACATCCATATGATGCACTTCCCAGTGCTTAGATGTTGAAATTGTCAAAACTAGGCGGATGGAGTCCATTTTTGCAACCGGTGCAAAAATCTCATGGTAGTCCACACCTTGGACCTGGATGAAACATTTTTCCACCAGCATTGCCTTATATTTTTCAGGTGCTGCCATCTGCAGCAACCTTAGTCTGAAACACCCACTTGCATTGAACCAATTTCCTTCCCATAGGAAGAGAAACTAGCTCCCAAGTACTGTTTTTCTGAAGAGAATTCATCTCTTCATCCATGGCAACTTTCCATCTCGAATCCTTCCAAGCATGGTAGTGAGACTTAGGGTATGAACTTATCATCAAATAACAAGATTCGGATAGCAAATAATCAATACAAGAGAGCACAATACCTGCTCTTTGGAAATCAGAACGGGTTCTCCTTGGATCATCTGGATTTCCAACGTTATCTCCTGCGGAGGAGAGTGTCTGTCGAGCCCAAGTTGGGAGATGATTTTGTACTTCATATTTTGATTCAGCATTTTATTTCTGTTGCACACTGATATCAGAAATCAGAGGATCCAAATCAGGGTCATCACCCCCAATTACATCATCCAAATATTCAGTAGAATAGGAAGGAAATTCAGAGTTTTCTCCTTCACTAATTCTACCTCCTAAAGAGGCTCATCGACCTTGACACTTCTTTCAATGATGATATGTTTTGTTTTGATATCTAACAACTTGAAACCTTTTGATTCATCATGATATCCAATAAACATACATTCTATGCTTTGCGGTTGCAAATCCCTCATTTTATCAAGTGGAATTCGGGCCCATGTAGTGGACCCAAATACTCGCAGATTCGACACATCCGGATTGTGTCTGAAGTATGCTTAAAAAGGGGTCTTCCCTTTCACGGATGAGTGTGGAAATATTTTCTAAATATATGCTACAGCATGCATGGATTCATCCCACAAATTTGCAGCCAACTTCTTTGATTCCAACATACATGTGATCATCTCCTTGAGAGACTGATTCTTCCTCTTCGCTACATCGTTCTGCTAGGGAGTGTATGGGACTGAATGCTGGATCTGAATACCACTTTGGGAACATATATGCAATAACTCATTACTGACATACTCCTCACCATTATCAGATCTCAAGATCTTGATCTTTTGTCCAGATGCATTATCAATCAAGGCCTTCAATTCAGTGAATTTTTCCAAGACTTTCGACTTCTTTTTGATAAAAAACACCCATGTGTATCTAGAAACGTCATCAATGAAATTCAGAACGTACCTTGATCCATTCATGGATGTGATAAGCATGCGACAACTGATATCAGAATGTATCAGTCCCAAGATGCATGATGCTCGGCTTGCCTTCCCCCGATCAAACTTATGCTCAGGGTGCTTTCCAACAACACAGCCCTTGCAAATTCCAGTGGTAGCTTTGATGACCGGGAGGCCTTCAACCATAGAATTCTTCTGTAATTGCTACAAGTATTTGAAGTTCAAATTGCCGAACCTTTCATTTCATAGTCTACTAACTTCATTTCCATGAGTCAGAAATGCAGTGGGCTTTGCATCCGCCACAAAATGGGAGAACTCATAGGATTTTGCATGATGGTTTGCAAGGCCTTTTGCTACAATTTTTCCAGATGCAAGTTCTGTGATCTCTACATCATCTGGGATAAATGAGACTCTCTTAGGCACTCTCATATGTGTCATTTGATAAACACTTAGGAGGTTTGATGCAAGAGATGGTACATACAGAACATTGGAAAAATAACCATGCTCAAGATCTACAGTACATTGTCCTTCGGATATGATTGTGGAGTCATCTCCCATGTGGATGGGGATGGATTTTTTGGTCTCCAAAGATGAGAAGGGGTCTCTTTCAGCCATCATGTGGTTCGAAGCTCTAGAATATATCAAGAGTGCTTTGGAATTCAAAGTGCTTGCCATGAGGCCATGACCTCTTTCATGATGTGGTTCTCGATCTTGCTAATCTCTCTTCTGAAAGCTTTCCAGAAGATTGATGTGATTTCTCTCAAGGAGAGAGGTAGCTTCATTAAGTTTCTTTTTCATGTAGTCATGTTCAAGGTGGAAGCCCTTCCCATAGTATGAGCACTTGACTTTTTCCTTTCCATGATGCCCTTTTCCTTTGTTCTTCTTCGAGCCGAAAGGCTCTTCATGCTGCTAATTTTCAACTTTAGTCTTAGGAGCTTCGAATTTGGTTTTTTGGTTCTTTTGTTGCTTTCCTTTACCCTTCATATCTTTGGGCCCCGATACATGAAGGGCTTGATCACAGGAGGATATGATGATCCCCATCTGAACAATCTTTTCATGTTCACTTGTTAGGGACTCAATGAAGGCATTGAGTGAAGGCATATTCCATCCGGGGCTTGTGAGATTCCCCGCATGGAATGTAGAGACAAACACCAAATAATAAGATCCAAGTTTGGAGAGTATGGCGAGGATGATCTGATCATCCTCCTTCTCCACCTTACATTGCTTCAACAGTAAGACAATGTGCTTGAAATTTGTGAAAAAATCATTTAAGGTCTCGAATTTAAAAGGATAGAGAGACATCAACTCATCCTCAAGATGGTATACTCTCAAATCATCTTGTTTTCCATACAGGGTTTCCAATTTGTCCCAGATTTCCTTTGGAGTCTTCAATCCCGGGAGATGGAAAAGAAGATCCCGGGAAACAGAGAGGCACAAGAATCTGAATGCTTCATCCTTTTGTTCAAGAATCTAGCTTTGTCTATAACAGAAGCAGGCTCTTCTTCAGTGTCCATAGTGACCCTATAGAGTCCTCTGGCATGTAGCTGGATCTCCATGTCTCCTTTCCATGAGTGGAAATTGAACGGAGTCAAGAGCTTTACAAAAGAAGCCATCTGAAACTGTGGAGCAAATGCTTTTCACCTATTAAAACCTGCAAATCACAAAAAAAGGGGCACCATAAGGTCAGACATCCTACACATTTTAGGATTTCATCACACCCAGCATAGTTGATCAAGCAAGCTTGATCAACAATTCCTTTATTTGGGGTATTAAGTGGTAAGCCTTGGCTTCTGGTGTAGTGCTGGAATTTTGAGCTTTTGCTCAATTTTTCATGCAAGATCTGTCAAAAACCTTGTTTTTGAGAGATTTGAGCTTCATCCCACCATGAGCTCTAATACCATATTAATTTGTCACAGTGGTCTAGGAACTGACTCACACAATCTCACAAAGAATTCAGACAAATATGCATAAAATTGGCAAAATGGTGCTCCAATGGAAGTAGTAGCTCTGTATAATCAAAAGAAATATTGATGATACAATACAATGATCATGCAATATGCATGAAATCCAAGATAATTCAAATTTTCAAGGAGGTCATTCAAATTGAATGAGTGAGTCTAGCTTAACTGAATGTAAGCCACACAAGTTAACCACTAATAAAAACCCTAATTGACTCCACTGAGTCCTAACTGAAGTCAGATCGCAATAAATGACTAATTCTAACTAAAAGTAGCTCAGACACATGTCACCGCAAGCAAACCAACAAGTGGTAGCATATCAATCACCCCAATGAACCCCGATGAGGTTAACTAAAGTCTAACTGGCCATTAAAGGTGGTTGGAGGTGCCCCTGTTGACTCCAATTCATTAAGTATTAATTAAATAATCAATTTAATGAAAGGAGGTGCCTTCACTGCTCTGTTTAACTGATTGTAACCATCAGTTAGCAATTAAGTGTAGTCACTCATATCACCCCCGAAGTGCTCCAATTAGCCTCCCTGAACAAAGGAGAAGACTTAGTTGGCCTCCTTGACTTAAGGTAGGCGTGGGTGTGCTCATGCTGATGTCATACAGTGCTCCTCTAATATCAATTAAGTCAATAAAACTTTGTATAGTGGTTTGACTACGCCAAATTGACCAAAGTAAGTGTGTATGGTGGTAAATGTCTCCAACAATATTCTCTCCACACCTCCATGATCTTCTCCTTGAAATTAGCTCACATCTAGAAGATGAAATTCGAATCTGAGGCTAGGTGGTCACTTTTGAGCTTGTTAAAGTCTTCAAATACACCTGTAAGCATCACCAAACTTACCCAACTTTAAAGTATAATGAAAATATGTTATTTTTCTCAATAATTAACCATAATTTCACTCAAAATACTCAGAAATAAATGATTTGGAAAATGGTAATATAAACCCATATTTATTATGAAAGTAATGAATATTAATGGTTTTATGGAAGGATGAGATAGGAATAAGGTGACAAATGGTATAGGAAAGATGAATAAAATGTGGTGTATTTTCGGCTCAACAAATCCATGAAAACTATTTATTCAAGAGCATGGGAATGCGAACCTCTAACATAAGTATTCTTGATATTTTGACTTAAATAGAATATGGACATGATATTACAGAGACATACATCATATTTCATAGCTTGGGCATGAAATATACTCAGGAAAGTCAAAACACCATTAGAACAAGTGTGCCCTCAACATGAGAGTGTGGGGGTATTGAGAAGAAGGAATGAGAGAATACAGGAATAGATGAGAATTAGAATGTATGGTCCTTTAAAATGAAAATAAAACTCCTTCATTATTATCCAATGAGAGTTTTGAATGGCCTATCCATCAACCAAATTGTAAAGGAATTCAACTCCCTCAAAATTGGTTCACAAGCAAGGAGAGTGAACACTCACTATGCAATGGACAAGAAAAATATGTCCAAAATTCCAAAGGCCAATTAAAAAATGATCAAAAGATATTATAATTCCTCATTAAATCCTTTTATTAACTTCATAAGGCCTCCTAAGGTCGAATTTCCCTCCATGGGCTTCCTCCAACTCATCTTAGTAGTTTAGTAACTCTCATGACACTTGTCTTCCTATTCATGCTCCAATGCTTTCCCCAATTCGAATGGTTTCCTCTAACTCCCAAATTTGAGCTATTAGTGGCTATTTTTATCCCTTTCATGTCGTATTTTTCAAATGTATGCAATCAGGTCTGAATTTTTCATGCTTGTCATAGAATCTTTCATCATTTGTTGGCATAGAATGAATGGATTCTCCTTCCAAGTGGCATGCCTTGTCTTATAGTCTCTTCCTCTTCTATGGTAGTTACTCTCCTTTTCCTATTCAAACTCCTTGGCTCATTATATGATATTTTACACCACATTTTCCTCCAATAACGTTACATTACCCATGTGTTTGAATTTTAATGAAGGCCATGCCAAGTGTGTGGGGAATCTAGTCATCAGAAGGCTCCTAAAACTTCCAACTGTATTCATGAACCCATGCCACCTTATTTTCTTAGCATTTATCATTTATGTGACCCATTTAAATGTGAATATGGTAAACAAATTTCCTTTTGGATCTCATATCCCCTAATTACAAAATTTATGTCCCCATCTCAACCTAGGGAACTATTAGGTTGGTGGAACATTATTTGAAGGTAGTCTTATTTGGAAATTATTTAATTGGGGACATGACCAAAGATGAAGAAGAGAGAGAAGAATTTAGCATAGACTGATCAATTAATCATGTAGAAATTGTACACACATAGAGACAAAATTGGAATAATATGATTATATTCATGAATCAATAATTAATATGTAATACAATGGTTATGCATATAGGAGAATTAAAATGCCTAAGATAAGATTCGAATCTAACAACTCGGACTAACTGTGGAGCTAAGTCGATGTGGTAAAATCACCACTATACCTCACTAATGTGACTCCGGATAACTAATTAGTATACAATAATTTAACTAATGAGGGTAGCTGAACAAAGGCACCCACAATCCCTTCAATCATGTAAACTGACACTAGGATAACTGATTGTGATCTAACTGATGGTAATCGGAGCATAGTTGTGTTGGTTAAAATATCGTCTTGATTAATTCATCTAATATTTAGTTATCGACTGGGGTTGGTAGGCTTAGAGTTCACAAAAAATATATGCGAAGGTAGAAGGGTTCCTAACGTATCGTGGTAATACTTTAGCAAACAAAAGATCAAAAGATCTTTCAAAATGAAAAACTGAGGTGAACTCCTAAGAATTCAACCTATTAGGATAACAAAAAAGAGTATTAGACCAGAGTGGTATCAAGTTATACTACTCTACTCTATAAGAAATTACTAAAAGATAAAGATATGGATAGTGTTATGACAATGAACTATTCTTTATAAGAATATCTATTTTACTGCTAAACAACTTTTAGAGACAGACTGTACAAAGAAGAATCTACAACAACTAGATCTGCTTTCTAAAAACTTTACATGCAACTAATAGATGTACATGAACTTATCTAATTCCATTCTCCTTGATTATTTTGAGGATAAGGGTTCACTGTAAGTGGAATAGGAGTAGGAGAAGTGTCAAAGTGACTTTCAAATGAGGTGAAGAAACTAAAGAGAATCAAATCTAATTTAATCTCTACAAAGATATGTAAACTAAGAAATGTCCAATTGCAAGCGATAGTAAACATGACGATTTATATGCAAATAACTCCTACTTGTAAAATAATGATACTACAAAAAGATAGACATAATTCATAAACAAATAGAAAACTTATAAAGATAATTTAAATTCTATTCTATAGGTTTCTTCAGTAACTACATGATGAAAAGAACAATCCTTATTGCTATGAACAATTTACAAGGTACTAAGCTATTAATGCGTCTAAAACTTCATATGCAAAGCAATAAATCAAATCAAACCAAAAATATAATTACAAATCAATACAATAGATCAAACCACATGACATAATTCTTAGGCATAAGGTGGAAAGAAAGAAGAAATAGGAATAAGGCTTAACAAGTATTCTAAACAGTCTCATCTAATGCTTCTAAGAGGAAATACAACCATTATCTAACTACTACTATAAAAACAGAATCGAAAAACTAAAGAGACAAGCTCAAAATAGATTAAAAACGCACAGGGTTGAATGAAAGACTGGATAGCAGACTAAAATGAAGGTATGTATGAAAGGCAGAACAGGTTATCTAAATGACAGTATGTCTGAAGAAAATACTAAAACTTCACAAAACAGTGAATATAAATGATTTTTTAGGATAGCTGACACATGCATATGATAACAAAGTGTAAAGGATAGAAATAAGACCTATGTAACAATTAAATTCAATCTATGAAATTTCTTAAATTCAATTCAGAATTAAAAAAATTATTATCTACATTAAACAAACTGAATTCATAACAGAATGGAAAGAGACGGAATTAAACCTACTGTAATTGAATCAAAGAAATCTATTCTACTAACATAAACCAAGCAATAGACTGAAAAGACTTGAAAAAAGAATTTGAAAACTAGACTATGTGCAACCAATTTCTTAACTCATGAAGTAAATTACATTAACAACATAATCTCAAAATCTAATCTACAGGAAATAAATGACATAAACAATTTCAATAACTAATTTGCATAAACGAATTACAGATAAACTATGCTAATTGAAAAAAAGAGAAAGAATGAAAATACACAGAAACAGAAAGCTCTGGTTGATGAGGGGCCCTCCCAACAATCAGAGTGATAACTGGCTCACACTACTGAAAACAAGATCATGCATAGCATAGAAGAACTTCCATTAAAGTGAAAATTTTACAGAGTTTCTGGAACTGACTGATTATATGTATCAATTAAAAACTATATATCTCTAACTCTCTCTCGCATTGCAACGTTTGTATATATAACGTTTTACAACAAGGAGAGCAAGTCAACCCTTTCAGTGGTCGACTGCTCTTAAGATAAATCAGTCATTATGACAGGTAACTAAACTGATAACCAACATATGACCTTTCCTCCTTCTTCGCAAATATGGTTCTTCTATGGTGTGTGATGTGGCATACAATCTTTATTTCGGCATGGATGATGTCAAGGTGTCATGCAGAGGCATCATACGAGTGATCTTCCATAAGGGGGTTCATGCTATCACTCTAGCGCGTGGATAACAAGCAGTTTACAAGCCATTTTAAGCTTTTACACTGAGGAATTCATTAACAACAGCGCACGGTTGGCTCGACGGTTCGAATGGTGAGCTGGACAAAGATCTATATACGCTCTATGCATATCTAGGATGGATGCATTACCCGCTCGTTGGTTCACCGAAGACCATGATTCTGCAATGACAATTTTATGCATTAGCATATCATCACATATCATTGAATTTAACCAAGAAAAATGTAAAATAATAGGAATAAAACATAACTTGCATAAATCCAAAATACGATCATACCTCGGACTGAACAATGAACCACGTGACAAAAATCATGCCAAAAGGTGACAAAACATGTGTCAAATATGTAAATTATTAGCCAAAAAATGATGACAAAACGAGGGTCAACATTCCCCCAAACCGAAGGAATGGTCAAAATGAAAGATAGCTTTAGGAAGAAGGCAGAGTTGCGTCAACAACTGCCTTCGACTTTGATGAAGCAGGTGACTTGAAATTCAGTTTCTTGGCCTGTGCCTTCAAAAGGGTATGCATCTCTTGTTGATTCCTCTGTGACAAACTAACAGTCTTGTGGAGTTCCTCAATATTTTTAACCTATAACCGCAACTCTTTGTTCTCCTCTCGAAGATCTGCAATCAACTTGACATATCCTTCGTTTCGCTTTGTTGATTGAGCCAAATATTGAGTTAATTGTTCTATTGTTGGTTGATGTGGCGTAGATGGCTCTGCGGACTATTTGGAGTCTTGTGGGGGACTCACCTCCCTTGATGGCAGATGTAAATCAACAGTAGGAATATGTTCTTCAGGACTAATATCCTAGGTAGATGAAGGAACGTTCTTTTGATTGGCATCCTTTAGTAATTCAGCCAAAAGACTGGATAATGCTAACAGGGGTGAATTTGGGTCGATTTTCTCTAATTCCCCCACATCATCTGAATGACCAGCCTGCATATCAGACTGAACTGCGGTCTGGTCACTAGGCTGGAGCATGCGCTGAACATTTTTTGTCTTTTGTTCTTGGTGCGAGGTCGTAATAAGGGTATGAATTCAAAGGACACAGGGCTAGCAGAGGTATTTTGTGCAGAGGGGCTAACTTCTGAGGTGTCCTCATCAAGATGGACGATGTTGGGGTTTTCCTCTTCTTTAGGTGGGATTTAACTAGCCTCACAATGAATATGTCGAGGCCATTTATGGATGTTAAGATGGGGGTTAAGCACCTTGAATACAAAAGTTTCCCAAAGTTGATTTCGCTCCTTGAGCTGGTCCAGGATTAAAAGTTTGATCAAGCTATGGTGGAATAAGCTACTTTTGGGGTGAAGGGTATTTTTTCGAACCAGGTTCGACATCTTTTCTAAACTTCGAAGGAAAAGGAAATGGAAATTGAGACATCTATTATGGACGAAATGAGCTAATAACCGAAGATGACAGGACTTAAAGACACTAAACTTACCTTCACAGGTAATCAGATGGATGATGATCGTCAGTGGGTTGATGTATTTGGGATTTATTCAACTCAGATGATAACCTTTTATGCCTATCACATGCCAAAAATCAGGTTTGAGGGCAAAGTTATGCGATGCCCGTGGAACAAACCAGTGCTTGTGCCATCGCTCGCCTTCTTGGGGAAGTTTAGTTGTGCATGCAATTGACTCCTTAGTGACTTGGAAGGAAATATGTCCTACCCTATCCATTCTCCCATCGAACCCCGTCGCAAAAAGCAATTATATTTCCTCATCATATCCTTGTAGTAGATGGAGAAACGGGTCCCAACCGGCGTGGAAAAATACTTCCTGGCATTCTCTGAACTTTGTCATTTGGAATAAATCTTGGTAGCTTTTCAGCTCAAATCGATTCGGCATGGTTTAAGCATAGGGAAGGATACAATCTTACAGGGAGTATGATAGAAAGGTATCTAAATGCTCTCTAGGGGTAACAGTCAATGAAAATGATGGAATGGGAAGGGACTTGCAT
Organism: Pseudotsuga menziesii; assembly: GCA_001517045.1. Taxonomy (NCBI): domain Eukaryota; kingdom Viridiplantae; phylum Streptophyta; class Pinopsida; order Pinales; family Pinaceae; genus Pseudotsuga; species Pseudotsuga menziesii. The sequence goes on from LPNX010661000.1 coordinate 220,461, forward strand.
AGTGTTTATTTAAAACATGCCTCATTCAACCTATCAAAATATCACGCAATCAGTGCAGCACGTTTAGCTGATCATGCCATTATGGAAATCTTTGAAATGTGTGTCATCGAAGTCGCGTAATTCAATGAGTTTATAAAGTTTTTAGTTAGTTCAACCATGTCCAAAGTGAACTTTGGACATGTTGAACATTTAACTTAATATGGATGCATAACCATATTCATAACAACAGCCTTGATTTAACAAGAGGGTCGGCTTATCTGATAGCTTATGCGTGCGAGCGAAAAAGAGGATAAGGGTGATGGCAGAGTCATGATGACTAGAAAGTGCCCTAAGGTCATATCATATCCATATGGAGGTAAAATGAAATCATATTATATCTAACCCGCACTATCATGAATCAAGATTATTCATAATACCCCTGTGGATGTGACTCTCATGATATGACTCATCCTTTTTCCCAAACAAATTTAAGCTAACACTTAACCATAGATACGAAAATATTATAATTTTTATTCAGATCATCATTTGGCTTTTTATTCATACCGAAATTCGACATAAGATTGTTGAATATTAAAACTGAACTCTCATGTAAAGTAAATTTTTATTTAGGTTTTATTTATTAAAGAGGACTCGCAGATAGCTGAAACCGCCATAAAGGATAGCTTCAGTTTGGGTTGGCCTTTCTCAGTTCATTATCGCCGTCAACAAATTTAATATAAGCCATCTCTACAATATAGAACTGGTTGTTAGCATAATGGATTTACAACATTTCACACCAAATAATTAAGACTGACATAAATACAAAGATAAATGTCCTCTTATATGTTATCATATACAGAAAAAGCATTTTTCTCTTTGCATAATGTCCTCTCCGATTCATTGATTGGCTTATGTTTGGTATTGCAGGGATACTTTGGTGAAAAACATAAAATAAACCATCCAAAATAATTATAAACCAGCCTTTATATATATATATATATATATATATATATAT
>LPNX010661000.1:221636-244393 GCA_001517045.1 Pseudotsuga menziesii
TGGATGGGACTAGCCTTTGGAACCTGTGCGTCAAACCTATTCCTTAGAAATCACCTCAGCTAATGTTGTGTATTCCTCTTATGCTGTTGGCCGATAAAATGATCATTTGACCGACTTAGCTGTAGAATTTTTGATTACGAGCGGCGTGAGATGTTGAAAATTTTGAAGCATGTAGGTGAACAACCTTCTTCGTGACTAAACATGTCAATAGTGGCCTACATTCTATGGAGCCAATTGTTGATGTGTTTGGTCTATTATTATTATTGCTTTCAATATTACAACCGATAATCTCCTTAATAAATGCAAACAGATTATGTTTAGCCAACTCTCCACGGGAATCGTGGGAGAACCCGTGAGGTCTGGGGCATCTAGCAGAAGGCAATGAAATTCTTGCAACAATATCCATATCTTCCAGTGATAGGTAATTATTCTAATAAGAATTCATGCCAGGTTTTTAGTGGTAACATTGAAACTCTAGTTGCCAATAGTTACAGTTAGTATTAAAATTTGCTAGCATAATTAAATAGGTTATTGAAGTCAATTTAAAAATAGAACTGGATGTTTAACAATGTAAAGGATCTCCTGTGCAAAATACGGCGAGATCTCATGGGTGGTTACGGATCCCTCTTCTATTTTAGCGATAGACCCAAAGATTAGTAATAACATCCTCTCAACATATTGTAAAAGATATATTGATTTTAATGTAGGTTTTAGTGTGGTAGGATGATTGCTCAAATCGAGAGATAGATCTGTTGCGATTACGTTTGCAGGGTGTGCGTGGAGGATTGTTTACAGGATGTGCATGGAAGGTTGTAAGGTTGGGCATTTGCAAGTTTCGGATGGAATGCTGGAAGGTTGAGCGTTTGCAGGTTTAGTATGGAGGGTTAAACAGTCTGTTTTTTTTATTTTTATTTTTATTTTTTCTCTTTTTAATATTTATATTAATATTTTAGTTATGGGGTTGTTTTAATATATACATATATTATATGTTTCATTTCTTTTATTTTATATGTATTCTAACTTTCAATGTTTATAATTGTAGGTTTAAATAAAAAACTAAAAACCTTAACAGAGAAATATTGGTTTATTTCAATTCAATATCATTGGGTTTTATTAAATTAAACTAGAAAATTAATTTTTAGAAAATTAATTAAAAAACAAAGAAATATTATATGTGATCTTTTTAATAGATATTCTTTTTCCTTTTTAAATTTATCCTAAATTCAAACTAGATTTTTATTCCTAACAAAATCAAAGGGGTTGAGCAAAAGGTAAAACTTTTATTTTATTCATATTTAATTCTTTTTTATTTTTATTTTATATATATATATTAAACTAAAACAATCAAAGAAGAAAAAACTAGTCTATATATTTGTTTTGTTTGTTTATTATTTTATTTTATTTTCTATTGATTCATAGAATAAACCTAATCTGTTTTTTTTATTCCTAGTATGATCAGAAAATTTATTAAATGAAAAATGGAAATGGAAAGAGATGAAAATTTTCATAAATTTTAGATTTAAAATATTAAAAATATTTTTTTTAATTCCTAAAAAAATAAAAATAAAAACACTAATAATTAAGACTATTAGAAACGAAATTCTTAACAAATAGAAACATTACAGTAAATTAAAGCATACTAATTTTAAACTGGAAATAAAACGAAAACATCACTTACTTTAATTTAATTAATATTTACAATCATTTAGGTATAGTGAAATTTCTAGTGGAACCATACATGTAAAATCAGTAAAAGAATATTTACATGCGATTTTATAAAATGAAATCTAATATATTCAAAAGTACGAGAAACTAGGGATTGTAAATGTAAATTAATAGAACAAAAACCAAAACAAAATTGATCTAACTTAATACTTACTTGGAAACACTGTTCGATGCATCCAGCATTTGCATGATGATCACCTAAGATCCCTTCTTCACCCTCCTCAACTTCCTTCTCGCACACTTGTTCCTTATTAGATGTATAGAATTCTTCATATGTTAACTCTTCTTTCGCTTCTAGAGGAGTGGTTGCATTTTTAATTGAAGTCAAGATCTCCTCTTCTTGGGAAGAGGATATTCCGGCTTTTGCAAGGATTTCAGTGAGTAATTCCAAACTTACACTCATCAAATCAAATGCTTAAAAAAAGAGAAAAACAAGTACATGAAAAATTCAAACAGTACGAAACAGGTTAGTACAAAACAAATGCAAAAACATGAATAAAAGGTGCACATAAATCTGTATGAAACAAAAATGAAACAAATAAGTTAGTATAAAATAAAGGTGCCAAAAAATGAAAGCAGTCTAAACTGAAAATGAAAAGGGAAACTTGCATAAAGATAAACTTGCATTTGCAGAAAAAGAAAATACTTTGCAGAAAAATGAACACACTTGTGAAAACAAAGGAACAACAAGGCTTTGGGGCACCCCACTATAGTGGATGCGTCTGGCTGTTACAGCATGGAAATCCTGGAAATTTCATAGTGAATTCGTCCTTGTGTCTTATTGTTTTCCCCTCCCCCTTGCTGTGTAATGTAAGAGTAATCTGTCTATCTATCTAAACTCTGATCCCTTTTAGCACCTCCCCGACAACGATGCCAAAATGTTGGTGCAAATATTAAACAAATTATAACAGAATTCCAACGATTTAATTGTCAATATGGAGAGAGCGTAAACTTGTGAGGTACAAACAAAATATATGCAGGGGCACAATGTCGCTGAACTGAATCTATAACTGAAATTGAATCTAAGTTATGAAAACAGGAAAATAGATGGAAATAAATCTAATTGCAGAAAACATAAAATTGCATAAATTAACTTGATAAAGAAAGACTGAAATTGCAAGAAATAAACCGGTATAAAGCAATCTAAATTAACAATAACTGGTGAGCTCACATAAAATATACATTAACAATTCATAAGAAAAACATAACGAAAAAGCTATATGAACACTCATAAGAAAGAAACTACCGAAAATCTATATTAATGGAAGAGAATCGAAGGATGTGCATCAAAGCATCGTCTCCATTACATAACCTTCAAAATATATTCTATGACTAACTCTGAACTATTCTCTACTTCAAACCACTAGAGAGGCCTCCAACCAAAATGAGGAAAGATCCATCTTATTTATACATGAATTCAAGATAATTGATCATAATTACAAATCCACTATTCTCTCAACTTATCCCTCAAAATCCTCAACAAATCTACAACTCATCCCTTAAAATTCTCCAACAAATATTGGATGAGATCTTCTCTCCACACCTCCATGATCTTCTCCTTGAAATTAGATCACATCTAGAAGATGAAATTCGAATCTGAGGCTAGGTGGTCGCTTTTGAGCTTGTTAAAGTCTTCAAATACACCTGTAAGCATCACCAAACTCACCCAACTTTAAAGTATAATGAAAATATGTTATTTTTCTCAATAATTAACCATAAATTCACTCAAAATACTCAAAAATAAATGATTTGGAAAATGGTAATATAAACTCATATTTATTATGAAAGTGGTGAATATTAATGGTTTTATGGAAGGATGAGATAGGAATAAGGTGACAAATGGTATAGGAAAGATGAATAAAATGTGGTGTTTTTGCGGCTCAACAAATCCATGAAAACTATTTATTCAAGAGCATGGGAATGTGAACCTCTAACATAAGTATTCTTGATATTTTGACTTAAATAGAATATGGACATGATATCACAGATACATAAATCATATTTCATATCTTGGGCACCAAATATACTCAGCAAATTGAAAACACGACTCCAACAAGTGTGCCCTTAACATGAGAGTGTGGGTGAATTGAGAAGAAGGAATGAGAGAATACAGGAATAGATGAGAATTCGAATGTATGGTCCTTTAAAATGAAAATAAAACTCCTTCATTAATATCCAATGATAATTTTGAATGGCCTATCCATCAACCAAATTGGAAAGGAATCCAACTCCCTCAAAATTGGTTCACAAGCAGGGAGAGTGAACACTCACTATGCAATGGACAAGAAAAATCTCTCCAAAATTTCAAACTCCAATTAAAAAATGATCAAACAAAATTCTAATTCCTCATTAAATCCTTTTATTAACTTCATGAGGCCTCCTAAGGTCGAATTTCCCTCCATGGGCTTCCTCCAACTCATCTTAGTGGTTTAGAAACTCTCATGACACTTGTCTTCCTCTTCATGCTCCAATGCTTTCCCCAATTTGAATGGTTTCCTCTAACTCCCAAATTTGACCTATTGGTGGCTATTTTTATCCCTTTCATGTCATATTTTTCAAATGTATGCAATCAGGTCTGAATTTTTCATACTTGTCATAGAATCTTTCATCATTTGTTGTCATAGAGTGAATGGAATCTCCTTCCAAGTGGCATGCATTGTATTCTAGTCTCTTCCTCTTCCATGGTAGTTACTCTCATTTACCTATTCGAACTCCTTGGCTCATTATACAATATTTTACACCACATTTTCCTCCAATAACGTTACATTACCCATGTGTTTGAATTTTAATGAAGGCCATGCCAAGTGTGTGGGGAATCTAGTCATCCAAAGGCTCCTAAAAATTCCAACTGTATTCATGAACCCATGCCACCTTATTTTCTTAGCATTTATCATTTATGTGACCCATTTAAATGTGAATATGGTAAACTAATTTTATTTTGGGTCCCATATCCCCTAATTACAAAATTTATGTCCCCATCTCAACCTAGGTAACTAGTAGGTTGGTGGAACATTATTTGCAAGGATTCTTATTTGGAAATTATTTAATTGGGGACATGACAAAATATGCAAAAGAGAGAGAAGAATTTAGCATAGACTGATCAATTAATCATGTAGAAATTGTACACACATAAAGACAAAATTGGAATAATATGATTATATTCGTGAATCAATAATTAATATGTAATACAATGGTTATGCATATAGAAGAATTCAAATTCCTAAGATAAGATTTGAATCTAACAACTCGGACTAAGTCTGGAGCTAAGTCGGTGTGGTAAAATCACCACTATACCTCACTAATGTGACTCCAGATAACTAATTAGTGTACAATAATTTAACTAATGAGGGTAGCTGAACAAAGACACCGACACTCCCTTCAATCATGTAAACTGACTCTTGGATAACTGACTTTGATCTAACCGATGGTAATCGGAGCATAATTGTGTTGGGTAAAATATCGTCTTAATTAATTCATCTAATATTTAGTTATCGACTGGGGTTGGTAGGCTTAGAGTTAACACAAAATATATGCGAAGGTAGAAGGGTTCCTAAGGTATCGTGGTAATACTTTAGCAAACAAAAGATCAAAAGATCTTTCAAAATGAAAAACTGAATTGAACTCCTAAGAATTCAACCTATTAGGATAACAAAACAGAGTACTAGACTCAAGAGGTATCAAGTTATACTACTCTACTCTATAAGAAATTACTAAAATATAAAGATATGGACAATGTTATGACAATGAACTCTTCTTTATAAGAATATCTATTTTACTGCTAAACAGCTTTTAGAGACAGACTGTACAAAGAAGAATTTACAACAACTAGATCTACTTTCTAAAAACTTTACATGCAACTAATAGATGTACACTAACTTATCTAATTCCATTCTCCTTGATTATTTTGAGGATAAGGGTTCATTGTAAGTGGAACAGGAGTAGGAGAAGTGTCAAAGTGACTTTCAAATGAGGTGAAGAAACTAAAGAGAATCAAATCTAATTTAATCTCTACGAAGATATGTAAACTAAGAAACGTCCAATTGCAAGCGATAGTAAGCATGATGATTTATATGAAAATAACTCCCACTTGTAAAAGAATGATACTACAAGAAGATAGACATAATTCATAAACAAATAGAAAACTTATAAAGATAATTTAAATTCTATTCTATAGGTTTCTTCAATAAATACATGATGAAAAGAACAATCCTTATTGCTATGAACAATTTACAAGGTACTAAGCTATTAATGCATCTAAAACTTCATCTGCAAAGGAATAAATCAAATCAAACCAAGAATATAATTACAAATCAATACAATAGATCAAAACGCATGACATAATTCTTAGGCATAAGCTGAAAAGAAAGAAAAAATAGGAATAAGGCTTAACAAGTATTCTAAACAGTCTCATCTAAGGCTTCTAAGAGGAAATACAACCATTGTCTAACTACTACTACAAAAACATAATTGAAAAACTAAAGAGACAAGCTCAAAACAAATTAAAAATGCACAAGGTTGAATGAAAGTTTGGATAGTAGACTAAAACAAAGGTCTGTATGAGAGGCAGAACAGGCTGTCTAAATGATAGTCTGCATAAAGAAAATACTAAAACTTCAAGAAAACAATGAATCTAAATGATTTTTTAGGACAACTGACACATGCATATGATAACAAAGTGTAAAGGATAGAAATAAGACCTATGTAACAATTAAATTCAATCTATGAAATATCTTAAATTCAATTTAGATTTAAAAACATCATTATCTATGCATTAAACAAATTGAATTCATAACAGAATGGAAAAAGACATAATTAAACCTACTGTAATTGAATCAAAGTAATCTATTCTACTAACATAAACCAACCAATAGACTGAAAAGACTTGAAAAAAGAATTTGAAAACTAGACTATGCGCAACCGGTTGCTTAACTCATGAAGTAAATTACATTAACACTATAATCTCAAAATATAAGCTACAAGAAATAAATGACATAAACAATTTCAATAACTAATTTGCAGAAATGAATTAGAGATAAACTATGCTAATTTAAAAAGAGGGAAAGAATGAAAATACACAGAAATAGAAAGCTCTGGTTGATGAGGGGCCCTCCCAACAATCAGAGTGATAACTAGCTCACGCTGCTGAAGACAAGATCATGCATAGCATAGCAAAACTTCCATTAAACTGAAAATGTTACAGAGTTTCTGGAACTGACTGATTATATGTATCAATTAAAAACTATATATCTATAACTCTCTCTCGCATTGTAGCATTTGTATATATAACGTTTTACAACAGGGCGAGCAAGTCGACCCTTTCAGTGGTCGACTACTCTTAAGATAAATCAGTCATGATGATAGGTAACTAAACTGATAACCAACATATGGTGTTTCCTTCTTCTTCACAAATCTGGTTCTTCTATGGCGTGTGATGTGGCATACAAGCTTTATTTTGTCATGGATGATGTCAAGGTTTCATGCAGAGGCATCATACAAGCGATCTTCCATAAGGTGGTTCATGCTATCACTCTAGTGCATGGACAACAAGCAGTTTACAAGCCATTTCAAGCTTTTACACTTAGGAATCTATTAATACTAGCGCGAGGTTGGATCGACGGTTCAAATGGTGAGTTGGACAAAGAGCTGTATACACTCTATGCATATCTAGAATGGATGCATTACCCACTTGTTGGTTCGCCAAAGACCATGATTCGGCAATGACAATTCCATACATTAGCATATCATCACATATCATCGAATTTAACCAAGAAAATCGTAAAATAATAGGAATAAAACATTACTTGCATAAATCCAAAATATGATCATACCTCGGGCTGAACAATGAACCGCGTGACAAAAATCATGCCAAACGGTGACAAAACATGTGTCAAATATGTAAATTATTAGCCAAAAAATGATGACAAAATGAGGGACAACATTCCCCTAGATCGAAGGAATGGTCAAAATGAAAGATAGCTTTAGGAAGAAGGAAGATCTGCGTCAGCAGCTACCTTCAACTTTGATGAAGCAGGTGACTTGAACTTCAGTTTCTTGGCATGTTCCTTCAAAAGGGTATGCCTCTCTTGTTGATTCCTCTGTGACAAACTAAAAGTCTTGTGGATTTCCTCAATATTTTTAACCTGTAACCACAACTCTTTGTTCTCCTCTCGAAGATTTGCAATCAACTTGACATATCCTTCGTTTCGCTTTATTGATTGAGCTAACTCTTGAGTTAACTATTCTATTGTTGGTTGATGTGGCGTAAATGGCTCTGCATACTGTTTGGAGTCTCATGGGGGAATCACCTCCCTTGATGGCGGATCTAAATCAACAATGGGAATGTGTTCTTCAGGACTAATATCGTGGGTAGATGAAGGAACGTTCTTTTGATTGGCATCCTTTAGTAATTCAACCGAAAGATTGGACAATGCTAACAGGGGTGAATTTTGGTCAATTTTCTCTAATTCGGCCACATCATCTGAGTGACTGGTCTGCATATCAGACTAAACTACGATCTGGACACTGGGATGGAGCATGCGCTGAACATTTTTTCATCTTTTGTTTCCTGGTGCGAGGTCATGATAAGGGTACGAATTCAATGGACACAGGGCTAGCAAAGGTATTTTGTGCAGAAGGGCTAACTTCTAAGGTGTCCTCGTCAAGATGGATGATGTTGGGCTTTTCCTGTTCTTCGGGTTGGATTTGACTAGCCTCACGATGAAGATGTCGGTTCCATTTGCGGATGTTAAGATGGGGGTTAAGCACCTTGAATACAAAATTTTCCCAGGGTTGATTTCGCTCCTTGAGCTGGTCCAGGATTAAAAGTTTGATCAAGCTATGGTGGTATAAGCTACTTTTGGGGTGAAGGGTATTTTTTCGAACCAGGTTCGACATCTTTTCTAAACTCCGAAGGAAAAAGAAATGGAAATTGAGACATCTATTATCGACAAAATGAGCTAATAACCGGACATGAAAGGACTTAAAGACACTAAACTTACCTTCACAGGTAATCATATGGATGATTATCATCAGCGGGTTGATGTATTCAGGATTTATTCAACTCAGATGATAACCTTTTACGCCTGTCACATGCCAAAATTCGGGTTTGACGGTAAAATGTATGCGATGCCCATGGAACAAACCAGTGGTTGTGCCATCGCTCGTCTTCTCGGGGAAGCTTAGTTGCACATGCAATTGACTCCTCAGTGACTTGGAAGGAAATATGTCCTACCCTAGCCATTCTCCCATCGAACCCCATCGTAAAAAGAAATTATATTTCCTCATCATATCCTTGCAGTAGATGGAGAAACTGGTTCAAACCGGTGTGGAAAAATACTTCCCGGCATTCTCTGAACTTTGTCATTTCGAATAAATCTTGGTATCTTTCTAGCTCAAATCGATTCGGCATGGTTTAAGCAAAGGGAAGGATACAAGGTTGCAGGGAGTATGAGAGAAAGGTAGCTAAACGCTCTCTAGTGGTAACGGTCAGTGAAAACGATGGAATGGGAAGGGGGTCGCATAGTGTTTATTTAGAACATACCTCATTCACCCTATCAAAATATCACACAATCAACACAGCACGTTTAGTTGATCATGTCATTATGGTAATCTTTGAAACATGTGTCGTCGAAGTCGCGTAATTCAATGAGTTTATAAAGTTTTTAGTTAGTTCAACCATGTTCAAAGTGAACTTTGGACAGGTTGAACACTTAACTTAATACGGATGCATAACCATATTCATAACAATAGCCTTGATTTAACAAGAGGGTCAGCTTATCTGATAGCTTATGCGTGCGAGCAGAAAAGAGGATAAGGGTGATGGTAGAGTCATGATGACTAGAAAGTACCCTAAGGTTGTATCATATCCATATGGAGGTAAAATGAAATCATATTATATCTAACCCGCACTATCATGAATCAAGACTAGTCATAATATCCCTGTGGATGTGACTCTCATGATATGACTCAGCTTTTTCCCCAAACAAAATTAAGCTAACACTTAACCATAGATACGAAAATATTATAATTTTTATTCAGATCATCATTTGGCTTTTTATTCATACCGACATTCGGCCTTTCATATGATCCTTTATACATATTTCTGTAAAAATGAGCTTTTCTAGATCAGACTGCTGCTACTCATGGATTTTCCTAGGCTGCCAGTCCACACAGAGGTCATAAATAATTCTCTTAATCTTTTAATTGCACTCTCCTTTATTCACCCAAGTTTTTAAATCCAGTTTCGCTAATTGCATTATCCTGTAAACACTTTGTCATTTGACAATGAGTCTTATATAAGTAACTTAGGAAAAATAAAGACAAATAGTCTAAACCTCCCCCAAACCAAAGATATGGCATGTCCCCAAGCCATACAAGAAAACTAAGTAATTTCAAAATAAATTAATAAAAGTTCAATCATGTTGTTATAATTTTTCAAGAAAAGAGAGACTAAGCAAGATATGGAAATGATTCAAATATGTACATTTATCCACAAATAATAGTGCTCAAATATGTGGATATGTAAATTTATCATTTATCATGTGATGAGAAGATAAGTAAAAATGCTATAGGGAAAACTAGTCATCCCTGCCTCGTTGTAAGGGTATCTTGTCATCTCAAGAATTTTTGAGCTCACCTTCGAGTTTGTGGTAGTTTACAGCTATGGGTCCCATTTCTAGGATAATCATATCCTAGATATTGATTGAATTTAGATTGTCAGATCCAAGGCCAACTTATGGTTATTCTTTAATGACATCATAAAAAATTGACCTAAACATATATTTATATGTATTCTAGTTTATATCATTTTTCTTTCGAGCCATATACCTAGTGGTGCATTAGCTAGATCTCTTTTACCCGATATTTCCCCACTACCAGCAGGCCTGTTCAGTACCTCGGCAGGTTTATCTTGATACCATGCAAGCATAGCCCCGCTGCCAGTGAGCATGTTCAGTACCCCGACGGGTTTACTTGCATTTATCAAACTTCCTTGTTTTTAAGTTGTTACTTAGCATTGACCCACTACCAGCAGGCCTTTTCAGTACCCCGACGAGTTTTCCTTGTATAAATATTTTGAGTATATGGAAGTTGATTGGTACTAGAGCGTGTTAAGCCCTACTAAACACATGATTCATTTTTTTTTTTAAATTCATAAAATGTCCTTAACTATAAATCATATCAAAACAAAATAACTTAAGTATGTTCCTTGGCCTCTCAGTCTATCTTCTTTATAAATGATAATGTTCTCCACAAGCATAAATTCCACTTACCCTGGAGTGTCCTCAAAAATATTTAAGAGTCAATTTTTGATAACAAGTGTAGATGAGCTAGTAGTCCATAGGTGTGAAAATTATGAAGAACATGATGATTAAAGTAAGTCTTTCAAGCAACTGTTTAAATAATCAAAAATGTACATGTATGAATCAAAACACCATATATAAATCATAACAAAATCATAAAATAAGTGGTTTGAAAACGATATACAAAAATTCTAAATTTCAAAGTCAGAATATATTTTGAATGTTTTTTTAGAGCACTTTCTTTTTCGGATTATATATCATAAACTGCTTAAATAAATAGAAAGAATCATTTGTAACCAACTTCAAAACCATTTGTTAGATTATTTATTTTATTCTTGAAAACATGGAAAAAGAGTCCGCTGCAAAGAAATGATTAGAGATTACTCTTATTTATTTAAAGAAATAAACACATATTTACATATATACAAGTGATGATAACCCACTATATCTTCAAAGATCGGGAGGAGGAAGAGTTTTTGGAGAGGGAAGTCCAATGATTACCTTTATTTTGGTAGGATCCATCTTGATCCCTTGGGGAAAAACATGATTCCCCATACAAGTGTGACATGCAGAGGTTTTGTTAAATGGACATTCCTGTTGGGGATGTTTAGTTTCACATTTTGGACAGAAATTTCTTTTCGTTGCCCATTCTTCTTCATGTTTCTTCATGTAAGTTTGGTTTCTAAAGTGAGTATACCTAGAAGGTTTCTTTCGAGGGGTGTCCCAACATTCTTTTCTAGAAGAGATCTTCCTCCAATCACCCATTCTCTTATTAGTTCTTGTAGGAATAGTAGATGCTACTGTGGATGTTTCAATTTTGCGGGATAACTATGTTTATTGAGTTGCCAAAGAGAGATTTTACTTAGGCAGGACAAAATTAGTGAAGTTCAGCTCCTCTACTAAAAAATTTGTATCATTTAGTTTTTTGAAGGATTAAGGGTTCCCAATGGTTATTCCCTTTGAACTTCGTCAAGAAGGAGGCCCTCAAGACCTCCTTCCAGGATCTCTTCTCTTTTCTATGGATTCCTCTATAAGATCTCTCGAAAGAGTCTCTTTATGTTTCTAGCAAAACTAATTCCTATAGGTGTTTTTTCGATTCCTTTTTGCTGAGTTAATGGATGGGGTTTTATGCCCCCCTATAAAAATTTAATAAGAATTTTAACAAAATTGTACTATCTTAACGAATCTACCCTAAGAATCTCTCAGTTTGTTCAAAAACACTATGCTACTGCTACTATTGGATTTGGGGGTGCTTGTTATAACAGATGTGCATGTTCTTACCTCTCATCTTACCGCTCCCCTGCTACCAGCCTATATCTATTCTACCTTACAGAACAACTCCCCGATAACGGCGCCAAAATGTTCTGTAAAATATCATCTTGATTAATTCACCTAATATTTAATTATCGACCAGGGTTGGTAGGATTAGAGTTGACACAAAATATATACGAAGGTAGAATGGTTCCTAAGGTATCATGGCAATACTTTAGAAAACAAAATATCAAAAGATCTTTCAAAATGAAAAATTGAGTTGAACTCCTAAGAATTCAACCTATTAGGTAACAAAACAGAGTACTAGACCAGAGTGGTATCAAGTTATACTACTCTACTCTATAAACAATTACTAAAAGATAAAGATATGGACAACGTTATGACAATGAACTATTCTTTATAAGAAGATCTATTTTACTGCTAAACAACTTTTAGAGACTGACTATACAAAGAAGAATTTACAACAACTAGATCTGCTTTCTAAAAACTATACATACAACTAATAGATGTACACTAACTTATCTAATTCCATTCTCCTTGATTATTTTGAGGATAAGGGTTCATTGTAAGTGCAACAGGAGTAGGAGAAGTGCCAAAGTGACTTTCAAATGAGATGAATAAACTAAAGGGAATCAAATCTAATTTAATCTCTATGAAGATATGTAAAATAAGAAACGTCTAATTGGAAAGCAATAGTAAACATGCTAATTTATACGCAAATAACTCCTACTTGCAAAAGAATGATATTACAAGAAGATAGACATAATTCGTAAACAAATAGAAAACTTATAAATATAATTTAAATTCTATTCTATAGGTTTCTTCAATAACTACATGACAAAAAGAACAATCCTTATTGATATGAACAATTTACAAGGTACTACGCTATTAATGCATCTAAAACTTCATCTGCAAAAGGAATAAATCAAATCAAACCAAAAATATAATTACAAATCAATACAATAGATCAAAACACATGACATAATTCTTAGGCATAAGGTGAAAATAAAGAAGAAATAGGAATAAGGATTAACGAGTATTCTAAACAGTCTCATCTAAGGATTCTAAGATGAATACAACCATTGTCTAACTACTACTATCAAAACATAATCGAAAAACTAAAGAGACAAGCTCAAAACAAATTAAAAGTGCACAGGGTTGAATGAAAGTCTCAATAGTAGACTAAAATGAAGGTCTCTATGAGAGGCAGAACAGGTTGTCTAAATGATAGTCTGTCTGAAGAAAATACTAAAACTTCAAGAAAACAATGAATCTAACTAATTTTTGAGGACAGATGACCCATGCATATGATAACAAATGTAAAGGACAGAAATGAGACCTATGTAACAATTAAATTCAATCAATGAAATATATTCGATTCAATTCAGAATTTAAAACATCCTTATCTATTCATTAAACAAACTGTAATTTAATTTTAACTGAATTCATAACAGAATGGAAAGAGACAGAATTAAACCTATTGTAATTTAATCAAAGCAATCTATTCTACTAACATAAACCAAGCAATATACAGAAAAGACTTGAAAAAGGAATTTGAAAACTAGACTATGCGCAACTGGTTGCTGAACTCATGAAGTAAATTACATTAACAACATAATCTCAAAAGCTAAGCTACAGGAAATAAATGACATAAACAATATCAATAACTAATTTGCATAAACGAATTACAGATAAACTATGCTAATTGCAAAAGAGGGAAAGAATGAAAATAGATAGAAATAGAAAGCTCTGGTTGATGAGGGGCCTCCCAACAATCAGAGTGATAACTGGCTCATGCTACTGAAGACAAGATCATGCACAGCATAGAAGAACTTCCATTAAAGTGAAAATGTTATAGAGTTTCTAGAACTGACTGATTATATGTATCAATTAAAAACTATATATCTCGAACTCTCTCTTGCATTGCAGCGTTTGTATATATAACATTTTACAACAAGGCGAGCAAGATTACCCTTTCAGTGGTTGACTGCTCTTAAGAAAAATTAGTCATTATGACAGGTAACTAAACTAATAACCAACATATGACGTTTCCTCCTTTTTCGCAAATATGGTTCTTCTATGGCCCGTGATGTGGCATACAAGCTTTATTTTGGTGTGGATGATGTCAAGGTGTCATCCAGAGGCATCATATGAGCGATCTTCCAGAAGGGGGTTCATGCTATCACTGTGGTGCATGTAGAACAAGCAGTTTACATGACGTTTCAAGCTTTTACACTCAGGAATCTATTAACAATAGCACGCGGTTGGCTCGGCGGTTCGAACGGTGAGCTGGATACACTCTACGTATATCTAGGATGGATGCATTACCCGCTCGTTGGTTCACCGAAGACCATGATTCTGCAATGACGATTTCATACATTAGCATATCATCACATATCATTGAATTTAACCAAGAAAATCGTAAAATAATAGGAATAAAACATAACTTGCATAAATTCAAAATATGATCATACCTAGGGCTGAACAATGAACCGCGTGATAGAAATCATGCCAAAAGGTGACAAAACATGTGTCAATTATGTAAATTATTAGCCAAAAAATGATGACAAAATGAGGGTCAACAATTTGAACATAACTGATTACCTACCAAGGTCAATTGAAGGAGACTGCTGGTGGCACTAAAAGTGGGTTCCTAAATTATAGGGATTAGTCTATGGGGCACCTAAACTCATTCAATTAGGTGCAGTAATTTGCAAATGGCCCCTAGGTGTGTCCCCCATGCACTAGTGGAGTGATGAATACCTCCTAAGCTAGGAAAATAGTCAATTAGACTATGTGTCCAAATGAAGGATTACTAATAATTCCAACACCCCCCTTAATCTTGAATTTGGACAACCTAGTATCTGGAAACTAAGACCAAAGGTCACCCATACAATCTAATACAAAAAACTAACTACTTAATAAGCCGAGGGAATGGGGAAAACCTCATGCGAAACCCCCCTAAAAATGAACAGTGAAACCAATAACAATAACTGAATCAAACCTTCACACCAAGAAGATATATGACATAAGAAAATATATTTTTAGTGAAATATTTTTTGAATATGTCCGCAACCTGCTCCTCTATAGGGAAGTAATGCAGTGTTATAGTCTTGGCATGCACTAGTTCCTAAATATAATGCATGTGAACTTCAATATGCTTTGTCTGCTGCTTCTAGACTGGATCACTAGATATCTTTATGGTGCTCTTATTGTCACAATAGATGTACACTGAAGGTGAATTTATGCTTCTTAATCAAGCAGTAGAGCTGCAAGTAATGAGCAAGTCATCCACATATAGGACAAACAATAACAAATACCCCTCTTTCTTCTGCATGTAAACATTATAGTATGATCTGCATCTTTCAAATCTCTGTGACATGAGGAATACATCTATTTTGGAATACCATGACCTTAGGGCTTGTTTGATCCCATAGAGATATTTCCTCAGTTTGCAAACTAAGGAAGAATCCCCAATGTACCCCTCAGGTTGTTTCATGTAAATATCCTCTTTCAGGTCACCATGGAGGAAGGAACTTTTCACATCCATGTGATGTACATCCCACCTTTTTGAAGCTGCAACTGCCAAGACTAGTCTAATGGAGCCCATTATTGCTACTATAGCAAATGTCTCATTATAGTCCAATCCATGGACTTGTGGGTATCCTTTTGCCACCAATCAAGCCTTATACTTGGTTGTGGTTCCATCAGATGTTATCTTGGTCTTGTAGACCCATTTGCACTGAACTAGTTTCCTCCATGGAGGAAAGGAGACAAGCTCCCAAGCTTTGTCGTCTTGTATCAAATCAAATTCCTCATCCATAGTTGCTTTCCATCTTGGATCATAGAAATCCCCTTTGAATGTTTGAGTATCTGATCCCATCATCATGAAGCACCTCTCATGGAGAAGTGGATATGTGTGGTACAATGTAACATACTCAATCTAATAGTGGGACCTCATTCTTCTTCTATCATCTGGATTCCCAACAACATCCCCATCTTCTTTAATGAGCTTATGGGCCCTTTTAGGCTGCTGAAATGGAATAGAAGTTGGATCTAGATCCTCTTAAGGTGTAAACTCAATATCAATATCATGTTGATCTTCCTCATCATCTGAATCTGAATTTGAAATATTAGACAATAAATCTATATCTACCAATGTAAATAAAGGAGTTTCAATACCTATATCTACTTCGAATGGAAGTTGAGTATGTACTGGATCTAAGTATGGCATGAAGTGTAAGAATGCACATGATTTGGAGGGATGGATTGCAACGCATTTCTCTATCATCTTCCCACTTGAGATATATGTGATCTCAGACTGAGTCAGATCGAAATACCACTTGCTTTTGGTGAGCCAGTGTGATTCATCTGATATATAGATAACAATTTTGATGCAAGAGAGGGCACATAGAGTACATTCCTGAACTCTCCATGTTGGATTTGAATAGAACCTCTTCCTGATGCTGAGATCTGTGAGTCATCACCGATATGAATTCTAGTTCCTCCTGAAATATCCAGAGAGCTTAAGGATTCTTTGGATGGAACCATATGATAGGATGCTCTTGAATCAATCAAAAAATACTTTGATTGAGAGATACTTGCTTTTAAGGCATGGAAACTCTAATGTTATTTTATTTGTTTTCCTTCTGCAAGCCTCCTTGTGCTTTGCGGGAGAGCAATATTGTTATGTTTAAGAAGTTTTTACAGATCATCAATGGTTTTCTTCATGCACTGGCTCTTTGGATGAAAGCCTCTCATATAGTATGGAAACTTAGTCTTCTCGAATTTGTTCTTTTTCTTGGACCCCAAGGCTCCATCGAAAGATTTTTTATTCTCGTTTGGCTTCAAATCAGTGTTTTTGGTCTCCTTCCCTTTGTTCTTCTCTCCTGCTTGTGTATTGTTTGAGTCTCCTACAGAAATTGCTTAATCCTTGGAGGTCTGATTCACTCCCATTTGAACCAATTTATCTTTCTATTGTATCAAGGACTCAGAAACGCATCTAGAGAAGGAATCTTCCAATTAGGGATGGAAGCTCTTCTAGAATGGAATGTAGAGACAAAGACTGGGTATTTTGATCCAAGCTTTCTCAGCAATAATAGAAACAGCTACTCATATTTCATCTCTATCCCACATTGTTTACATTGTAGTACTAGTGTTTTTTACTTTCAATGGAATTGTTGAATAGTCTCAAAACTGATGGGTTATAATGCAATCAAGTCATTCTCCAGTATATTCCATTGAAGCTCATCTTGTTTTCAAAACAAATATTCAAGTGTTTCCCAAGCTTCCTTCAAAATATTAAGAAACTTAAGGTGTAATAAAATATCTTTGGAGATGTGGATGCACATGAAGCCGAAGGCTTCATCAAACTGATTCAAAAACTTGCTCTTCTCAACATACTGTTGGGGATCAAATTCTCTGCCCATTTTCATCCTAAATATGCCTTGTTTGCGTAAGGCTACCTACATATCTATCCTCCACTCATGGTAGTTGAAGGGTGTAAGGATTCTAGGTATGAGAGCTGAATAATTCTCCATCCTTCTGTATGTTTATCAGTCAATTCTTCAAGAAGCTACGTAGATACCTACAAAGAACACTGCAAAACTAATTCAAATCGCAAGCATATGTTAGTTCAAGCCTTTCCACCTTGACATGTGCACTTTCTCAGAGTCCATCACACCTGGATAGACTTATCTGGACATAATCCAGGGGGAGCAATGCTATGATTCTAGGATTTATGTGGAAGCTCAGCTGCTTCTGGTGCACAATGGAGATCAGACAAGACTTGTTGCTAGCTTGAGCAAGGCTGTGATACCATGTTAAATTTGTGAACCATTGATCTACAGGAAAATATGAAAGTTGTAGGAAGAGAATTATGCAGTGGAATAATTAAAGAGAATGTACACTGAATAGGAAATTCATGACACAAATTTTAGATAAATCGGACAAGAATTGCTTAGATAATCACAAAATTAATCTACATTCATTAATCAATAATACAATGATTATACAATAAATAGAATTCAAATCATGTGGATAGGATTCGAATCTACTAGCTCAAGTTGAATGAATAGCTAACTCATTTTTTCTAAATCATTGTTGGATCTCACTAGTCTAACTCTGGATTTCTAAATCAATCTACAATTAGTTAACTGATGAGATAGGTGGGAAAAGGGTGCCACTCTCCCTAGATGTATGCAAAACTGGCACTAGGCTAACTGAAAGTGATGTAACTGATTGTAACTAGAGGTTGATTCAGCATAACTACTTACCTACCATAACCAACTGATGGAGGTTCTTGGTTGCACTCAGTGGACTCCTATAGTTTAGAGATTGGTCTCAGAGGCACATAAACTCATGCATGCACATGCAGTAAGTGGCAGATAACCTCTATGTGTGTCCCCCACACTCTAGTACATTAATAATCCCTCCATAAGTTAGGAAAAATAACTAAATGGACTATATTGGACAAAGGAGGATTAATTAATCCTAACATTTCTATCCCTATATAAATTCAAACCTAGAATTTGATTTGTTGCTCCTAAATCCTTCATTTCAAATTTACTATCCAACTTAACCTTAGAAATAAATGGTTTTCCTCATATTCTAGGGCCTGCAACTAACATCATCAACAAACAATAGTAAGATAATAAAATTTCCATCATCAAACCTCTTATAATATGCACAATGGTAAACTTCACTTTTATTGAAAACTTGTCTCTTCTTGAAGGTCTGCAAATTTTTGTACCATGTCCTTAGAGCTTGTTTCAATCCATACAAATATTTATTAATTTTTCAAACAAAATGACATTTTCTTCTTTTTTTATATCCCTTAGGCTAATCCATATAATTTTTTTGATCAAGATCACCATGTAGGAAAGTAGTTTTTACATCCAGTTGTTTCGACTCAAAATCATGTGCTGCTACAAGTGTAAGTCAAACCCTTATAGTAGAAATCTTCACAATTGGAGAGCAGATGATTAAAAACTATACCTTACTTATGCACATATCCTTTTACTACCAAGCAATATTCATAACATTCCAACAACCCATCATTGTTCTTCTTTATTTTATACACCCAACTCTTTCCAACAAATTTTTTTCCTAGTGGGAGATCCACAAGTTCCTGTGTTTGATTCATTTGTAATAGTTTCATTTATTCATCCATGGATTTCATCCATTTATTTGCATTCTTATATTCTCTAGTTTCCCAAAACAAACTAGGTTCACAATCATTAGTTAACACAGAAAAAGAAGACTAAAAATAAGGAGAAAACATTTCTGGACGTCTCTTGGGACATGTAGATATTATGAGTTGTGGTTGATGAATTCATTGTTCTTCATGTTGATCAAAATATTCATTTTTATATTCACCTGTTTCTACTTAAACTGGTACAATCTCAAGTTATTGTTGTGCCTCCTCCTTTGCATGTAATTTTCATTAAAAATAACATCCTCGGTAACTATTACCTTGTATTCAATAGGATCCCAAAATATATACCCCTTCACTACATTATCATAACCAAGAAAAACACATTTCCATGACTTTGATCTATCCTGGACCTCTTTTCTTGAGCCACATGGGCTACTACATCACCACGAAAAATAAGCAAATGAGAATAATCATCGCGGATCTAGGTGATATGTTAATAAAATATGTAGTTGAATTAACATCCTTTACCAATACTCCATTATTCAAAACAGATGTGCTAATAATGCTTCTTTCCCATTCCATTATTGTTTGATCCATCCACTCAACCACACAATTTTGTTGTGGTGTATATGAAGCAGTATTTTGATGCTTAATTCTTCCGTGCATACAAAATTTATCAAATTTCTGAGAGCAATATTCTTCATCAAATATTAGTGTAAGATATGATACACATCTAGATCTACATTAGAGGAACTTTGAGGTCTAAAATGGGCCTCCTAAGGAAAATAATAAAATAATAGTTATTAATTTTGGAGGAAGAATGAAAAAAACTACTTTTTTGTTCGTATTTTCGACATATCTCCCTGTGTTTTCACTCAAATTTCGAGCGGGAAATCTTGTTGGATGTGGAATTTAATTTCGCATCCAACAAGTACCCATGCTGCATACTTTTTATAGACCTCTCTACCCCAAAAATAATAAATACCAAAAAAAACATGATGATGATGTCATCATCACATTTTTTCAAGTGTTTCTTGTTTTTGGGGTAGTAGGATATATCAAAAGTATCCAGTGTGGGTACTCGTTGGATGCAGAATTAAATTCCACATCCAATAATATCTCCTTCTTGGAATTTGAGTGAAAACACAAGGAGATATGTCGAAAATACGAACAAAAAGAGTAGTTTTCTTTTATGACAAATATGTCAATTAAACCAATATGGTTGACTCATTTTATTGAAATTCTATTCGTTCTTGAATTCCAACTCACAAAATTTATTGTTGGCACATTTTCTTATAAGGCCCATTTTAGACCCCAATTTTCTTCTAATGGAAACCAAAGAAACACTCACAATTCTCTATATTTCACAAGCAAGCATAAAATAGCTGAAAAAAATTGAAATTGCATACACACATGAAGTCAATAATGGATATTATTAACATTATCCAACATGTAACTATGTATGGAACTGATATATATTGCAATAGGGAAAAATCGTGAGGCCTTGGAGGCCATGTGGAAGCATACAAGTGTCAGCACTAGATTTGACCCTCAACCCCCCTAAGTGGACCAATAAGCCTCCAACTCATCCCAAACGGTCACGAATGAATGTGTGATTGTGGGAGAGGCATGATGGAATGTGTGTGGAGGTTTGGCAGGCATTTGGAATCACATGGGTGAGTGGAGTGGCTGTTGGAGGGAAATAAATGCCCAAAACATACCAAAAACCATTTAAAACAAGCACTAGCGCCTCAAAGGAGTCAAAATCCCACAAAAAGAGGAAGGGGAGTGCATGCCTGGTTGACTCCAATCAATGTGGGTTCTTGGGTTTCACAATGATCAACCTAGAGCGCATAAACTATACAGAATGATCAAGTAGGAGCGCCTCAACTATGGCAAATGATCAATTTCCCTAAGTTTGACTATAGGAATCACGACATGGGAGCAAATGAAAGTGTCTAAGGTCTAAGACTATGGTACTAAGGATGTATTATGATCCAAAACCCCACCTTAATCCATACTTATTCATTCTTAACCAAAAATATCATGGAGGCCCTGGAAACAAAGGCTCAAGTCATCTCATACAACAGAAATTTTTATTTGTCCATGAAAGCAAGGAAAAGAGGAAAACCACATGGGAAGAAAATCTCTCCTCAAAAATGGACATGGAGTCAAAAATTTGAAGGTGAATGGCAGTCATCACTATGCATCACTCACCCCAATCAGTGATCTTAGGTAATTGAAGACCTTCTTTGTGAAGCACTTGGTGAAAATATCAGGAGTTTGTTCAACAGAAGAGAAATATTGCAAGGCTATCACCCAATCATGCACCAAGCTCCAGATGTAGTGCATGTGTATCTCAATGTGTTTTTTCCTCTATATTTGTACTGGATCTATGGAAATATTTATTTCACTTTGATTGTTACACAAATGACAGTGGGTGAATCAAGTACAGCACCAAGTTCCCGAAGAATGTCTTGCAACCACACACATTGTGTAGTTGTATTCACTGCTCATCTATACTCGGCCTCAACTGAAGAAAGAGAAATAGTATGTTGTTTATTGATTTACCAGAACATGGGACCATTGGAAAGCATTAATACATAACCTTAAGTTGAATTCCTGTCATTGGGATCACCAGCCCAATCAGAATCAGAAAATCCAACTAGTTATAATGGAGAACTAACAGCATAGTGTACCCCGAAGTTCCTGGTGCATTGTACATACTGAAGGATCCTCTTGGCTACCTTCCAATGGCTCTCATGAGCCTGATGTATATATATAGCTATAGAACCTACAACATATGCTAAATCAGGTCTAGAATGAGTGTGGCTAGGGTTTTCACCCTAGCTTGTGCGAATGAGCACCTACTAAGGAATCTGGAATCCTTAGTAGCAGTTCAATGATGTAAACAAAAGTAAAACTAAGCTAAAGCAGTAAAAAATAAATAACGTAAAGCAAAAACAGTAAGGAAATGTGTAATGGTGATTTTATTTATGTTACCTCCAATGAGGAGGTTGATGGAATCCGTTGCGCTGGTCCGATGTCGGTGGCTCCGAGCTCCAAGCTGCTTCTTTTCCTTTTCCGGTGGTGGAAATGGGCCAAAAAGGTTCTCAATGGTGAAAATGGCTTGATGGTAAGCTAGGGTTTCGAGAATAATTTCGACAGAGGCAGGATGCTTTTGATTGTGGATTTTCAAATGAGTGGTCTCCACCACTTATTTATAGTTTTTTAGTGGTGGAGTGCTGGCCCATGGTTTTGGAAACCATATGGTTTAGGGCAGCTTGTTTAGGGTTTTTTCCTCC